>JARNKU010000114.1:0-77589 GCA_031001835.1 Lepidoglyphus destructor | reverse complement strand
ATCGCCCGCTTCCCGCCAATCCGCACTTTGAGGATATCGAAGCGAACGCTGGAGAAAAACACTTTTCCCAAGCTTGAGCTCGGGATATCTGGTTGCTTTCCAGCTGGAATCCGTGTTTTCGGCTCAGGCTTGGATGTCTGTCGCTCAAAGTGGTCGTCATAAAAACAGAGCTCGTTCGAGACTGGCTTGTTGATGGAATTAAGTCCTGATACCGAGCGTGAATATTAACGACCAACAGCAGACATCCTTAAAGGCAGGCGGGCGGGCGGGCGGCCAGGCAGACCGGCAGGCTGACGAGGGAATCAGGACTGACGAACCAACCGCGCCACCGACCAGCCGACAGCTCAACCGAGGACCCAACCGAGGGACCCGCCGTCGGAGACGTCTGTCGACGACGATTCTCATGACTCCGACTGCGTGTCGCGTCCTTTAACTGTCACCTCATCCTGAATGAGTCCTGCTGTTTCTCGTTAGACGTGCGACGTCTGTACGAACGGTTAGCTATGCGCATAATTAAATAGCAGCTACAGTCTCCACTGTTGAAAGAATCTCTGTCCGTCCGACTAGGAAGGAGCGAGGTGGACCCGATATCAACGCCGCGCCGCCGCCGCCGCATCGAAAGCTGAAAGTAAAAACACTCGGAATCGCTTTTCAGTGAGGACCGTTAACGATGCCGCAGTCGCCATCCCTGCCGCCTGCTCCAGATTCATTGATGGATTGATGGACGGACACAGTAGACTAAAGTTGTGGCGTCGGCTGCTCGTTCCGAAACCTTTCCAGAATTTCCGAAAGCGACGCCAAGATAACAATGACTTGCTCGTCAGACTTCTGGCTGGACCGGCAAGCGACCGGTCGCTGCCTCGCTGCCCGGCGAGTCGTCTTGTCCCGTTGTCTTGAACTGAACAGCTTGGCGCCCGGGCTGGCCCGGTGTTGCCGAAGGGATGGTGGAACGGAACGCAATGGAAAATCAAAAGAACTGCCTTTAACCCTTTCTGGGTTATCGAAGCCATTCGGTGACGTCGCGCGGAAAGTAGACTCCTCGTCGAAATCTGCCGCTGCCGTCGCCGCTGCAGATGCCGACATCGTCAGCAAGTCAACCCTTCCCTCATGGTTCCACCGGCATGTTGTTCCATTGGCGAAGCACTATAAAACCGTTAGACCGACCGTCGTTCGACCCGTTATTGTTGCAAGATGCACACCGCGCACATTGCGCTCTCGGTCACGGCGTTAGCCCTTGGAACGTTCGCTGCCAGTGTTGGCCAGCCGAAACTCTACGGTAAGTCTCGGCTTTGAGCTTATCAAGTGTCAGAAGTTTCCGCCGTGAGATTTATGATTTGGTTCAAGACCCCTGGACGATAGACGATCGAAAATCTTTTGCTGTGGGCTCCCGGTCTCGTGGGTACCTCAATGCAATAGTCGACCCCAGTGTGCGATTCGCGCGATGTCGGCTTTCTAAAGTTTCTCGACAGACTCCGGCTCAGAAATTCAGTTGTCAGGAGTTGGGGGTTGTTTCGACTAATGTCCGAATAATCAGTTTATTCTTGCCGGCTGTTTTCATTCTCTGAATACTTTCAAGACGCCTCACCTCACGCATCCAGCGCGTTTCTCAAATAATTATTTTGAATGAACGTTCCAATAAACGTTTCTGCTGCTTCTGAAAACTGTGACAGGAGGTTTTCTGAGTTGATTGACTCTTCTTTTTGGCGCTTTTCAGGAGAAATCCAAGGCCGCGGGAAAGTGGTTTGCTACTATCAGACTTGGGCGTACAACAGACCCGCACCCTACACTTACGACATCGAAGACATCCCAGCAGAACTTTGCACCCACCTGATCTACTCATTTGTGGGGCTGAGCAACAAAACCTGGGAAGTCGTATCCATTGACGAAAAGCTCGACATCGAAAAGAGTGAGTCCATCATCAAAACTCGTGATTTTTCCAGACCAATTTGGAATTCCTTGAAAGTACCTACACCTTCCTTGCTTGAAATCCGGGATACAGAAGCTCTCGAATTTCTAGAAACTTTCCCGAATTCCCCCAGTGCGATATCATTGAGTGTGAACCGTGTCGCGTGATGCAATTCCTCCGAGCACCGATCGAGTCGCAGGAGGAGCTGGCTTCCACTTCCAGTCCCGTGCGTCATAGACGTCTTCTCAGCTCCCTCGTCACGGCGTGCCGTTTTTCCGTGTAAATCCGGTGCCATAAATCATGTGGCGGTGAGCTTGTCACTCCGAGAGAGGTTCGCTGCAGTTGGAATTGGGAAGGAGCTGCTCTAAGGAGTAAAAGCAAAGAAAAAAACTGCTTGAAGCGCTGCTGCGCCTCCGCGTAATCAACTGTGGTCATGTTTTTGGCAGGAAAAAAAACGAACCCACTCTCCTAGGTGAATTGCCGGACCTGAGTGAAGTGGGCGGTTTGTTCAGTGTCCCCGGAGAATTGCTTGCGATCACTACGGTCCACTGTACGAGTGACTCCGCGGGCGAGAGTGACTCAGTCAGTGAAGAGCGGCAGACGGATTCGAGTTTGAGCAACACCTGTCCAGCCCCGCTTCGAAGGGTGCCCAGTAACCAAAGAATCCTCAAAGATTTGTGTCCCCTTTGAGAGTAGACGTTAGAGTCATTCGTTCCATTGACTTCGAGCCCCGACAGACAGCCGAGCTCAAGCAGCAGCGGCAGCAACAGCACTGGCGGTCTCAACGGGTCTCGAACGACACCTCAGAGATGTCGTAAACCCTCTCGAGATTCAGAGAACCGGGGCGGGCATATGTGGGAAATAAAAAGTACACCGGAGGAGACAGAAATTCGAAAATTTGAATTCTTGAAGCCCGGCGCTTTGACTGATTCGGGCGACCGAACGGGCGCGCCTGTCGACTGGCTGCCTTGCTGGCTGGCTGGCTTTGCTGGCTGATTTGGTGACAAGAGACATTCTTCCGTCAGAAAGGGAACATTCAACACGACGAAGGCTATGACGATATAATGAGATTCCAACTCGGCGACATTGAAATTCTCCCGCGTCAACCAGCCGTGAAGTGGGATCTTGCATTCAAACAGCTCCCGCGCTAAAAAGCCAACGAAGCGATTCTCTTCTTCGAGACGAGAGGGGGGGGGATACGAACGCGCAGTGAGAGTGACGAAGAAAATTGTGAAGACGAGGTATCGTCGTCGTCGTCGTCGTCGGGAGAGCGACGACCGCCAGCTTCGTCTTTGTCCTTGCTCTGCAATATTCGGCGTTTATCCATCCACCCATCCATCCATCTTTCATACTTCGAAATCCGCTTTTCCAGCCTAGCTAGGCTTTCCTGATTCTGTCTGCCAACTCGATTCAGCTCGTGTCTCGTTCGAGTTGGAAATTCCAGGGATCCGTCCGAGTTCTCAAGTTGTATCTGTTCTCGATTCCAGATGGTTTCAAGCGATTCAACGATCTGAAGAAGAAACACCAGCACCTGAAGACAATCCTTGCCATTGGAGGTTGGGATGAGGGTGGTCAGAAGTACTCCGACATGGTCGGAGTCAAGGAGCGCCGCGCGATCTTCGTCCAATCCGCCTTGAAGTGGGTTAAAGAGCACGGTTTCGACGGTTTCGATCTCGACTGGGAGTACCCCGGAGCAGCTGACAGACAGGGAAAGTATTCAGATAAGGAGAACTTCCTGAAGCTCGTACAAGAACTCCGAGCTCTGTTCGATCAGCAAACGCCACGTCTGCTCCTGACCGGTAAGCCTCTATGAGTCAACGACTCGTTGTCTGATTCTTCGCTCCGAATCCGCCAGATGAAGTCTGAAGTCGCTCATTGAGAAAAGAGCCTGTCGTCATGTGTCTTTCAAGTGATAGTCGCCGGAGTCGGCGAGAAGAAAAGAGGGTGTTCGGGCGAAGAGTCCGTTCGCTTTCGCCAATCGCCCAGTAGACGACAGCTCGTCCGTGGGGAACATTGACAGAGCTCATTAGAATTCACCTCCTGCTTATTACTTTTAGCAGCACAGCCTGCCTGCCTGCCAGATAGACAGACAGACAGACGAACGGACGGAGGAGCTGACAGTTACTCAGTCAGTCAGTAGAGTAGTTCTCCTTCGGATCCTGACTCTTTGGTTGTTGCTTTACAGTCGCTGTTCCTATCGCCAAGTTCCGGTTGGACGAAGGCTACGAAGTCAAGGCTCTAGGGGAGCTTTTCGACCACATTCATGTCATGTCTTACGATCTCCGCGGCAATTGGGCAGGTTTCGCTGACGTCCACAGTCCCCTCTACCCGCGCCCCTTCGACGAATGGGGTTACGCCAAACTGAACGTGGTACGTAAGCTTTCGCCTGATGATGGATCGGAATGCCTGTATTAGCGGAACGGAAGGGAAATCGAGGAACATTCTCTTCCAAGGTCATATTCAGTGTTTATCAAAAGTCTCTCAACATTTTCAGCGCGACGGTCTCCAGCTTTGGGTAGACAAAGGCGCGCCAAAGCACAAACTGATCGTTGGCATTCCGATCTACGGTAGGACGTACACCCTGGGAAGCAAAGACAACCATGGACTTCGCGCCGGAATTCGTCGATGGGACACCGATGGTGGCAAACCAGGCCCGTACACGAACGCCAGCGGTTTCCACGCGTACTTCGAAGTCTGTCAGAACGTGAAGGACAACGGATGGACCCGTGAATGGGACGACATCGGCAAATGCCCCTATGCCTACAAGGATGACCAGTGGGTCGGGTACGAAGACGAGGAATCAGTCGCGATCAAACTCGATTTCATCATAAAACAGGGCTACGGAGGCGCCATGGTTTGGGCGGTCGACATGGACGACTACAGAGCTGATTGTGGAAGCAAAAACGCCTTGATGACGATGATCAACACCTCGATGGAAAAGTTCTCCCCGCCCCCCATCCCGACGACAACCCCACGACCGACGACCCCTGCTGGGGGCTCTACGGGCAGGCCCACGAGCGACGGGGGCTCGGCGTCGTCGACGACGACGAGCAGCACCACAACTACCACGAGGCGACCTATTCCGCCACCGGATTCCAAAGTTTGTTCGGATCCGCAGTTCATGTTCTATCCCCACGAAAAAGGTGTGAATTTTTCAGCTTGTGTTGATAGGCTCGGTTAATTTTTCAGTTGGCTCCCCTGCCAGACGGCATTCTTGCGGGTAGTTGTACCTGACTTGAAGGCTCAGTTGGCTCGTTGCTCAGTTTTCCTAGCTCTCTTAGTCTGCGAAAGCCGCAGATCTCGATCCAACTTCCCTACTACCTGTTCTCCTGTTCAGTGACATCCTGCCGCGCTGTCATGATTCCTCCTGAGAGCTCCCCTTGTTTCGGAGTCGTGTTAATAATTCACCACTCGTTGACTTGAACCAACTCCCCTTTTCCACGTTACTCCGTTCCCCCGTAACTGATCGGCGGTGAACAATTTTCAACTCGGGTTGCCATGGTGGAAATTCTGCGCGTTTAATTGATTCGTACTCCCATCATACATGATCTTTGGTCCTCATCCAAGGTTCTCCTGACTTTGCATTCAACACAGGTTTCTGTTCTCCTTGCAACTCCTGTTTATTTTGTTTTCACAGAATGCACCCTGTACTACCTGTGCGTCCACGGCAAACCTGAGCTCAAGGAGTGCCCGAAGAACACCGTCTGGGACACGGACAAGCTCATTTGCAATTGGCCAGTCGACGTGACGCGCCCTGAATGTAAAAGCGTTGTTTTCGCTGCTCCCGAGGCCGCCGAGGAGGTTGGAACCTCTGTCGGAAAACAAGATGATGAAAGAGTTAACAACAAAGAACGAACAAAGGAGCCGGCGAAGGAGTCGCCCGTGGAAAAGTACAACAATTCGATTGAGAACAACAACAACAGCAGCGGCAAGAAGGAGTCGGCCTGATCTCATACGGAACGACGGGAGAGAGGAAAAAACTCAGTAGAGGTCCTCGTTTCGAAGCAAGACTTAATTTCCGCTTCGAATCGCAGGAAACAGGTCAAGAGTGGTCGGTGACGAAGAAGACGACGTCAAGGATTGGGATCGGAAGGAGATGGACGGCGAGGGAGCAAGTCTAGCGAGCAGCTCTGCTGGGGAATGGTAGAAAAGGACACCGAGACGACGTCGTTCACGTCAACGGAAAACTCCTGGGCCTGAGCCAATCCACGTTCCCATTCTGTTTATTTTCTCTGCTTTTTCTATTTTTACCCCTTCGCTTCGGTGCCCAACCCCCCCAACCCCCACCTCCTGACTGAACGAAAAAATTGACCCACCGCGCGACCGAGCAGGTAGCCATACGACCGCCACACAATAGTTTACCCGACTGCAAGCAATCCTTCAACCATTTCGGTCTTTCCGAGGACCAGGGACCGATCCTTCGAATGGGAAGCAGAGAACGGTAGCCGTACGAGAAGGTTTATGGTCCCAATATTCGGCAAAGAAGCTTCGGCCCGCACTCATCTCTTCTGCACGATGCCTTGACCGCGCTTCCTCCTATTTATATCTTACCTAGAGTATTCCTGCTTCTATCAAATATCCACATTGAGTCGGATCGTTTCCAAGCAAGATGGATTTACACGGAATTCCACGATCTGTTTTTTGTGATGAGGGAGTTTTCAGCGAGTTGATATCGGAAACGGGAGAGGACACGTGCTATCCCATATTTATTCCAAGTCCCAAAACACGCTTTGCGGCCGCTCTTCGTCTTTTATCGGACGGAAGTTCGAATAAAAAATAAAGAAAGAATTGTGGAGAGCGATTACGGTTTTTGTGTTTTTCCGTCTTACTGTTCGGCCCGAGAATACCGAATCGGGGAAACGGGGCACACGATATATCGCCGGGCGAGGCCATCGCTCGGCGTCCCATCCTCGGGAGGGCCATACGGACCGAAGACGCCACCAACGCTTCCTTGGCTCGTACAAAGTTATTGCGATGCCTTCCTGGCCGCCGAAGCAGCTGCGGCGTTCGTTGTCCCTTCAGTTCTCCAATCTGTAGAAAAACTAAAAGGTCTTGTGCTGTTTCTGCCAGCTTGAGTTCTCTCTCTCTCTCCCTACTGCTCATTCCTCCTCCCCAGCCCCTGGCGTTCGTTGTCCTGGCCCGTGGAGAATTACGATCACTGCTCCATTGTTTTCAAGCTATAGGTTTTGCGCAGCAACACCGACGACAACAACAGCACCAAGGCCAACACAAGAGCCAATGCTTGCACATACATTGTGGAAAGGAGGTCAGGTATCACAGGAAAACAACAGAGACTGGGCTATTGAAACGATATCGACTAGCTCGGGTGGAGTATCACAATGGAAAGCAACACTGGTTCGCGTCTCATTCCTCAATCAGGTCGGGTTCTTCTGGTGATTTCCAGTTTTCCGAAACATCGGTTGGTCATCAAGGAATGACCAGAGGTAAATTGGACCTCCAAAGGTTATGACAACCGGGGTTAGTCCATGGCTGACGGCGGGCACTGCGAATCAGTCCAATCCTCAGCAGAGCCGGGATGAAGTCGGTCTCAACACCCAAATTGAACAACATATCGCGAACCATCTCGTCGGCCGTTGTTCCCGTGACATCTCAGTTCTCGTACGACATTTTCGCTCGCCGCTTCGCAGTTGACGTCCTCTGAGTCATTGTGTCGTGTATCCCGACAGAAAGTCGGGTTGAAACGTCCGCCCGTCAACGGTCCGTCAGTCCGTCGGACGCAGGAAGATTCTCGTCTTCCGTTCCATTTCATATGATTGCTTTGGTGATTAATTAAACGCACGGAACAAGTCACAAGCTCTCCCTCCGTGGCGTTGTCTTGATGCCTGGTACGGAAACAATAAGCTCATGGTATTTATCACTGATGTCACGACACTGCAACGCGAGAATCTGAGGCCAAGCGAATGCTCCATCGTAA
This sequence comes from Lepidoglyphus destructor, assembly GCA_031001835.1. Lineage (NCBI taxonomy): Eukaryota > Metazoa > Arthropoda > Arachnida > Sarcoptiformes > Glycyphagidae > Lepidoglyphus > Lepidoglyphus destructor. The sequence goes on along the minus strand of JARNKU010000114.1, from coordinate 69,748 downwards.
ACCAGATCTGCTTCCCGCGGAGTTTGTCTCGCAATTGAGAAATCGAGTTTCCGAACATAGCCCAATGGGTTTGCGAGGAATGTAGTATTGATTCCCAACAATCTAAGTTCGACCCAGGTCCTGATTCAACCCTCTGAATCAGGCTACCCACGACCAAGACATCTTATGTGAGGATCGGTTGTCACGATGCGACTGTCATATCATTCGGAGGCTCGGGATCCTTCAGGAATTGTGGCGAAACCCTGGCAGGATCACAATATCGCATGTAACCTTCTGACTCGAGTCCCAGAACCCACTTTCTTCCTGGAGAATGTGCGAAGAAGATGTTACGATTCCGAGCAAGCTATAAAGTCTCGAATCGGCACGGAGGGCCGTAGTCAAAGGAGTTTCTGACATATTGAATGCGTTTCAATAACTCGCCATGAAGAGTGTTCAATTGCCGTACAATTCGAGGCCCATACTGAAGACCTATTGCCAATGAGTCCGGACGAAGATATTACTGTCGAACCGAGGAGGCGGGCGTCGAGGACGAAGCCAGAGGGTCTTGTCAGCATCAAAGGAACCAGAGAACAATGACGCTGAACGTCGGCGTCGGTCGATGGCGTAGATCTCTTTTTTCCTTCCGTCCTTCCTTCCTTCGTTCTTTCGCCCTCCGTCGCTCCTATTCTAATACATCCGATCTATGCGGCGTCCGGAAGATCCCCCAGTTTTGTGTCTTGACCGACAGCGTCCCCGGACGAATAATCTCTGGTTCCATCAGTTTTTCTGCCGGACAGAGAATGTTCCAGGTCACAGAACGATCAACTGGGGAAAAACGCCACCCAAAAATCGAGCAAACGGTTGCTCGACCCCGCTATAAAGACGATCAACGATTCGGTAGAGAGAGAGAGAGCTTCTGACTTCTGACGCCGGCGAATCAAAGTTCCGGCGTATCTGACGGACAGTGATAGGATGAACGAACAGAGAGAGGAAGAGAGTTCGAGCGGAAGCCTCTCGGCTAAGTCGCCTTCCCCGACCTGGAGATATATTTGGACGGCAGCCATGGACGCAACAATTGTAAATGGCCTTCCATTCATCCAGCCAGCCAGCCAACCAATCGACGATCGGTCACCCAAACGAGAACCGAGCGAGCGTCCAGACAAGCAGTTTGACGGAAGAACAGACTGAACTGATAGACCCTCGAAATTCGGCGATCAAACGCTACCTTTTTTCTTGCTCGAAAACGAACGCTCCATCGAACGCGAAACGAGATTAGAGATGGAGTGGAAGCCAAAGAGAAACCAAAACTCGGGAATCCGTTTGAGATTCCCGTCGTCGTCGTCGGGGTCGCCGTCATCCTAGGAGAACCGCCGAGCCGATGCCAAAAAAATTGAAGCGAATGTGCGCTCGTCGTTGCGCTGGGAGTCCATATCTCACCATGTTTCTTCCTCGAGGACACAATGTATGGTTCAATGTTTTTGGACGTTTACGAAATTGAGACGATTGCCGTCGCCGATGCCGATGCCAAGGCTGATGGAATCGTGCCGCGCAGACTTTCGACCGAAAAAAAGAGACAGGGATCGCTCGTTGCCCCGAGAGAGACATGGTTCCTGTTTCATCGTTGTGCGTGTATTTGTATCTCAAGCCTGCGCTTCAACTCTCTTGGTGGGCGCTCAGACTAGCTCGCTGGCGGGCGGACGGGCGGGCGGGTCGGCCGACCAAGCGAACGAACGAAAGGCTGGCTGGCTGGGCGTAGCAACTCTCTCAGAGCCGTCCATCCTTTCAATGTCGTTTATCTTCGCTATGATTTGTGAAGAAGGAATCTAGCTGCTGGTCGGCGGGCAAACGGCGGACGGGCGGTGCGGCCGACCGACCGACCGGCCGGCCGGCGAAAAGAGAGAATCGATTTTGCTTTTCCGAAATGGAACAATCGCTGGTCCACCATCACAAAGCTGAGGCAGCACAAAGGCCGTCCTCTAAAAACCTACGCTGCTAAGTAAGTCGTTTTTTGTTCATTTCTGGAGCCGCTAAACAAACTTCGCCATCTGGGAATTTCGTCGGCCAATACCACCACGACGGCCAGGACGACGACGACGACGACGAGAATCACCAGGACCACCAGGATGACCTGAAGGATCACATATACCGCTCGCAATGATTGTATCAAGCTGACGGGCATCAGCAAAACGGTTGCGGAGGTCTACGCACTCGCACAATGTGGGAACGAATGATGCCGGAGTCGAATGAAGTGGAGGATGACTTATTCCCTCATTGTGTCTGGATAACTCACTCACTCAGAGCAGGTATCGCTTCAGTGCCAGAGGCTAACCACTGGAGGGATACGCGTACGACTCTGTATCCGGGGTGACTCTGTTGCCGGTCGCGCGGTGTCTCAGGAGGAAAAGTAACAGACAAAGTTCCTGGGAGAAAATAGAACACTGAAAAGAAGATCCGGGTTTTGTTTACGACAGCCACCCTTTGTGGATTCCTCTCGAGGACTGGAAATCTAGAGGAGGCTAGAGGAGAACGGGAATCAGCCAGGTCCTCGGTACAAGTTTACTTTCCGCTCTACGGAGCTTTGTCGGACGGTTTTGGAGGCACCGCTTGGTTTTTGTCTTGTTCTTGAAGGCTTCTTTTCCCGGTTCTAATGTTTGCTCATTTCTTGGCCGTGACGAACAGACGAATCGGCGAACGGGAACGAACCAACAGACGAACGAACGTATCGCGCAGTGGGACGCGAGAGAGATAGAGAGAGAAAGAGAGAGAGGGAGTGTGGTTGCCAGGTTGTATTGGCAGACGGACCCTCGTTGCTGAGATTTCCTCCCCGGCTCCTGGAAACAGCGAAAGTAACGCTGAGATAAAGCATCGGTCCGAGGTGACAGCTTTACGGCTGACACCTTCGTTTCTCCGTCAGGCCACACCTTCGACGGGCCCGGCGCGATCATCGCAAGCTCGACACGAGCCGATCACGAACGCTGGCCATTTCTAATAAGCTTGCGAGAACTGCACTCCACGAATCGAGGTTCTCCCGGTTCCCTTGCCCCTGTCGTCCCGCTGTTCGAGTCACCTGGTGCGGTCGGTCGTAAGGAGAAAAGGCTCTTGGCGCAGCGTCCAGCAGTCCGAGACTTTAAAGTGAGTCCAGTGCAGTTGGGGAAGACTGTGGAACAAAGTTCCCTAATCCCCACCATAGAGAGAACTTCCGTTTTGCGCGGAGAACTTCCGCAGTCGAAGGCGCTTTGCGCAGAAATTGCATGTGAGCTTGCAGCAGGTGTCGAGGAGCGAAGCGAGATCGCGCTCTGTTCCTCAGATTAGTCGTTTCCCTGCGTACGAGGATTCGGAAACGATGTAACCTCGTATTGACTACGTACCTGGACTCCCATATCTCCAACGGAGGATATTCGCTTCGAACGTATCCTCAAAGGTCACGAGGTCACGGGATAACACACCTCCACCTGGTCACGAGGCTGTCTTTTGTCTTCGAGAGGTCTTCTTGCGATGGATCTCTCCATTGGGGTTTATGGGGGAACTTGTGAGGGGACATCTTCGTCTTTGACCACGACCACTCGACGTGTGTTCCTCGTGATCCTGCGGAAACAGATGAATTATCAACGCCTGCCGCGAGGGAGCAAGCAGGGGAATCTATTGGCAGTCGTCTTTTCTTCGTTTGTTGCGTCGCCGGTCCGTACCGTTTCGCCGCCAATGCCGACAGTCTGTGGTCTGCTCAGTCTCCAACGTCCAATTCATTATCTGTGACCAAAGATAAGTCGACTCGTCTGCATCAATATCAATTACGTGAACGCCGACCAGGCAGCTGAACGAGCGACCGACGGACTGCTCGACCAACCGCGAAGCAGACTTTGACTGTTTGTCTGCTTCGTCGCTTGCCTGCCTGGTCCACAGAGAACCACAACTCTTTCGAACACCACAAACAAATGAACGAATCATCCTGCGGAGGGTTCGGAGGAGGAATTCCCTGCGTCGCCGTCTGTTCCTCATCCGAACGCTCGGGACGTTCCGCAAAGGAAGCCGACTGTGGATCGAGCTAGTCGTCGTCGAGCTGATCGTGGACAGTGCAATTGAAATTCATGCGTTTGAAATGAACAAAAAAGATCATTAAAGCTCTGTTTGTTGATGCAGCTAGTTTTCGATTACGCAAGTTTTTACTGTGTTCCGCGTTAATCAGGAAACATCGCGACATGTCCAGCGGTGGAAGTTCCCTGATTAAAACTTTGCCGGACGCGGCTTTGACCGCTCTTCATTATTTCACAACATACTAACACGCCACAGCGTGCAAGGCACGAATTGTGTTCGGTCTCGTGCAGGACAAAGCCTCAAGGAACGCTCGTTGGCGCCAGGATGCGTTTCCTGAGTTCATAGTGGAGGATATTTCAACGTTCCTGAAAAGCGTCTGGGCAATGGGAAATTGAGGAACCGCGAAGAGTCGCCCTATGATCTTGTTCCACAACTTCTTGCACTTGGCTATAACGCACAAAGTTGAACAACTCTCGAGTTCCTGGAACTTGTAAGTGCGGACCCGCGAATCGAACCCAAAGCCGGTTCCCGGCTAGATCCGTGAGTATTTTGTCGGTGTACACGCGCGTCGGAACACAGCCGACTAAGTCGGGACTAATTTGTCAAGCAGCATATTAACCTGTCAGAGTGGGCCAGCCTCGGAGCAAAATGACGATTGATGGATTCGCGATATGAAGGAGAGGCAAATATATATCAAGCACGAAAAGAGACAGATTAACATGTGAGCTTGCTCAGGGTGTAATCGGATTTGAGTAACGAAACTGCACGCCAGCAGCGGAGGCAAGGGTGCCGGAGATCGGAGGCGACGAGGCATACCTTCTGATCCTGGCACTTTGTTTTCACTTTCCGCCGATATGAGAACTCGCCCTCAATGCATGGAACCTGGGTCTCACCTCTGTTTCTCTCTTCTTATCCTGCATAGGAGACAAAAGTGTGTAAACAGAGCTTAAAATACAGGAAACAGGAGAACACAATTCTCCCAGAACGACGGAATGCGGTAACGTCCTCGATTCCTCCAAGTTCAGACGTCCGATCGAAACCGCGAACGGAGGTTCCTCGACGTGGAGTATGAGTCCACCGAGGTTTCGAGAACAGCTCGAATTTCTCCGGGAGGAACAATCTTCGGTTTCCAGCCCTGACCCGGCAGCGATGATTGCGTTTCATCAACTGTCTTCGATCGCGCTTGCAAACATCCGGAAACGCCGAAGGAAGTCCACCGCATTTACGCGAGATGAGCCACAGGATATACATACAATACTCCTCCCTAAAGCGAAGCTCGAAGAATCCTTCCTGGAAGAACCATGAGTCTCCCGCAATGGTGACCGAAAAATGCGTGAACCTCCCCTTGAATGGCCGAAGTTCCTCAAAGGGAATGAGAAGGCTGAATCGGCCTACAAGTTTCCTCGAAAATTCCATGGAAGGGAGGCAAGCGGTGGAACTAACTAAGACAAGCAAATCCTGTTTGTGAGAAAAGCACCCGGTTCCCGTCACGTATTGAGGCGACAGCTCAAATGAGCCTAATGCCTCTGACAGGGAAGTCTCGGCATGATCCAATGAACAACGTTCTGATACAACACGCCGAGAGTTGCAGAAGGGAAACACTTCTTCCAGAGCTTTAGCTCATCTACAGTGCTACGTCGATCTTGAAAACTCAACTCTTACCCACCTCCATCATAACACTACGCACCACTTGTTAGGTCTTGAGGGTCTTTGGTCGTGAGGGGGCCTCCTATGCCCCCTGGGATGCTCCTGAGGTCGGAGGGTTCTTCTCAGGATGGGAACGCATGCATAGTATCTATCTTTCACGCTTCCGACAGTAATCAGTTCATATGATCGAGATGTCGTTGGATACCGGAGCCTCCAATGAAGTTCGGTGATTTGGGGTCGCACTCCCTGAAGATCGGGTCCAAGATGAGAAGCTCGAGACGTCCGAGTTTGCTTCGTCCCTGTGGCTAACCGGCTCGTCCGTCTGGTGAGTGGCTGGCCGACTGACAGGCTGGTCGTTCCGGCGGCCGGCAATTGTAGCCACGCAGGAGATGCAATTACGTCGCAGCGCAGTTTATCCAGGCCATTCGTTCGTTCCTTCGTCCGTCGGTTTGGTCGTTCGACGAGAGACGTCGAATGCAAAATCTGAATAGATGCTCCAGGACAACGGGGCCTCGAGAAGCGCCCAAAAGAAGGTCTGTGTGTGACGTCCATTTATAAGGATTCTCTTGCTTGCCTGTTCACCAGCTCGCTCGCTCGCTCGTCCCCGCTCTCGCGTGCTGGCTTTCGTTTCTTCGAGAGAGCCTGCCTGCCTGCCAGCGAGCGAGCGTCGGCGACTTAGCAATACGCGGACAGCGTCCTGGTTGCCAAGGCTCTAGCTGTGCTCGCCCTTTTGGTCACTTGCCTTGGTAGCTGCCGCCCAAGCGACCTGACAGAGATAAAGCCGCAAGGAATCCTGGCCGAGATCCTGAGTCATACACGCCGAAAGCCATACAACATTCTCCTTGGTCAGGAGTCAGGACCTCCCTCTACCAGCTCGCTCGTTGGCTCGGTTGGTCGGTCGGTCGGTCGCTTTCTGCTCGTTCCTTATTCGACTCAGGCATTGGCCGTCCTGTCGAGTGGGGCCACGAGGAGAACGTCGTCCTTTTCTACAGCAGATCGATATCGTTTACAGACGTCACTGAACTCGACGTCGAGCACATAGAAACGCAAGCGGGGAGGAGTGCGGCCTTTTCGTCGTTTGTGTCGTAGTCATCGTCGTCGACATCGTCCCCGCCGTCTTTGATGTAGGAATACTACACCGACCAAATAGGCAGCGCGGAATCGCCTGCCCGCCCGCTTGGCCAGTGGGTATAAGAATGGCGATCGAGTGACAGTCCACGGAAAGCTCGCCATACAATACAGGATCCTGTGTTCCCGAATGCAGGACGTTCTCGTCCATGATACCCCTCATACATCTCCGCTAGCCGTTCGCTCGGCTCACAACCACGGCGAAGAAGAAAAGGTAGTGGGCATTCTCGTCGGTATGCGGTATTCTAATATTATGCCGGCGACCGTCGATATCTGGCCGCTTGCTGTGTCGACTGGATGTGCTTCCTCAAGGTCTGGAAACCTTATTCGGTCGCGATGTGGCCCGACAAACTATGTTGCCGCTTGTTAGGACCCACCGAGCTTGAAGAACTTGTGAGCTACGATTGCAGTGGAATCGCGACCGGAAAGTAGGAATCCGTCGGAAGTACAGACGAAAAATGCTCCATTATTCGACTCATTTAGAGAGCATTCACACTCACTGGTGACGGAAACACATACTCGGTTGTGGAAAGGTCCTAGGCCGCCGTTATCTATCAATGAAGGTCATTCGACCCTGAATGAGATTCACGGCCTCGTCAGAGATGAGCGCTTTATCATTCCGATCCTGGTGAGCATCCCTCGCGTCGCATTTCCCTCCCAGAGCCCATTGTGCGGTTATCGAGTGTTGGTTATTGAGCCGAAAAATCAGGGACTCATGAACGATGGTTTCCAAGCCAGGTCAACCGGGGATCAGCGAATTCCTACTGTTTTTTCACTTACCGTCGGCGCACTCGAGCTCATAGCACATCTTCGTCATCACGTTAGTGAGAGTAGATGTATCCTGAACGATGATGTCGGCCAGAGTCCTCTTCCGAAGCTGCTCGTATATTGCATTCGTCTCTTCCGGCCGATCACGTGCCACCGGGGCTGTGAACAGCGATTCACACCTTGTTAGCCCTCTGAATTGGGACCGGAAACAAAGAGGGACTTTGTAGGTTTATTCACACGCATTCGCGCGGTACTCCTCCCTGATCCCCCATGCAGATTTCGCCGGCCTCGTCTCTTCAAAGTTTTCCGCCCCGACGATGCATTGTCTCAGCAGTCTGTTTGTTTTAGCGTGGCTCGCCAGTGAACAAAACGGTCCTTGAAAAGACTCGCTTGATAAAACGCCATGAAAGGAGAGAGTGTATAGAAAAAGTGGAGGGCAGAGAATGGAGCAATGTGGGGTATAGAGTTGAACATAGCCACGTTGTCGTCGATATTAGTTTCTAGGGACACGCTGTTCGTATCCGTTCAACGTGCCGTATTAAAAAGTGTTTGCTCTTTGCCACCGCACCGACTTTGAGTCAGGTAATCCACGTTGATGAAGCAAGAGTCCATACGCTAAGGATTTGAGAATTTTCCACCAAAGAGTGAGTCACTCGGAAATCACTCGGAGGTTGCGGGATCCAGGGCTCTGCTATACAGTACCTCTACCAAGGATATCTGAGGGAATTTGAAATTCTGGAAGAGACGCGAGTCCGAGCCGCTCCATTTTTATTGATTGCTTCGCCGAAGCGAGCCATGGACTACTTCTCCTTTTCGTTATGTATCGGCGGCGCTCATAGCACGGCGATAAATCTCGACGCGATGACCGCCGTCGGAGCCGGAGTTTCCAAGGTCCTCCCATTCTCCATGCTTTTGAAATTCGGATGGGTCCTCACTTCGGATTCAGGAGAATTCAGACTTCGCGATCTGGACCGAGTCAAAGTTTTGCAGGCAGACAGGGCAGATGGACGCAGTCGGACCATCCGACCTCTTCTGGAAATGGAAGCCGCAGGTCGGAGTCTGACTGAGTACTTTCTTGGTTTTAAGACGTTTTGTTTGGATTTATTCTGCGTTCCGAAATAGAATTCAAGCAGGTTTTTTTTCGCAGTGCTTCTTCCACCGTCTCTCCGCCGCGGTCGCGCCACCGAATAAGAAAGGAATCTCTCGACTAATGGAACTGGGACGGTCTCGAACAATCCAACTGGAGCGATGCGGAAAGCATTGTTCTAGAAAGCTCAGACCGCCAGGTTTGAGAACTTGTAAAGTAGAGGAAGACAAATACTTTCGTCAGATGAGAGCAACCTTTTCCGTGCAATCGAGTTCTGTCGAGGACTTGGAGCGATGTTTTTTTTTCTTTTCGATATCCAGGCACGCGGAAAAAACAATCAAAAGCTGGGGTTTCCTCTCTGCTCGACTCGTTCGAAAAATGTTTCGAAACCCGAGAGCGAAAAAATGGCGAAAACAATCGAGTGGAGCTCGGGCAAACCCCCGACATCAAATATTTCCACTGCTGCGAGCCTGCATCGACAAGTCAGGCAGCGAACAGTCCTCATTTGTGTTAAGCCTGGCAAAACAGTGCCCTACCACTTCTGTCCGCTTTCGCTTTCCGAGCCGCTGGCGAAATGTTACGTTCGGTTGATCTCTAGTCATCATGTGGCGTCTCAAATCCTCCATTAGTCTTCTTCAGCTTCGTATGAGGTTCAAGCTCGGAGCACGTTCCGACGGAGTTTTTCCCTAGCGCGCTTCCTTCCTCCGGCGGAAACCTAAAAACTCTCCGTAGACAGAACTCGCAGAAAAACTCCTTCAGAAGTGTTCCGCGCGTCGGATTCTGTCGCTGCGAACTCGTCGTATCTCGGATGTTTCTTGCGTGCCCGTTGCGTTTCCGCGGAGGAAAGTGGATACGTTTGCGACGTCGTTGAGCTTAGGCAGAGTTTCCCGTGAAGCGTAGGCACTCACTCGTCACGGGTCCTACTGCGTTTCCTATTTGACCCGTTCTCCGATATGAGCCGGGGACATGATTCGATGAAAAAACTCTTCCTCGGTCCGATGCAAACCCAATTACAACTCTAGCGTCTCCCTCGTCGCATGAGTATTCTTGCTCAATTAGATCGTCATTCGATGTTCGTGTTGTGTAAGCGCCGCTGAAGCCTGAATCTCGGGGCGGGAGCTTGTTGTTCATTGTTGTTACGTCGTGGACGAGCGTGAAAAGTAGTTTGTTTGCGTTGTTAACGCCCTACTTGTTCGATTCGTTGCGAGTGTTCAGCCTTGTTCGCAAACCTCTCCGTCGACCCCGCTGACAGACAGCAAGCGCCCGCACGTCGGCCGGCAACTCCGGATGTTACTCGCTTCTGCTTTTTCCTGCAAGCGATTCCCCTAAGGGTTGGACGAAGTCGACTTCCAGCGGATCAGCGTCATAGTACTTCGGCTCCTCGAGTTTATTTCGCGGGGGAATCTTTCGGAGACGCGGAGAACCGGAGGAATGACATGAAGGGAAAGATTCACGATTGCAATACAGAAATCTACGATAACTTGAAGATCTAAGACCATCGACGATACACCACCAGGATATCGCCCTGTTTCGAGCACCGTAACGAAAGCTCCTCTCCGCTTGGACCCGGAAATTGTGCAAAACAAATTTGAGAAACGGACATCGCATGCGAGCTTCTGATGGACCTACACAATTTGCCACGGGTCGCTGATTTCAAGTCTGCGAAGAGTTCCGTCCTGCTGAGCTACGAGACGGTTGTCCTCTACGAGCTCGAGTATAATTGAAGTTTGCGAGCGAACTAAACAAGGGTTTTGTGCGCGACAACACAAGACACGCACGAAGGCTTTCTTTCTATTTTCAACTTCATCTACTCGCGTGCTTCGGGACGACGAAGCGATAGGACGAGCAAAGCCGACGGGCTAGAGGGAGCGAAGCAGGAAGACGCTACGCCGGCATAAGAACTCCTTGGAAGACGCCGGCCGTAAACAAACTCTCCGCCGCGCAGATCCAGCACGAGGCCCCGGGCGCAAGTTCATGCAAGTCCCTCACATTTGAAAATGAAAGGGTTCGCCGTCGCTCATCAGCAGCGCACGCGACATTGAGCAGCTTTCTCAAATTTCAGAGACGTGCGGCCGAGGGAAATCGCCAAGAACGCAAAGGCGAGGCCGGAGAGCCCTTGCGAAACAAGAATGCCCGATTCTTGGAAAAGTGCGACCTGCGAAAACGCCATCGTTGAGTGCGATGGTGAGTTTCCTCATAGTTTACCGGCAGTCGGCCATGCAGCGAGCCGAACCCTCTGCAAAAAAGGTCTCCGACAGCTGCAGCTTGTGATGATGCTTCGTCCCGAGCATCTGTTGCAAGTGGAGAAATTCAAGCCAGCCAGCAAGCAAGCAAGCGAGCGAGCCGAAAGCGTCGGGAGAGGTGATTGGAGCGAGGAAAAAACTTCATTGCCGCGTTGCTTCACTTATGTAGGCTTGGGGTTTTTCCTCCTACAGGAGCCTGCACTCCTATCAGACGCGCACTCAGATGCTCCCTGCGCTCGAACAATCTGGGCATTAATTATTGTTATCTCAAGTAATCAACAATGCTTCGCCGCCGCCGCCGCCAGGTCTTGAGGGTTAATCTCCGCCGCTGCCGTAACCCCATTAGGGGTCCGCCGACATTTGGAGTTTTTTGAGGCGAGAATCTAATTTTGAGCGCGTCGAACTTTCCGGTCTTCTACGCCGCCGGAGCAAGAGCTGCACTAGAAGTGGTTTTCCTCGACGTATTCTCGGAGGACGAAGGACACCGTGAGTAACGATCGTTCCGACCATATTCGCCGATCCATCAATTATTCTCCGGTTGTGGTTTGTGATCTATCATTTGCGCATTGATTCATGTGTTTATCCCGGTCGAGGCTCTCACTGGAGCATGGCGATTATCATCGCTGGTGTAAAGCCAGACGTCGCCGTTCACGACGAAGCTTTTCTGTGGATGCTCACGGAGCAGAGAAATGCAATGCTCGAGTCAAGTATGTGAAGCCTCAGCAGTGTTTTAGTCGAAAGCCCACGCTAATAGATAGTGTCCGTCCGTCGTCGCCACCATGTCAAGTGAATCTTTTGAAGACAAACGCCAGCGCAGGCATCGAAGCCGCAGGTTTTGGTTTCTGAGAAGAGCTGCTTCTCGACTGACCACCACCATCTGTCTTCAGGGTAGTCGATGATTAACTGAGGTTAAATTCTATTACTCGGACGTGGACTGCTTTCTGGGTTCAGATAAGGTCAGTCTTGAGAGCCAGAGCAGGATTTCGTTTCTTCAGCGCTGATATTGCGGTACTTTCAAGCTCCATGGAACGATCGCTCAGAATAGAGCATGAAATACTTTGAAGTGGGAAACGAAAGATTGTTATTACAACAGATCTTAACACTTTGAACTCTTGTTTGCTACGAGCATTTGAACGACGTCGACCACACGACGCTGAGGGATACAACTTCATTTCGATTCCAGCCATGTATAACTCGGGTCATCCGTCAACTGTCCGCTGGCCAATGTTGGATCTTGAGTTTCCAGGTGTCAATTCAGCGATTGGTTGTTGAAGACAATCTGCAATTGTCACTCTGGGAGACTCGTCTCAAGTTCGCATGTCGAGGCTCCGCGTCCGAACGAGTTCCTCTTCTGGTAACCGTCACCGGCTTCGACCTAGGCTGGTGTTCTACGTTCCGCGCCGAACAGCCGCCACAATAAACGCGCCCTCAAATGCGGAGGAAGGATTCGCAGCGAACTTCCTCGTAGTCATCCCATCACGGAAGCTCAACATTCCGATCCGGGAGCCACAGAATCGACGGAGTTCCCCACGTGACGCCTCAGACCATGGGAAACCTTCGAGGGTCCTTTTGGGAGTCAAGCGTTCAAAGATACTCTAATCTGTTTTATATGATAGAAACCGATAAAAATGGTTGATAAGTATCCCGCTACGAAGCCGTTGCTCGACGAGGTCCGCTCGAGGCCACGACTGATGTCCAGCGGCCGGTGGGTCGGTCGTCTTCAGGTGAAAGGGGCCCAAATTATTCGGCAATAGATCACTGGTCGAATCAATTTTCAAAAGCTTGTTTTCGTTGTTGTTGCTGCTGCTCCTTGGGTCGCTGATGCCGACAGTGATGAGCTCGCTTGCCCCCTGGGCAACACAAGATTGGGATCTTCTTCTACCAGAAAATCACTCACTAAGGAGGAGGAGGAGGAGGAACTCAAAACCTATGACCAGGAACCGGAGAAGAGCGCAACAACGAAACGCGAGTCGGGTTAAGAACAACGAAGCCACTTACAGAAGCCTATCGTCGCTTCGCTTGGACACCAGAAAATTGGCTGAGAGTCCACGTACGGGCCGCCGGTGCGAGCCCATGAACCACGTGACGAATGACGGCGGTGTTACTCAAGCGAGTTGAATTAGTCCTAAGGGTACAGCCGACTAAGCATGGGGTTTTGGGCCTGTAAAGTTTTCGGAAACCGATTATGGGGGTGATAGCCCTCGGCTAGAGAAAAATTTTCGCCCGGGCAGAAGTTTCCCGGAAAGCGTGATTTTGGAAAAAAACGCACATCTTTGGAAATCAAAAAACCGTTGTTATTCGAAAACGGTGATAGATAGAAAGTCCCGGTTGGTTGGGTTCGAAAGCTAGACTTAAGGGCTACAAAATCATGCCGTCGGCGCAGATCTTTTTCCTGTTCTTCGTGGTTTTTTTTCGACTTCAAAGATGTTTTGGGCTCAAAAACCATGAAGAACTCCGTGTTCCTTAATGAGTCTCCACCTGTAGAGGGCCCTTGCACCCATGAAGATGCACAAGAATTTTCATCCCGATCGGATTAGTTCTTCGGGTCTCAATCCAAGCTTTTCTCTGTCTAACCCATAGAACCATGCTTACGAGGTTAAAATGCCGGAAAAACTCTGCCTACCATCATGAGAAGCCTGCTCAAGCTGGTTGGGTTGCGGATAACACGAAAAAGCGGATCTTGCCAGGGCACATAATGTTGTTTATTCACACGACAGTCACCATCAACTCAATCTTCGTCACTGTCTTCTTCGATAACTGGAACACTTGCCCCATCGTGAAACAGGGAGTTCAGAATCTCTGCCGGTCTTATGATTCTGGATAGATATCGCGCGTGAGAGAGGTAGTACACAACGGCCGCAACATGTGAGCAGCAACCGACGGTGCGGCTCCCGTTAGCACACTCGCAATAATGACGTTTCATTGCGGCGGGACCAATCGAGTCCGGCGCGTACTCGATGTAGCACCGGTAAGTCTTCATTCTCACATGACGGGATTGAACTTCCATCTTGAGGATGCAGCTGTTATCGACGTGCATTTTCAGGTTGATGGTGCCATCATCGTTCAACATCTCAGCGAGGTATGAAACCGATTGAGAAAGCTGATATGTCCCAGTGAAAAAGATCTTCAGATCTTTCTCTGTCAGTTCGGGAAAGTCCGGAACAGATTCAGATGTCACGGCCGCCCAAGGTCTCTGCTTTCGGTTCCATCCATTTTCCTCAACCTCTCGATGCAACGTATTCGGAACGTTAAGCATCAGTTGCATGCGTCCAAAAACTTCATCGAACATGGTTTGATCAGATCGGAGACGTTGCCCGAATGTGTTGTTCAGGAAACACGCGATTCTCGTCAAGGCTCCGATCTTCGGCAGCAAGTCGTTGTCCACTCGGTGGTCGAGGATTCTGTATTTCTGCTTTATGATTCCATGGACAGCTTCTACGGCCCAGCGGATCTTCGTCACGAACCGAGAGTGATTAGCCTCGTCTGTGGGGAGCTGCTTACGGGTACCCTTCAGCGCTGGCATGTATACCCTCAGACCTTTCCCTTCCAAATGGGCTACCACGTCTCGGAATCCTCTATCTACGAAGCAGATATCACCAGGCCTGAGGAACCCCCCAAGACCAGCTGAACCCCTACAGCGAGCTCCATGATGCGAGCGTCGTTGAGGTTCGCAGTATATGCACCCAACATCTCGGCAACGTATCCCGTGGTTGGACAAACAGTGAACGGCTTACAGAGCGTGTTTTTTTCTGTGCAGAATAGGTCTTCCTCTGATAGCAACTGTTGGCACTCTTGCCGTGACGAAGATAGGTTCCATCATATATCAGTGCCAGATCATGCTGCCAGTGCTGATCATGTCAACCGAGAGTCATGCTTTGCATCCCAGATCCGTCAGTGGGATCGGGCGGAAGATTCAAAAGGGAGCGCACATCGATCACATGCTCTGATTCATCAGTGCCGACGATCTATTTGCTTGCCGAAAATATTGTGTCGGGGTTTCTGCGTCCCAAGTCCCAACCAGCTTGAGCAGGCTTCTCATGATGGTAGGCAGAGTTTTTCCGGCATTTTAACCTCGTAAGCATGGTTCTATGGGTTGGACAGAGAAAAGCTTGGATTAAGACCAGAAGAACTAATCCGATCGGGATGAAAATTCTTGTGCATCTTTATGGGTGCAAGGGCCCTCTGCAGGTGGAGACTCATTAAGGAACACGGAGTTCTTCATGGTTTTTGAGCCCAAAACATCTTTGAAGTCGAAAAAAAACAACGAAGAACAAAAAAAGATCTGCGCCGACGGCATGATTTTGTAGCCCTTAACTCTAGCTCTCGAACCCAACCAACCGGGACTTTCTATCTATCACCGTTTTCGAATAACAACGGTTTTTTGATTTTCAAAGATGTGCGTTTTTTTCCAAAATCACGCTTTCCGGGAAACTTCTGCCCGGGCGAAAATTTTCTCTAGCCGAGGGCTATCACCCCCCATAATCGGTTTCCGAAAACGTTACAGGCCCAAAACCCCATGCTTAGTCGGCCGTACCCTTTGCCTCAATTCTTCAGAATGATAAATTCCAATGATTAATGACTTTAGAATTATGGAAACGATAGCCGTTGAAAGGAGCCCTCCGCGGGCGAATTCGGCGGCTTACCTCAGGGCGCCCTGAAGGAATCTCAACAATTTCGCTCCGCCGTTTGTTCCAGAACGCTTTCAACGGCAGTCGGTGATTGCCGGGCGATGAGCTGAGAACCTCAAAAAGGGAACGACTTTGGAGGGAGAGTCGAGGGGCGGTAGATTCCCAGTTTTGTCGCCGTACAAGAACTCTTGTTTCCAGATTGACAAACACCTGCTCCCAGTTGCTGAGATTAGGTTCGGAACATCTGTCTTCCGAGTAGTCGGGTTTTTCGGATTTGTCCGTTCTTCCATTCGTTACCCTTACCATGCTTGTGTGTAACACGTTTGAGGTTACCGCGCAACTGCGCCGAAACCTACTGTTATAAGTGTCATCAATTACCCACAAAGCTCAAAAATGAATGAACTTCGTGAGGACTCCGCTGACTTCGAGTCGGCACACAGTCGTTTCTCAAGCTTTGCTTCGCAGCCACGCGCGGCCGCGTGCATTCGCTGCGAGCTCAGCTCGCCTATCTGTTCCCGCTTCTTCGTTTTTCTTACTCCACTCGGCTGTCCGGTTTCCTGCTCGGGGAAACCGTGGTTCTGTTTGTTTGAAACATTTAGTGGTTGCTCCTTCAACGAACAAACGTAAGAACGAACGAACGAACCAACGAAGAAATCAAGCAACCAGCTAAAAGTCTCAATAAATCACCCTGTTGCTCTTAGGAAAGCAACTTGTTTACCCTGACGTTCGATCAACGACTCCATACAAAGACGAACGTGGACGAGAACAGCAACGACAACAACAACAACGAAATGACGTCGACAACCGGAATGAAGACCAACTCGTAAATGGTAAACCATGTCCGGATCGAAAGGTCCCGAATCAACAATCGCAACAGCCCACTGCTCTGCCACCGCACCCATGTTTGAAGAAAACACCGAGGAAACGAAGAGGAATCGCTAGAATAGAGAATCAGGATTGGTTTGACACAATCTTTGACAGGGATTGAATTCTAACTCAGAAGCCCTCGAGTCAACAGCTTGAAGTAATGGCCGGTCGCCAGAACCACCGACCGACCGACCGAACGAACGGACAAACGAACAGCTCGAAGGTGCTTAGCTCGTCGGAGGATTTGGCGTTCAGTTCAGAGCAACCGACACATGACCGTGTGTCGAGCGTGCGTATGACAGAGGCGGATCTGTAGGGCTTGGTCTTCGGCGTTGAGCTTGGGCGTCGGAAGCAGCCACTTGCCTCGCTTCTCGCTATGGATAGAAGCTCGAATGGAGAATCGGGGGACCAATGGAGCTTCAAGGAGCCCTGGTGTCACCGTTGTTGGCAAGACATCTGACCAGCAGACGTCTGACCAAGGAGGCAGTCAAGGGGTGCTGCGATGAGATGCTCTCGTTCTCTCTCCTCGTTTCATAACGCCATTAGCACAAAGAGGCCCCGCGCCGCAATTTGTAACACAATTACCAACGTGCAGATATTACGGCGCCGTCGTTGACGTTGTTGCTGTCGTCGTTGCCAACACCGTAGCCGAGTTACGTCGTATAATTTCGGGAGGAAAACGCGATCCTCAGAAGGACCAAAGTCCTCGGTTCTCGCCCAAAACAACGGAAGAAAGAGGGAACGGGAAACGGACAGGGGGAGTTAAGAGGGAACAAAAGAAAGGAAGATGGAAAAAGGGGTTTGGCAGACAGATAAGGCAAACGAGGATGCCGTCAACGAGATGGCGGCTCTACAACAGCAACAACAACAGCCACGGAGCTAAAGTTAACGAGGATTGTTTCGAGCTTAAATTTCAATTACTTTGGTGTTTAAGACGCGAGCGAATGAGGTCTTTTGTTTCGCAGTCATCGTCGTCGTCGTCGTACTTAGCTTTGGCAAGACGAGCGAACGAGCCGAGTAAGAAGAGCCCCATCGTTGGTTTAGCTGCTTTCCGATTTCGTGTCCGTCAGTGTGTCTGTCTGTGTGTAGTAATTACGACACCGAGGATCTTCCTCTTTTCCTTTCTCCTCGTCTCCTTCTTCTTCTTCTTGCTCCCCACTCAACAAGAGAGATTTTATCTCTCGATTAGCTCCTATTTAGATGCTTCTCCGTTCCACGCGACACCCACGTGCCACCGACCCTTCGAGCGATTCGGGCCATGCTCGATTCGCGGCGGCTCGGCGAAGTTCTGTGGATCGACGACGTCCTTTTACGCCGCCGTCGTAGAACGAAATCATTTGTCAACTTCTCGATGATTTTCCGTCTGTCGCAGTCCATCAGAACATTCGAGAACGCAACGCCCGGACACAGAAACCCTACAGCGAGTTATACTTGACAAGATGCTCGACCGAAATGTTCCGAGCGTCTCGCATTGGGTGACAGGTTTTAATCGTTTACCCACGCTGGACTTGAGAGCTCAAGCCCCTGTGCGACTTCGGGCACGGGCGTAGTTGTTCAAACCGGCTGACTGACTCAATCGACTACCGGTCGTGGTCGAAGCCGTTGGTTCTGCCAAATTGTTCTAAATTTAATCCCATGACACATGGGACAACACAGACATCCACGCAAGCAACTCTGATTCCGCGCTGGCATTGCGCGGGTATTTTGGGCCGAATCCCCACGGAGACCCGATCGAGTTTGGACCGCGGTCCGTCCGATACAGGCTCACCCTGAACTCATAACCCTCACAAGTGGAAGTCGAAGAGCGGTTTTCGACGGATTCGAATGATTGGGAGCAGGGCAGAACGGAAAACCTGAATTTCCGAACCGCTGAGTACGGAGTGATGCGTGAAGGCTTTCCAGCCAAAATGGGGTAGACCATCTATGACATTCAATCTGGCCATGACTTTCGAGGCATGACTTTCCCGTCATCCGAGCCGCTCTCGTGTTGATTCGAGCTCAGCTTGTGTACCCCGATACGCTGGATGTGTTTTTCCTTCGGTGAGGCTTCCGCTGCTGTTGCCACCCGCACAATGAGTCTTCTCAATCTCTATTGAGGAGCTCTTGCCACACGAAAGGGGGATGTGTGTGACGAGCCAGAGGGAGCTCTGTTTGCTTCTAGCTTGGATGTTCGTCGGAATGCTGGTTTATTTGCTCGCACTTCGCGTCTTGGATAGATCCGTCGACGCCGTTGTGCCGAGTGATTGTGCGAGAGCGTCTAATAAAGATAGCACAACAATGATAATAATAATGGCCTTCCTCGTCTCAATATGCACTACATCGACCAATGATCATCCCGCCCGGTATCGTCGTAACTGTTAGGCAGTACCCGTAAGCCGCGCAGATGCGGACGGGGCGATGAGTATTTTTATTTCTTCAGCGATTCTGTTCGCCTTCGCATGCCCCTATGCTTTGTTGGTGAGCAGGGTGTCATCAACATAGATATCAAATCGAACAACCGACCGACAGACTCAGCTAGACAGAGACGAAAGGGAGGCAAAGCGAGAAGGAAATAATTGATCGCGAGGAAGCCTCTAGATTTCGTAAGACCTGTTTGTTGCCTAGAGTCTTACCACGTCTGCATCGAGCACCCGATTCGACGGCAACATGGCTGAGTAGACGGACGAACGAATCCGCGCAGTCAATTGAATGATAGAATGACGCCGTCTCCATTGAACTTGGCGTGTGTGGCAAGCAAGAAAAACCAAACAGAGCAAGAAATCCTTACTCATGATTCGGATCGCGTGAAAACACAAGAAGTGGAGCGCACAGTTTCTGAACAACAAGGAAGCAACAGCTTCCCATGTGTTCGTAGAACCTCGGGAAGTCCTCGGAGTGCCGGCAACGACCGACCGTTTCCGGGTAACGGATACTAATGCAAGTCACTTCAGAGGCGAACTTTGGAGACGTAAGCTTCGGAGAGGCGGCTGTGATGGAATTCTGATTGTTTTCTTTGGAATCAAAGAACTCCGCGTCTACGCTGCCTCAGCCAAACCGAAGAGCTCGGAAATCAGCAAACAGAATCATCGTATCTCACGAGACACGATGGCAGTCGCTGACAGAGCGTTGCTGAAGTCGGAGTACGGCGAAAACGCCGCTTTTCTCGACGATTCCGCTCAAATCAGCTCGACGGATCTGCGCGTTCCCGTCCGTGAGTGTGGGTCCCGCGTATACTGAGCTTTTTCTTCCTTAAGAATGTCAGTCATGGCGGCTTCAGTGTGGTACTGGTCCAGAATCACAAGATCTTTCAAAGTGGGCGATCGCTCACGGAAGCTTCCGCGGCGGGACGAGAATCAGGAAAATCTTCGAAGTCGTAAATTTGGGCGGACAAGCTTTGAAACGTGAATTCACAAAGCGGGGAGTCTAACGGAGACTCGTTGGGCGAGAAGCTTCTTCTGTTCTTCAGAAATTGTATTGCAGCTAATCTTTCCTCAAAGAATCTCTCGTTCCGAAAAACTCAAATCTATATTCGAATGAAGCTTCTTGCGCAAACGCTGGTATTCATCCAAATGATGATCATTCATTGATGACCAGCAACGATGATTCGAACAAAGAATTATCGATTCATCCATCAATCAATAGATTTACTATCCATTAATCTATAGATCTACTATACATCAACCCATAGATTTATTATCCATCGATTCCTCTATCCATACATCAATCCAACCGTAAACATGAAGTCTGATGAAATATGATTTATCGTTGACACTCAGATTTACACGCTCTGCTCATAACCGATGTCGGCAGCAACTATATTACGAAGTTCACTCCGAAGGGTCCGGATCGTTCATTGGAACAATTCGTGACACGCGAGTGCGCCGAACCCGGTGGGATCATGACGCTCACAGCGACTCACATAATCGCGACGAACAAAAGAGTGACCCCCTTGGTCACGATGCGACGGACGATCAGAGGGCATTTTCAACTCACGGGGCAATGGTGCGGCAGTTCAACGCCAGACCATGAATATTTCGCCAACTTCCACTTTCTCACATGGAGCCACGAGGCAGAGTATGTAGCAGTGTTATGCAGCCAAGATGTAGTCCGACATGGCTTGAGTCAGGATCCGACGATCGTACCTGAGGCTCTACATGTAAGCAGGCGAGATACCGGCCCTGACCCTGTGCTACGCAGGGTAGTCCTCCCAAGCTCCTGCACACGAGTCATCGAAACATATGAGTCCATTATCTGCAATCAAACACGATACCTTTGATGATGTCGATAAGCATTTTGAATGACTACTCCTACAGTCAACAGAGTGAGTTATCGAGCGAATGAGCTGTGGAATGAGTGGACCCGCATGCCACTCGGAGCCGAGCACCCTGCTTCAAGGCCTGCTCGTCAGTTACCCCGTTATTATCACTGTCGTCGTCGTTGTTGTTGCTCCTGCTGCCGGTGGTGTTGCTATCGGAGCGACCGGGCTCGCGCACTATCACACGAGCATATGGACCTAGAGCTGCTAGGCTCCAGTTCATATTGAGCACTCTACATCAAGTTTCCGGATAAGGGAGATACAAAAAAAGAGATAGAGTCCGGAGAAATAAAATCATGCTGCTCGATTCACGCTCAAATTCAAATGTTAGCTGCTCTAGCACCTCGAAGACAAGTGAGCACGGGCACTAAAATTCAAAAACCCATGTTGCTGATGGCAGTCGTCGGGACCAGCGGAGGTGCTGGTCCCGCTGCTGTGGCCGTCGTCGCTATCTGAATCGCCTTGTTCGGGCCGTTAAACACGTTTCAACGAAAAGGGCCTTCTCCATCGTATCATTGGGAATACTCAGCGCTCACATTTTTCCCCGCTCGTCCGTGCCTCTCTTTCGTGCATGTGTGACTCGTCGCTCGCTGCCTTCTTAGCGGAGGTACGTACATCCATATATATGTGCTCGAGGATGAAGGAGGGAACGAGCGTATTCAAGCAGTCGACCGGCCTCCCACCAGCCACGCTTCAACCTCAACCTCAGATACCGGGCGGTCGAGATTTCCTTCTTTTCTCAGCTTTTTCTCGCTCTTCTGTTCGGGTATAAAACACGTCGTATGCTAATGTCAGTTTGGCTGTTTGACTGCGTGGAGTTTTGCCCGAACGCTCGCCCGTCTCCCTTGGCTTCCTTAGGACGACCGCGGCAATTCAGGCAGTGCGCGTCTGCTGGAGTTCGAGCTCGATTCCTATCTCTCTTCTGAGCGATATCCGGATGTTTGAAGTATCTGCTCCGCCATCTGCATGGCCATCAGCCGCCGCGAACGATTGTCGCGCTCATGAGACACGCTGTGAACGTGGTCTGAACGCGGCTGGCTGACGTGACGTTTGCATGCTCCACTCCGAACCGGTTGTCCACAAATGACAATTTTGGCGGGTGGCCGTCCATCCAACGCGTGCTCAGATACCGAAGCACGCTGCGAATATATTGGTCGGCGTTTTGTGACTATATCACCTAGATTTCCGCCTCGACAGCATTGGCGATCCCACCTGAACAGCTTTTGGCTTTGAGCGAGCTCCGCAGAACCGAGGGATCGCTCCTTCGTCGTTTCCTCCACAGCTCTCCCGAAGAGAAGCTTTTCGCACGCGATGCATGAATCTGCTAACGATTGTTGAGCCGCCTATCCTCGGCAATTTGCTTTTCGGATCTTCTTTGCACTTGTGGATGGACGAACGGATGAATACTCTTCACTACTATTCCCACCACCCACCCACCCCTTCGTTCTGGCCGTGTGCCTACAGAGGCGAGCGAAGCGTCTCCCTAAATGAAACATTACCCCATCTGAGGGAGCAATATCCCGTTTGCTGGAGTAGACGAGCGGGCCGCAATAGGAAATACGAGAGCAGAGCGAAAAAAAAAACCGAGAGGAGCAGCAACGCCGGGAGAAGACGAGCACTTGATCTCTGGAGGGTGGTGAATACATTCGAGCATACGCTGGCCTACAGATTGGGCCAGCGCGGTATCCATCGCTTCCGACCAATGTTCCTTTGCGAGTGAGTCGACGACGAGCCGGCAATCGAGCCATACCCGAAAGCAGAGAGAACCTTTGGACAGGATGCCCAACTAATTACGTAATGCACGGCGAGATACATGAGCGAGGACTGGGAATGGGACCGACGAGCAACTGACCGACAGGAGGGACGATTGAGAGGAATAACCGACGCGAGTGAGGATCTCTTGAGAGAAGGACGATCTTCCTTTGAGGATGCGTCCCAACTAGGTATCTCAGGACGTGGACTCGGACGAAAGCGACGGCGGGGACGGCGGCCGCGACAAGAGAAATGCCAGGAGCAACATAGGAGCAGCATGACTCACCATCGCCCTCACCGCGATGGGCCGGATGCAAGGCGCTCACTGCGAGGCCGGACGGGATGCCGGAGGCCCCTCGGTCAACCTTCATTGTCCATCCGTCCGTCCGTCCATCTGTCGGTTACGCTAAAATAGAAGTTATGCCCTCCATGTGTTGTTCTATAGCGGAGCCTACTTCTTGCTCTACCTCTTCTCTCCGCCTCCTTCACCTCCTCGATCTCGTTCTCGTCCTCCTGATGGTCGGCCCGCTCGGTAACAAGCCCTCGGAGCCATTATATGGTAATCAAGGCGGCTAGGGTGAGGTGGGGTGGTGGATGCACCTTCGGCGGGTGACATGGGGTCGAACAAGGCGAGGGTAGGGGTGAATTTGGTTCGAGGGCGTAATTGCCTCAAGAAGCAGGTAGCCGTAGCCGTGGTAGTAGTGATGCCGGTGGTGCTGCCGGCGGAAGAAGCATCGGCAGCATCATCAGGAGTCTGCTCTGAACGAGACAGGTAGAGAGTATATTTTGGGGAGGCAAGTTGCTGCCTGCTCGACTGGCTTGCTGGCGAGCTGGTTGGCTGGCAGATGGGTGGGCCTGTTTCGAAAGCTCTCAGATAAATCCGCTGGGAGCTCCGGAGTAGCGGCGAAGACTTGAGGTCGTTTGGCGTCCGGCGAACTTTATTGAGGAGTCGTGTCGCTCGCTCGCTTCCTGACATTTCCTAGGTACATAGTATCAGGGAGACGGTTGATATCGGCAGATACGTCAGAGGAAAAACTCTAATCTCTTCTTTTTTTCACTGTCACTCGCAAATCTGTCTCCGTGAGCGCCGCTGATGAGGCGTGTACGGTGAGGTTGGGCTTGCTTCAAGTTTTCGGACGAAAACCGTCGACGCGCGACTCGAGCAACGACGGAAGCGCGCTCTCAAAGAGCTTCCGTTCTGCAGTAAGGAATGTCGTTATGTGAGTGATGCTCGCTACGAAGCCAACTAACATCGACGTCGACGTAATTTCGAAAGTGGTTGGTACAGCAAGAGGGCTGAGGCCTCAGAGTCTCCTGGCTAGAGAAAAAATGCAGCGTTGTGGGTTCGAATCCCGGAGGCGACGAAAGCAATTGGGATGCTCGATCGGTATCCTTTCTAAGGAATCCGCAGCTGTCCAATTCGGCATCGGATCCATCGCCGACGGTTGGCCGGTCGAGTGATCGTGCGCCGATAGGTATATTCTACTACAGGTAGACGGATTCCAATTAGCACGTCTAGGACGGTTCGTCATTTTTTTTCTTCCCCCTTCCCCGGGCCCCCTGCAATGTACCTTGTGGTCGCAAGTTTTTCGCAAGAAAAGAAGAAGGCATCGATAGAAAATTGAACCCCTTGAAAATCACCCTCGTTCGACTTTCCCCCCTCAGATTTCAGATGGAACAATAACTCTTCAGATCGACCTTCACGACGATCTCCTGGACGAGAAATCGTTATGAAAAAGTTATGAACAAAACAAAATCGGGTGGGGAAATTCCCGACCTGACCGCTCTCCTAACTTGCAAGTTTTGGCAAGCGGATTCTGGAGAACTTCACGAATCATCAGCTGGGGAGTGGTGAACTTGGGCGGGCTTGCCTTGCAACATTCCAGATGAGCTTGTTGATGGAGGGCATGCTTGATTGGCCATCCCTCGCGGAAAATGACCAGAGCCCTCTAACCAATCGAAGCGAGCTTTCACTAGAGAGAACAGCCTTATCATCTGCTTCCAGTGCCCGCGCCTGTAGGATTCCCACACAAAGTTACCTGCACTGGGGCTCGATGATTTCAAGAGCCTCATTTCCAGTAGAACCACGGTAGTTTCCGCTCCCAATCGTCCGCCTGCAGACTTTGGCGCATTTTGTTCGCTGTTCTTCGTTACATCACATGCACGAGGATCCATACTGGTGGATAAGAAGCAGGAAAAGTAGGCTATAGTTTACTCAACGCTTCGTACACAGTGGGTGTGGATACATCAGGATGCTTCCATCGGTCCCCCGACTCCCGGGGTCCCGGGGCTATGACCGTCATCCAGTGAGCCAAAGCTTACTAGGTATAACAGCATGGAGACCTTCCTTTGGAGCGGGGCAACACCGATGGTCACAACGCTCGCAGCACGAACTTCACCGGGCTGCGTTCATGAGGCTCCATTAGTGAGCGGTCCTCTTTTCCACCGCAACCACGACTGGTAGGCAAGCTCGACAAAAGTTCACAAAGTACCCGTAGCGGCAGGAACCTCTTTGTAGGTAGCCACGGCTAACACGGTTGCAGGAATCTTCCGCAACTCTGGAGGAATTTGGAAGTGATCGAGAAAGCTGAAGTGCGATAGAGTGAGATAACGAGGAAAAGACGGCAACTGCACCGTGTAATAAACTTAGGGGATTAGAAGGCCAGCCTTGCCCGGGAGTATGGGTCGGCTTGGCTCTAATGCTTAAGTCACCCGGGCGGGCTTGGAGTTTTTTCCATTAGTCCTCCGGCAACTCTCGTTGTGGCAAGCTCTGGTTGTTGCCTGCTACAGGAACACTACGGCGGCCTGCTACGGAGCGCAGGAGCTTTCGATGCAATCACGTATTAATTACACCGGGGCGTTGAGAAGTGCACGTTGCAAGACCGGAAAAAATCACCTATCGTGTGGTGGTCAGCAGCGGCAACATTGGCAGACGGAGTCGCATCTGTTCTGAACAGGTGCCCATCAAGTTTAGTTTTTAGGAGACCATCCAAGCATGCATCCACTAAACAACAAACGCACTCTTGCCTCTTCCCCACCCCCGCGATATCCCCTGCAACGCTGTGTAGCACCCATGGGGGAGATCTCTCTGAAAGGATGAAATGCTGTATCGGACAAGGTTTCCCCCTCCCCCACCCGCACAATTAAATTTCATGGCCTCTGGGAAGAATGTTCCCAATCGTCTATTCGACTTCTCTCGTGATTTCGGGAACCGGAGGGCCGCGATCTCATCAGAGGAAAAAAATTCGAGCAGGAGAAGTAGACGCAAATGAACGCTGAGCTTCTGGACGTGAGTCGGAGCGACTGACTTCGCAGCGTAATTCAAAAAAATCAGTGGAACGACTTCGCTCCCGATTCGCTGAAGATTCCTCTCCGTAATGGCATCGCTACCAACTCAATTACAGACACAAATGGAAAACACACAGTGCCTGTCGCGAACCTGTTTTCCTCGATTTTCGAGCAGAACTTCTTCTTGGGTGGTTGACGGCTTCAAAACTTCTGAAACTCAGCTTATTTTTGTTTCGTTTTCCTTTCGGCTTGCTGATGCTCTCGCTGTGTCTAGGACGCCACAAAGTGACGTGTGTGAGTGTGTGAGTGTGTCTGTGTGTGATACCACCGCCACCACGGCTGCTGCTGATGTTGCTCTACGGGATCGCGGAGGAAAGAAACAGGGGGTGACATATGAATTTCGTTGTTGCCAGCCAAAGTAAGACTCATGAATCTTCATGCAACGGGATCTCGCGCAAGTAGGAGCCGCCTCCCCAAGATGGACAGGAGATGCGTCTATCACATGACTCAGAGTTTGCGAAGGAATCGCGCTGCTCACCGAACAATCTCCTTTTATCAGACTTCATCCCAACTCGAAACTTTGGAGGAATCGCCAAGTTCTCCTCGATCTATGCCAGGGTCAGTTTTTCTTCAAAAAAATGCGCGCTCAAGATTCACTTGGGGAACTTGTGTCGGTGAATGGAGGAATCATTTGTTAACTCGATCGAGCGAATTCTGTGCTATATTTTATTTTTCCAGCGGCTACCGATGTTGTTACCGAGCGCCAGGTAAGCGTCATGTACCGCGTATGCCACTGCTAACTGTATGCCATGTATCCATGAAGGTTCTCGCAAGAAGAGTCACCCTTCCTTCGGATCACGGGAGTGACTGACCCCTTGTCTGATGAGACGTCGAGCATCAGGAGAGAATAGATACTCCTTCTGCTGTGATCTTTCGACCAAAAGAACACATGAATATACCGTAAAATCTCTAATACACGGACTGCATGTTTATCCTTCCAAAGTTCCGACTCTATTGGAGCCCGTCTATTGGAGACTGCTCGTTGATTTTTCATGCTCTGGATGTCCGCTCGTTTTTTAAAAACGGTGCTATCAAAATCCCAGAACAGTCTCGGCCGATCCAATTCGCTATCGTCACGCATGCATGAGCGTTGGCTGATGGTGAACATGATTCGATTCTATGGAAAGGATTCCACTGTTGGACTTCCCGGCGCAACAAAAAAAAAAACGGACCTCACGTATACACCATATTTCGTTGCGTTTGATCCATGTTATTCGATTCTAGACGAGCTTTTGATTCTAGAAGTCGTTGTCATTGGAACGAAGTTTCTATTGAGGGCACATACTTTCCCCTGAAACGTGTTCTTCATGGTGCTTTCTTCCGCTCCAAATGATCGCAAGATCCTCGTCCACTACTGCCCGTCTAATCGAGACTGCCCGTTTATTTTTCCAAGCTTCAGAGAGCTGCTCGTGTATTAGAGTACTGTCCCTCTATTAGAGATTTTACAGTATGTATAATGTGTATGATGTGTACCGTGATATGATGATCCGATCACAGCCTGTGGTAGTTAAGTTCCTTCAAGCGACTGCGTGGGATACTCAACACAAAAAGAAGCAGAACAAGATTCACAGGAGGCGAAAAGCAGTGCAGTTGCTGCAAAAACCGAATATTTGCGCGTCCCTTTATGTTCCGATGCTAATAGGCAGGCGCACATATGAGAGGTCCGGAAAACTGCATGGAGCAGAAACGAGCAGAGCGTATCCATTTTCTCCATCTGAAGTCTGGTGATGCGGCAATGCACCGCATCGACAGGTCAGAGTCGCTACATGCTGAGTTCACAACGATTTCTAACGGCATCCAGCATCAGCGATTCGGGGAGTATGGCTCAGGTGAGCACCGCCACGAAGACGGTGAAGGATGAGTCGAGAGTAGAGGTAGAAGTCATTTCATTCGTACGTCTGATCGGAACAGAGAATGGTGTGTTTCATCAATGCTTACAGAGTAGTATGTACATTGTAAGACCAAACCGTCTTTTTTGAAGCTTCGGGCACGCAACAGATTCCCTTTCTCGAAAAGTGGCGAGGGCAGCTCTGGCGCTCTCCCAAGCTTCCACTTGGACGCTCGGCGCTCATGAGTGTCAGTCTCGTCTCGAAGTTCGAGGGGTCTATCGTCGCCAGCGTCGAAAAGTTACGGAACTCATGTGTGTCGGGTGCTTCGCCGCAGTGAATTGTTGTCGGTGAATTTCTCGTACAACGGATTTATTTGCGAACCGTCTCTTTGTGTGACTGCTATTGAACAAACGGATATTCTGTGCTGACTCTTCGACAGAAAGTGAGTCTCGTCGGCACTTTAGTTAAGACTGCTATCTTCGGATAGCATATGATCACATGATTGCTTCTGATCCGTTGAACCGAGGCTCGGTGGACAAGATTCATGAAAATAAATCCTATCATGACGCCAGAATAGGAAGATCCAAAACGTCAGCGCGCGGTCGACATCGTCTATTCGCAGAAACTTCAACAACACCGTGGGCCTTCACGGGCGCTGGATACTTCACAGCCGAGGTGTCAGCTACTGAAAGTACTTCCTATGCTCCGCTCAGGTCGTCGGAACCTCACCTGAGGCAGCTGAACCGCCGCATTGTGAAAACCTTCGCCTCCCGACACCTGATGTCTTGAGATGAGAAACTTCTCTTCGACCGTCTCGATGGCTCAGACAAACGTCGACTGAGAGAAATTTCGCTCAGTCAGTCAGAGAGGTTGTCACAGATACCGAGACACAGATTCCACGTTGCGCTTATCGGAATCCGTGAAAGACGAGAGGGAAGATACTGCGGATTCGTTCACGTTATGACAAACTCTCGAAACGAAACCGTGTAATAGACTGCTTTTTCCGGTGTGGGAATTAATCGACGCATGATCAAACACGCGATTCACAAAGCGGAATCGAATCAGCGTAATGATCTAAAGAACGTTCGTTGAGACGACAGCAAGTTGTTAGCGGGGCCCGCGTAGAATCCGATACGCTTTTAATTTGATACTCTCTTTAATCACGGAGCTGGGATCCGAGCGAAGTAGCTTCTTGATTCGCCGCGACGGCCGTCGGACTTCGAATATTTACGATTCAATATTCGCATTGAGAAACACGAGAATTCTCGCTCGAATGTCCAGCTTCGTTTGGCACGGAGTTCCGACCAAAGAACCCCGGAGGGAGACCGTTTCCCGCTCAAGAGAAGGGAGTTCCCCGTTTACACCTGAGCTCGAATTTCCCGGTGCCTGTTGAATCCAGGTTTTATAATTCTGGTTCAAGGAGAGACGGTTGGGCAAGGGTCCTAGCCACGACTCGGTACGAAAAGACGCCAGTATAGGTCGGTCGAGGGGAGATGGGCGCCGGGCTGCCGATGCCCGGCGGAACTATGCCGTAACTCACGCCAGGTAGTTTTGCTTTACGGCCACCGTCTATCCCGTTTTACAGCCTGAGTATTAAACTAAGTGACCTAGGAAGGGGTTTTATTTGGCTCTTCAGAGCGTTGAAAGTTCCCCGGTCCTTCGACCCTTTGGGCCCTCCTTGAGAAGGTGTCGGCGTCGGATGGAAATAGGTAAGACCTTTCTCCTTCATCGACCCGTGATTTGAGCAATGCGGGCTGCACTACATCCCGGACTCAGCTCGAGCCAACAGGTCGCCGCAGTCGAGAACGAGTGTTCATGAGTTGCTCCATGCTTAGGGCCCCCTGTTTGATCGACGAACATTGGTCACAGGGAACTAACTCGGGTAAATAAGCGGGAGAAAGTGAGCCGAGGAACAGAGAGGAGCTCGGGGACGGAAGAAAAATCCGAGATAATCCGCAGGTTGGAAGGCGCGTAGGAACGGTAGGGGATTTGAACGGAGGTTTAGTCCGACTCTGGAAAGTCGGTGGCTCTCGTTTCTCAATATCCGCTCTAAGCTTTACCAATCTTGTAGGTTTCCTGCCGATCGGTCGGTCGCTCTGTTGCAACTCTCAGTCTTCGTTTTGAACCGGAAATTTAATTTTCTCTCCCTATGGCACACAGTTTCGGAACTGCGCAGGGCTCTGTTCGTGTACTTGTGAATAAGATTACATAAGACAACGATCGTGTGAGCGAATCTTCTTCTACCACCTCCTCTTCACCACAGCCGCCTACCTTCTATTCCACAGCGGTTCGAGAAAGCCACATTCCGACGCAGAAGCCATCTTAAGGGAACTTGTTTCCTTGTTCTAAAAGAAGGAACGAGATCTAATCCTCCGAATTCCTCCGTTTCCTTCAGGCGTCAAAGTGAAGCCGTGCGTAAGTGCAGAATTCCAATCTATCTTCAGGGATGACACGGTTACGCTGTTTGGAGGTTTTGAGGTGTTATTTGACGAAAGCAGATAAATGGACCGAGCGTAGGAATCCGCGTCGCGTGAAGTAAAAGAAAGAAGAAACTCGCTCGCTGTTATCGAAGAAGTCGAAAAGTTTGGATCTTTGGTCATTAGCGAATCGCGATAAAATCTCGCGCCGTCGCCAATTAAGAGCAATGGCTGAGGTCTTCCTCCTTCTTTTATGTCGAGGAGACGACGACGCGAGAAATTCGCGACGAGAAAACTGAGCCGGGACATTGTCTACCATCGATCGCCAGGCAGGCGGAGTTTGTGGAACCATCTGATTGTGAGACGAGACGCGCAGAGATTCCTGAGTGGAACTCGGCTAGCGCTAGCGAAAAGTCGATGCTTCTTTTCGAAACGTTCACCGCTGCCCAGTCGGATTTCGTGAGACCCACTTTCGAGATTGGAACTAGCGTTCAATTCATTCGACGCCACACTCTGGATCCATGCAAGATTTCACTATGGGCCGGGAAGTCAGCGGCTGAGTGGAATGGAAATAGATGAATTCGCTGAGAATCAATCTCAGTCGAGAAATGTCGGAGGGGCGCAGAAAGCGGGAGCGTAAGAGAACTGCAGAGAAGCCTTCGTCCCGAAATTTCCATGCGTGAAACCTGATTTCAGCGCCCGAAGAAACAGTGCAATCGAGCTTATTCCGGAAATATGACAATTTATTTACACATTCACGCATATTCAAGGGCAGATCACTATTTTTCCTTGTTTGGTTGAGTATACCTCCACACACTGTTGCTTCAAAGGTTGGCTACAACAAAGTTTACGATGTCGGTGTTTGCGAGAGCGATCTTCTTCATCATGTCCCGTGTTTGCGGAGGGATTGAGAACTCCTCATGAACTTTCTCGGAGGACTTCACCTCAACCGCTGCATCCTCGGAGTCATCTTCGACGTGATCGTGGCTTTGCCGTATTGAGTCGACTTTCGAGAAAGCTCTTTGGAAGTTGCAAACGGAAGCTAGAGCTGCAAATTAGCGTAAATTTAGCGGAATTCTGCTCCAGCGGCTTATTACAGCACAGTTCTGGTTGTTCGTTGAGAGAAAAACTGCATCCCCGTCTGGCAGAAGAAGTAAAGGGGAATAGAAGACGACGTCAAAGGAACTCGCTAGCTTTCATCATAGTACTCGTGCGAGAAAAGCTGGTGCCATTCTCTAGAACTAGAACTTCCCCGGGGAAGATCGGAAGGAAAAAGGGTGGCTATTCTCATTAGGAGTTCCAAAACGCGGCTAAGTTTACCTTTGGATCTGTTGGCTTCCTTTACGAGTGCGCTGCTCGGGAATTTGGCGATTTTCACGTTGGTGACAGCCCCATCATGGCGCAGGGTTTGCAGGAGATGGCCGTGTTCGGCGTCCCAAATCCGAGCGGTCGAATCATCGGATCCCGAGAGCAGCAGATGTTTGGAGACCGATAAACATCTCACGGGTCCATTGTGTCCAACGAACTCTAGTTGCGACTCATCTTTGAGGCTCAATCGAACGATGGTTCCGTCTTTGAAACCAACGAAAACCGCATCCAAACTCGGTGTCATCTCAACCGAATCGATGACTTTGCCGAAAAACTTCCTGTACTCGAGACACCCTGTTTGAAGACTGTGGATTGTAAGCAGACCTGCGCTGCTAACAGAAGCCACTAGAGGTCCAGTAACACACATATCTTGTATGGCTTGATTATGATCTTTGAAAATCATGTCTGGTTCGGGAGCTTCATCGGGATGGAAGCAATCGATTGGCCAGACGCTGACGGAACTGTCATGGGACGCGGAGACGACAGCCGTGCCATCATCGACGAACTTCACCACAGTGATCGGCTGGAAGTGAGCCTGGACACTCCCAATGAGAGCCCCGGTTGAGATATCCCACAGGTAAAGCTCACATTCGATCCCAGCGACGCAGAAATTCCCGCTCGGTGACACGGCCATGGCTCTGACCTTGTCGGGTGCCGCGAACTTCCGAGTGGTCTGCTCGTATTGTCGGAACGACCAAAGACTGAAGGCACTAAAAGCGCGAATGGATTGTCCATTGAGTTGAGCGGCTCGCAAATCCTTAAGAACACTAAACTCCTAAACGGATAGAAACTTACGTTTTATCTTTCTGAGCCGAAAGTATGTAGTCCCCTTTGATGAAGGAGAGGGTCCTCGCCTGTGAGACTCCACCGGTGTAGGCGCTCAAAGGACCACCGGTTTCCAGATTCCAAACTCTGACATTGTAGTTTCCCGCGCCGTCGGTCGTGTAAGCGACATCTCGAAGTGCCATGATGAGAACTGGTTTATAATTTTTTGAACAAGTCGGATGCCGAAAGTGAAAGTCCGGGAACTCAGCTCCCCCGGGACACACAAGAAAACCTCGAAAATGTTTTCTCTCGTCGGAGCGAGAATTTCCAACGTCAGAGAGCTATCTGGAAACTTGCGCTAAGGGAACTGAACACGAGACACCGGTCGATCGGCCCGCGCATACACCGAGAGCCGTTTCGCAACACTGTTGCCGTTCACTGACTTGGCTCCGAGTTTTGTGACCAGGTCGGATCCTCTAGCAGCCACTTTACGGCTTGAAACACGGGATTGGACACTGGATTCGTTTCAGATTTGAAAAGTGCACGTTTACGAGGCCCTGAACAATAACAATAACATGATGTAGAGAACTCCGAGCCATGGTCGATCCAAGGAGGCGCTGCAATCGCGACTCCTCTCTCCAGAAGAGTGCTCTTTCCCCGTCGCGGGCTTTTTTGAAAATGGTTCCAGAGAAACACACTCGATCAAATGCCAGGGCAGCTACGCCCGGTGCGGGAGCCGGACTCCGAAACATTGGCAACCACCCCGCAGTGTTGGAGCTGAAACAACGTCCTCATTGCGCAATGCTGGAACCTCCTCGAAGCTCTTAGGAAAATAAAATCTGGAATTTTCTTGTTGGCTCCTAATCACATCTCGATTAGCAATCAATGCAGTAGCGCTCGCGATGAAGTTGTGTGGGATACGGTTCTGGCTGGAACAGGATTTCATTAAAAATCGGGGGAAAAATCCCGCGCGAGCTTTCCGAGGTCGATCGCCTCGACCTGCGACCTGAGAGCTTCCCCAGCATCGTCATCTGCTGAGGGCTTTCTCCTCCTCGGGAGAAAAAGGCAGCAATGCTGTTCGGGTCGGATGACCGGCGACCCATGTGAGATTGTGGTGAATGCGATGTCGACAGACATTCCTATCAGGTCGGACGCATCTTTTCAAACCATTTAATCAGCTATCTCTCATCGTTGTTGGTCGCCTATCGGGTCGACTGGCTGGCTGACTGGCTGGCTGCAGGTCGCTGTCGGCTTGTCTAAGCTGGCTAAGCGGGCTTTTCTTATTCAATGGTTTTCTCTCAGCACTTATGACTCCCCACAAGTTGAGTCACCGCACGTGCCATCTCTTCTTTTCCCTCGTTTCTATCCTGCCCACCCCTAGCCTATACCGCGCTTCTCCTAACTTGAACCAATCGGCTGTTTGGCACTAAGACATAGGTCGCTCGGTCGTTTCGTTCAATCGGTCGGTCGCTCGAGCGCCTGCCTGGTTGTCGGCTGACTGGCTCCTCGTTGAGTCGGTTTCGTGTCCTGAGAGGAGACTCAGGAGCGAACTCAGGACTACGAGGCCTAGGCGGAGCGACCGGAAGCATGCGGAGGAGTCTACATGAATGATCGTCCGGTGGCTGACTAGCGCTCGCTTATTAAAACGATTGCTGCAGTTCGCCGAGTAACAGCAGGGACTCCATCCGACCAAGCAGCCAACCAGGCAAGCGACGGACGGACTGACATTGGTTTGTCCAAATCTCTGGAGGGTGTTCCCATCTGCAATGTTCCAAGTTGCGTCCCGGTCCGCCTTCTTGGCCGCCCGACCGCCCTCGTGTTTGCCGACCTGTCGCCAACAAACGAATCACGTTGAACTCGTTTTGTCACAATCTCAGAACAGTCTCAAAAAGAGGCCTATGTGTCCTGAGTCACGCGTGTCACGATATTGAATTGCCGTTTTCTTCCCCGAGTTCAGGTCCTCCGAAGCTCTCTGGGTCCGCGCGGAGGAAGCAAAACGCCGGACAGAAACGTGTCACTATGAAAAATGCATTCACCTAATTAATCATGGGAAGATGGCGTTTATCTTTCGTCGCGATCGTTACAAAGTCCTGCCTTGGCCCGGGGAAGTAGAAGGTGAGCGACGTCGCTGTCACCCACACAGTAACGACTGGGTTAAGATCGACAACGCGGTGATCCATCTCGGAAGGGCACCGCGCTCAGAATCTCAACAAAGTGATTTTGTTTTATCGACAAACATCGAGTGCCGCGAAACTCGTTGGATGCTTGCGTCAGCATCGAAGGCTCTTCGCTGAGGTCTGAACTATTGAGGTTTTCGGGACCCGCCGCAGGAAGAGAGAGACCGTGAGCCGCCTCACGTGATTTTCCCTCGTTTTCCTCAGTCGTCGTTATTCGTGGCGATGTTCCACCTCTCAACCGTCGATTTCGCGGAAGAATTTTCGGTAAGGGAAAACTGTTAGGAACGGTCCAGAGCAAGGAAACGCAGTTTTGAGGATCGTGGACTCTCCTCGGTCTTGTTCTGAACACAATAAATACTTTCGGTGAGAAAAACTCCTGATGGAGACCAGACTCCGCCGAGCTGCGCTCCCACCGAGCTCGCTTGCTGAGTCGGTCGGTCGCCCGCGCGCTTCCCAAGGCCCCCCGATCTTTTCCCATAGAGCGTAATGTTATTAAAGCATGAACGACATTTCTTCTCGGAGAAAGCAAGCTAGCGAGCAAGCTGGGGAGAGATTCTGCTCGCGAAACGAATCGCGTTTACCACCACAACGAAACCACGACTACCGCCGCCACCAACACCGACGACACTGCCAACAGACAGCTTTCTTCTGTCGCAGGAATCTCAACATCACACATTTGGCCTTTCGGGTGGAAAAGCGCGACAATCGCTCGCAGCCGGAGAGCGAGAAGAAATAAAAAGAGAAGCGAGCGAACGAGGGAGCAAGTACATGGTTTTCTTTTCATCTCGCTCCGTCAGGGAAGAAAGAGAGAAAAAGTCAAAGATGTCACACGGACCGAGAGTCAAACATACATTCCATCCGTTCGCGTCGCGTCGCCGTCTACAATTGGAAGCAGACTCGGAAGAAAGACCGACATGTGGCTTGAGTTCAGGAATGGTGTCACCGAACCGCAACTGCAATACCCTCGGTAGAGGCACGATCCACAACTGTAGCAACAACAGCAGCGGCAGTTGTTGTGACAAAATATCGATTGCATTGGCCTTGTGTTCGCCGGCGAACTTGCTACCGTTTCCAGTGTATCCTCAGTCCCTGTGCAACGTGGCTTGCGAAGCAGTGACACGGTGTCGCGACGGCTGTAGTGACAAGTCAGTTACAAAACAATTGCATAACGGCGACTCTGTTTCCGCTTCTGTTTGCGCTCGTGTTGTGCAAGGTCGTCTCGTTGTCGCTGCTTTTTACGTTTGTTGAGCACTTTGCACGGCTGTTCCTGCTGTTGTAGTGCGTGTTGTACAAGTCGTGCTTCTTTTCCGTTGACGTCCGCTGCATTCTGGAGGTGGAGCCTCTTGCAGTGGTCGAAATCCTCCACACTTGCAGTTGTTGCTGCAGCTGTTCTTGTACCGCTGAAGCAGCTGTTGTAGAGAGATCCTCTCACACTCATTGTGTCTCGTTGGTGTCTCATGCTGATACCGGACGGTATCGATTATCGAAATTGTTGTCATCCCTCGAGAATCTGTTGCTTCCAAGATTCTTGATGAGCTGGTCCCTCTTATTGCCGGAGTTGTTGTCATCCAAGTAGTTGTTGTGGTCATATTTATTATGGCTGCTTATTCTATGATCAAGTTGCCTCGTCATGCGGATGCTATTGTAACTTTTTCCAATGAGTCTTCGCTTCAACGCTCGGAAGAACAATGGGCGCTGACGACGATGAGGAGGCTGCAGCAGCAGCAGAATCAGCTCATCAAGAAACTCTAAAATAAGCTCAGTGTCCGTGTCAACCAGAATAGGTTCTTACGAGCCAACACCGGAGGCAAGCGAGCAAGCAGTCACTCAGGCGGTTAGGTAGGCAGTCTCTCTGAGACCCACGATCGGACGAACGGACAGACAGCGACTATAGTGGCATGTGGTTGTCGCTTGGCACCCTGGTCGTAGATCTAAGATCAAGCAGCGGAAAGACTCATGCATGCTTCCACTCCGAGCTGCTGCTGCGGCTGCGGCAGTTCGTCCACCGACGACGATCATTGCTATTCTGGTTTAAGCAAGCGGAACCTGTCTGTTGTCGTCGTCGTCGTCGTCGACGCTGTCGTGTTTTTGGTATTTCACATGCTGTTGGCTCGAGGAGCTGGCGAGCCGAGGAGCCTTTTCTTGCCTCCCTCAAGTCTATCAGACTACCGCACTTGACTACGTGGCTAATTAAGGCGAAACGAGCCTCCGCAGGCAAGGCGGAGGAGCGAAGAAAAAGCGGCAAAGAACACGTATACGACGAATAGGCTCTTCGTCGATACGCGGACACGTCCGATTCCGCCGACTCCCTCAAGTAGGGTGTTGTCGTCGTCGTCGTCGTCGGTGCCATTTTGTTGCCACAAGAGAGCTTAATTAGGACACTAGAATCTCACGATGAAGCGAAGGCAATCTCTCAGCCGTTGACGAGACGCAACGGTCACCAGTTGGTCACCCTTGTATAGGTGGGCGGGAACAACGTGGCTCTCGAGGCGGGTGATGATACGCCAGCCCCGTTGAATCACTCACTCAAGTATCGCAAAAGAAGTCAGAAGCCAGCTTTGAGAATCCTCTTCAATACGGAGGCTGTCTCTAAAAAGTTCGGAGAATATCTTGGGGCTGAAATTGAGCCCCTAGGGACCGCACTTCGGTTTCCTGGCGGGTTTCCTTGCGAGCGCAGCTCGGAACCGATGTTCGTTTCAGGAGCTCCGAGATGTTCCGAGCACAGACTGTGCATGGAAACTGTTTTTCATGAGGCACACGAGTGTGCATTTCCCCGATGTTTTATTCAAAACTGTTGACCATGCATGGTCTGGACGTCGAGCGGCTCGATCCTGTGGAGGATACTCGAAGCGTTGGATCAATTCGAAGTTCGTCAATACCATATTGCGCCAAATAGATTTTGAAGCTGGTGGAGGGGACGTGCTCGTCCGAAAATAGCGCTGGGGAGTCAGGTTCGCTAAGGTTTTGGTCGGTTTGACTCCCTGGATGTTTACCTCGCGAAGCGGACCTCATTAAACGGCAAGAGCCTAAATCTGTTCGCGTGCTCGTTAACCGATCGTTGGGATCACCGTGAGAGTATCGACCGACTTCGATTCTAAGCAAATGCAAGATCAATGTCTTGGAATTATGCGCGAAGGGCCGAAATGGATGACCGGAGGGTCCTGACTTTGTTTACGATTGAGCTCCTGCATAAATCGTTCCTCCTGTTCTGACAGGTTGATTTCTTCTGATTCATCAAGAAGCGGTTATCTTTTCTCGCGGTCTGAGAGCTTTTCTTTCACACTCTGGTGGAGCAAGTCTGTTTTCTGAAGGTGAACGATAGTGTTAATGATGCGGGTGACCAAAAGTCTGGAAACATGCTCCTCGCGATATGAAACCATGGCGGCAAACAAACCACAACCGAGCACGAAATACTCTAGCGCTGGATTCAACAGTATTCTTTCCAAATAAAGAATCGACAAAAAGACGGTATTTCAAGAGTTCTTTACAATAATGGCACGAAAGAGCTCTCGAAGTAAGACTCAGAGCCCGAAGAACTGCCTCCAAATCCTGAGAAACAAAGGTCTTCCGTTCGAGCATTCCACAATACAGACCAAAGAGCGGGTTTTGCTGGAAAAATAAGAAGAGTAGGAGAACACTGGAAACACGAAGGGACCAGAACGGTTCAAAAAAAACACATCAGAAGCTTTCTGCTGAAAAATCTGTCACGCCGGTCAGGCTCGGTTGAGCGTGGCTCCTTCTCATTTTCTTGGGTCGCTATGTTATGCATCGGAGTACACGTCAATCGTCGCTGGTTGGTGGCTCGGGCTGCGATGCTGATGGCGGCGGCTCTTCGAGCACAAGCTCACCGATGCGGCTTGAAGAGCGCATAAGAACTTTTTCATGAACAGTGATTGCTCGGAAGTTTTTGTAGGAGACCCAACGGCGGAGGGAGCTAACGACGGGAATAAATCGCGGACCGGATCGAGAACCGGTGAAACCTAAAAAAAAATACTCCACATGCCAGACATTGAGTAGACTGTTGCGCCTGATGCATTGAACTGTTTCAAACCTCTTGAACTCGTCTCGACGTTGTGTTTGACAAATCTCGCTCAAAGGCAGCAGATCGGAGGGGAACGTTATCGAGCAGAAGAGTGATCAGGACGTTGAAATCAGGATCAGTACAGCAAACGGGCACGGTCTTTTGTAGAGGATCTCTCGTACTGAATAGTAGCATTCGGTTTCGTTCCCCGTTTCTCGTACTAGCGAGAAAAGCGGTATTCACGGAAAGCTCAACGATGGCTCCTGCACCTGGAACTGAATATTCTTGGTTTTGGTCGGGTCCTTGTCGGAGCAAAGTCATGCCTATCGAGGGAGGCCTCCTCGAAATGTTTGAAGGGGACGATTTCTAACTCGACCCCGAGATGATGGTAAAGACGCGGAACATCAATCAATTAAAGAGGGCCAGAGGAGAATTCCCCTAAAATGATTTTCTCGCCACGGTATCAGCAATTCCACGAGAATCCGGAAGCCGGGACGAAGTTTGGAGTCCGAACCCGCTTCGAGCCGAGTGACCTTCCTCGATGGTGCTCCTCGATGAGCCACACACCAATCTGAGATAAATGACCAACACGAATCGTGTTGGTTGATCGTTCGACTGCCAACTATCTCGCAGCCTACATCTATTTTGGATCTCATTGGAGCATCGAGCAGCGGTGGCGGCGACGACCAGGACGAATACAAGCACGGACATCGTTCGTTTCATATACATACACTTCCCACACTCTTAACTAGCTTGAAATTCTCTCTATACTCGGGCGCTTCCCCTCGCATGCTCAATCGGACGGACAGTCGGTCGGTCGTTCTATTGCTGGGTTGGTCGCATGAGAGCAGCGGCACAACCCCGGTCACCCAAAACGAATCAGTTTCTCAACCTTTCCCCCAATCTGTCTCTGTATGTATGTATATTGTCACTCTTCCTCTCTCTCTTGCTCGTTCTCTCCCTCGCTCGTCCTCTCACTCTCTTTCTAGCTCGATCGCGTTTTCTCTCCGTAGAACAATTTACCCAACAACGACAGTGACGAGTACAACGACATTGAGTCGATAGAGAGGGGAGTTTAGAGAAAAAGAGGCCCGCCCAGTTCGAGAGGGGAGCATTTCAAAATATTTGCATCCCAGCTAAGCAGGGATCCCTCACTGAGCGAGCGGTGTTGACTGTGTCGTTCGACAAATATTCACACAGCTCTCCTGATCGCCACAACGAGCAGACGGTTCGCCGAAGTTGCATACATCAAGTCAGCTGCAACAATGCCAGGGGCATGGCTACACCCATTTTCGATGGGTGACCCGCCGACTTCGGGTTTTGAGGCTGCCCTGCTTGACTGCTGCTTCTCCACCCGGTATATGCTCGATGCGGTTTTTTGAGAAGTGTACTCATCTGTTCGACGACTGGTGTCATCAACGGCGGCAGAAGAAGACGTACATCGGTTCTTCTGCTGAGTTTAAGAAGATATTTTCATCTTCCATCTTTCCTGAAGATTACCACAGAACTTCGTTCGTTTCACTCGAGGAAAACCCACCCTGGAGGGTTAGATATCACACAGCTGAGCGATGCCCACTCCATTACGGCAGCCTTAATTCACCCCCTAAGGTGCCTCCTTGATCATAAGGAACTAGCCAGCAAACTAACCGAGAAACTTGCCGCAGACTCGGTCAGAGAGCGAGAGAGAGAATGACGGGCAAACTGAACCTTTTGTTGGTTCATCTGACAATGCGTGAGCGCGACTTCCATTAAGGGACGCTCGCTGTGCGCGAGAGATGTGCTGTCAGAAACCATGCTGATGCCTTCTCAGAAGCACGGTGGAGGTGGTGTTGGTGGTGGTGGACCACTTGCTCTGAGGTCTTCCCGCGAGACCTCAGGAAGAGATGGCCGAGATGGGCAGGAAGAACAAACACTCTCGGCAGTCTTCACACCCAACTAACGGTGCTTCTCACCTTCATCTCTCAACCCTCAGCCTCTGTCTCTCGACACATACATCAATGCTAACTCACCACCCTCGTTCCCCTCGTTGCCATTTACGCCTTGCTGTGGCTCGGCCGGGATTTCTTCGGGGAGAAGATGGGCGCAGATGGATCGCTCACCAGTTTGCTCGTTTTCTCGAACCGTTGTTGGCCGCCTTATATGTAGGATCCATAGGAGCCGGGTGGCAGGAGATTACACCCTTCTCTCTCCGCGTTTTCTTCGGAAGGAACACGCTATGTTCTACTCCAGAGATGTTTCGATCCGGTTCGTGTATCACACGATGACTAACCGCCTCAAGTTTGTCACCCCCCCCTACCGAACGCGATGCCTCTCACCATGAATAATCAAAAGCAGGCTCCCAATCCCGCTGAACGACTTCATTCATTCCGTGGAGTCATAACTGAACCTCGAAGGAGCCATTAGAGGACTATGAAAAGCAAAGCATGGGAAAAAGCTCAAAAAGCTTCTACATTGAAATTCGTTTCGAACGGTCTTCGATGACGGAAGCGTAGTTGGATCTTCAAGGGTATCATCGAGCAGCTGAGAGCTGGGGAAACGCTGGCTATTATATGAGCGGAATCGGACATAGGCTGATGATTTCATTGAAAAAAACTCCCCGAGATTTGAAGACATGACCGAGAAATCTTCTTCTTGTCTCCAGTCGGAGGAGGGTTCGCTTCTGTGCGTTGCTGCACTCAATCTGCGACCACCTGCACTGAGTTCACCTGCATTAGTGGGAGGCAAGCACAAGGGGGAGAATTTCGGCTCAGCACCCGTTGTTGCTGTGCCGGCCTGCTGGCAGAGTAATCCAATTGAGGCATCCAATAGAATGATGATGATAACAACAAGAACGAGAACAAATGAATAGCGACACATAGTATAGCTCAGAGATGGCTGAGGGGAGCCATAGGCGTCCGGTGGCCGCGGTGTTGGTGGCGGTGTGCAGCCCTATAGTATAGTAGTAGCAGTAGTAACACCCTTCCTATTTAGCCGTTGAGGGTAAGACCGGATCCTGGGTGAGAAGGACGATGGACGGCGCTGCGTCCAAGCCGCAGACGGGAACTGAACGCTGCTGTGAAGGGGATAAATTAATTTATCGCGCGTCAGGCCAACCAGGGAGCAGGAGGCACACGAGGGCGCTTTTCCACAAGAACAAAGGAAGGAATTGAAGACGAGGACAAGGGGAAGCCATTGGAAGCTTAGTCAGCGTATAGCTTAGTCTCGATCAGCTATAACCATGTACAGCAACCAAGGTAAACACGGAAGCCACCTGGCGCAGTCGGGGGTCACTCCGATCCCTTCCACGCCCCTTCTCTCCTCTTCCGTCTCCTTCCCCCCATCTGCTGCCCCCTGGTCCGTCGTCAGTGGCCGCCGAAGTTTATGCCTTTCTTCCGTCAACGGGAAAAAGGCTGCGCTTCTTGAGGGACGACGTGCATGTTTTTCACGATGGGACATCAGCATTGATAATTTCGTAAGGGCTGCGGCCGCCATTCTCGAGACAAAGTACAACACAGTTCTCACGGCGACAACGATGACAACAACGTCATAACATCAAGGGATACAACAACAATAACCGAGACATCAACAACAGAAACAATTGTGCGGACATAAACAACAACTGGCACCGAGGCGAGCAGTGGCTAAAGACGTTGTGGCCCGTACTCTCGATTTTTTTCTTCACAGCGCTTATCCTCCTCAGCCCGAGGACGCTGCCATTTAAAGGCGGATGCGTCTGAGTAACGGTCATTTTACTTCTATGGAAATAAGCCGGTCAGAAAAAAGAAGAGAAAAACTGAGGAAGTGCCGACGGCGAGACGACCGACGTACGGAGGAGGAGATAAAACGAAACAAACTTGAAATGCTTCTTCACAGCGGGTTTCGCTCTGAGCACCGTCCATGGAAGCGGCAGCTCCAACGCCGAAACCTCTCAGAAACGACTCCAGCCACAAGCATGCGAAATGCCTGAAAGGAGGGCTGGACGAGCAATTACGAGCTGAAAAAAAGCTGGTGCTAAAATTTGCCGCCTTGTTAAACGCTTTGCTGTTCTTTTCGTCTCTCCTTTTCCTCCCTTGGTTCGTGCGTACGTTCGTCTATCTATCCAACAGAGCTCTCATCCGCTGCCAGCTCACAACTTGGCTCTGGGCTCGGTTGCGGACGCTTACAGAGCTCGGGAAATAAGAAACATTGTTTCGACTCCCCCGCGGAGAGAATTTCGCGGCTTCTACTATTTCTCTCTGCGTCGTAATCGTGCTTTCTCTTCTCTTCACCATGGTTATGGTGCGTCTCATCCGAAGATGACCTTTCCACTTCAGGGGCGAGCAAGCTCTGCGGACGCCGGTCACAGTTTTTGGGAGAGTGGACACCGTTGAACCCACTCTCGACTGACGCCTAAACGTGTCAGTCGATGCACACCTTGGACGCGCTCATGCACCTGATGCACGTCACATGTGATGCATCCCGGCAGCAGTCGAGATTCGAACCGCCGCCATCGAGTTTTTGGTTACGGGATATGCACTGACAATCGGTCGTTTGATCCTTTTTCGGACACACGGGTTGAATCAACTCCAACCAACGGTGCCTAGGTGAGGGGAAGGTCCTTGCGGACACAACCCGACACCAGAGGGAACGATCCGAAATAGTCATCTGTGCTCCTCGACCCCAAATCTCAGCCCCGCCGAAGCACGGTTACAGTCCCATGCCAAGGGGACCGGCTTCTGTTCACACTTGTGACAATCTGTGGAAGCGAGCTACGAGCTCTCGGTTGCTGCTCTCAGTGACGCTTCTTCTGCTTTCGCCGCTTCGACCAACGTTGTGGTAATGTTGACGATGTAGAAGTGCTAATGCGCCTCATCACAATGACGAAGATGAACTCGTATCCCTCCCAGTAGGGGGAACCACCACGAGCCACGAACGAAAGGATTCATGAAGAGCTCAACAGGACGACGGCGGTGTTTGCACCTGAAACGATCCGCGAGAAGGTCCGAATCAGGAGCCCGAATGGAAGTCCGAATGCAACTCAATCTACCCTGTAACGCAATGGGAGGCCGTGTTAGGGAACAATTGTGCAAAGGCATCATCAAGAACTCGTGAAACTCAATCGGAAACCGGACACGGATAATTAAAACAGTGTCGGTGTGCCCCGATCCTTCTCCGGGTCTTCCTCACCCCTCTGGCTGCATGGAAAAACTTCGTTGCGGCGGGACAGAAGAGCAGACTGATGGATGCACAGACAGACGGACGGACGAGCAGAGAAGCTGGCGGAGAATGGCTGTCGTTCTCCGCCGGGCTAAGCCATGCATTCATATAAAGCAACACAGCGAATCCAGATTGGCAGTGAGGCTCGCCGGCGAGAGATAAGACAGGAAGTTCATTGATTTGCAGACTCACACCACTGCCGCCGCCGCCGCCACCTCTCACAGCAACCACCAACGGCGACAACCACCGAGCTTTAGTTAAGCATCAGCAAAACCAAGACCGAGAGCGGTGGCATCACACCGTGCGCCGGCCAAGCAACTAACCACGCCACGCCCATCAGCTCAATCGAGTCATTGATATCTATTCACTCATTCATTCACCCACCCCCAGCTAGTTTCTCGCTATCCATCCATCCGTCCGTCGGTGAATCCATCGACCTCCATACATCCGTCAGTATCAAGCACTTCTCGTGATGGC
Organism: Lepidoglyphus destructor; assembly: GCA_031001835.1. Taxonomy (NCBI): domain Eukaryota; kingdom Metazoa; phylum Arthropoda; class Arachnida; order Sarcoptiformes; family Glycyphagidae; genus Lepidoglyphus; species Lepidoglyphus destructor. The sequence goes on along the minus strand of JARNKU010000114.1, from coordinate 25,746 downwards.
TTCTTGACATGTCAGTGCCGCGGTATTGCGAGCGCGGATCCGTATGAGGCATGGAGTCCGAAATTGTTTGACTTGTTGGCTATGATAGCGGTCCTGAATTCAACAATCAATGCACCGTTTTCAAGAGGCCTCTGACACCTTGGATTCGTGGTACAGGTTTCGTTGTCGGTTTACATGTGGGTGTTGTCCGTACGAACGATCGGTCGGTCCGGTCGCTGGTTAGCTGCCCACAAGCAGAACACTTCACACCTCGATTTGAAGAGACTCCTCTCCGCCGTTTGGTGCGGTTGGTCAGCGACGGTCTATTCCCCGTCTGGCCATCTTCAATGGCAGCGTCGCCTTCTCTTCTGAAGTACGCGGTCAGGTACGACGACGACGACGCCGTTGGCGGCAGCGAGCACCGCACTCCAATCGTTCGGACAGAGTGGCGTGAAGTGTATTTACTACGATCTGCGCGCCAATAGTGCCGTCGAATGCGGTGGTCGCTCCCGGCCGTATCTACGTGGCGCGCGGTCGTGTTCCTCGTAGTGCCGGGTATGTGGTGTTGTTCGTAGAAGGAGTGTTGAGTTTCGTAGCGAGGCCCCACCACGATAAATCTGATCATCATCAGCAGCAGCATTGATGTCCGCCCCCAAACGTTCTCACCCTTCCTTCCTTCCTCCCTCCGTTCCTTAGTCCCTGCGTGGCTGCCTTGCTGGCCTGACGCTTGCTCGATTTCAACGAGAAGAGTGGGCGTCTGTGGACTGTGTTTATCTCTTTTATATTTCGTTCTCACTTCGTGCTCCGTACAATTGTCAGTCAGTCAGCCCGGGCGGGCTGAGACTTTCACAGTCAGTCAGTCAGTCAGTGAGTCGGGAGGTCGAGGAAGACGGGAGCAAACCGAACCAAAACAAAAGACGGGATATTTCTCAATCAATGCAGGCCGATGAATTAGAGTCACGACAGCATCGACCGACTCGGATCTTCCCGTACCCCTCCACCACTTGCCATCCACTTGACTCTCGAGCCGGTCTGCTCGTCTTCCACATCGAATGACGTTGAGAGCTCTCGCGTAAGTGTGTGTGTGTGTGAGTGAGTGTGTTTGACTCTTCACGGTTCCTTTCGGCGATCAATATGATTGCCATAGCAAATCAATCGTCGCGCCGTCTCGCCGAGATCCTCGAAACCGTACGCGGTTTGTATAAAGGACTCCCACGCGACGACGTTGGTCATCGATCAGTGGGGCGAACATCGAACGACGAGAGCGACGATTGAAGGAATATCTCCGAGAACGTTTGGTTTGTGACGTGATCTTCTTCTGGGTGCCCAGAATCTCCAGAAACTCGAACGCCATGGCGAAAATATTGAAAAAAAAATCCGACGTGAGTGCCTGTCGCCGCTTTGAGAAAGATCCGAAACTCTGGTTCTGGGGCAGCGAGCGCGGCACTCTTCGTTTTTATTGAGAGAATAGACAAAAAAAAACAGAGACCGCGATAGATAGGATAGTACCGGTGGTGATGCAGATAACAACAACAGATGTCGTCCACTGCGGGAACACTAAACTGAACTTCAGCCGGCGTGCCGACTGTCGACGACACTAGAACACTCTTATCATCCATTCGTTCATTCATCCATCCATTGCCTACGGCTGACTGACAACAATGCGGTAACGTAACACGTGACGAACCATTAAACGAAAGAGCAGTCGAGGAGAGGCTGAAAAAAACGAAATAAAAAAGAATAAACCAGCCGTCACGTCTTACGGAGGTGGCCTCTCGGAGCGTCCGTGGCATCTACAGCAGCTCCAGTCCGATTCAATCTGAATCCCCACGGAAACGAAAGTCCGCATCAACGCAAGTGACTTCCTCAAACGTTCTCTCCGTTTTTGCTACAAACATTCTGGGAAATGTTTCTATTAGGCAAAAACTTCCTTTCCTCATTCCGAACACAATCCTTCTCGCAATCGGAGATAATCGGTCCGATCAGAATCTGAAAATGGCAGAGAAAACCCGCAAACACAATAAACTCGCAGAATTCTGCGTGGCGCACAAATTCGGGATGAGTCCAGCTGAAATCTCGCAGAATCTTCGCAGGAGAAGGCACAATACGAGGCATTCCTGAGACGGCGATCCGGCTGAACATACGCTCCGCCTGAGTCGTTCCGCAGAGCGGCACACAAGACACCAATGAGAACGGAATGTCGACTAGGCTATAAGTCTCACTAATACTATGCTGATGTCATCAAGTGTTCGCACTCTGTCTTCGGAGTTATTATATTTCTCCTCTCGCATGATTGCTATGTATAATATGTCGACCAAGCGACCGACCGACCGAATGGAAGGCAAGCGGGGGCTGCTGGCTGTATGGCTGGTAAGTTTGCCTCTTGCTTCTCATTACAAATGGTCGTAAACACAATCATTGATAGGGCTTTGGCGGTGGCGGTTATAGTAACGTTTTACTATATATTGCGTCATCGTAAACATTCATTGTGCGCCCGCTTGTAAGCCAAAGGGGCGAGAAGCGCGTCGGGGAGCGGACGGGCTCGCCAGCAGCAGGCAAATGAACCCACCTAAGCGTTAGACACAATAGTATCTTACGACGACACACCGAGCAGTCCACTCGTCGTATACTAAATGTCCTTTGTGTACAGAGCGAGGGGACAGGGCGTCGATTTCGGGTCTCTCTGTACCCAACTCGTTTGTTGGTTCAATCATCATCGACAAGTCTGCCTTTCAACGTCTCGGGAACCGTCTGGGCAACTCAGATTACAACGACGCGAGCGGAAGAGAGCTCTGGACTCGAGTGCGAAGCCTAACACTCGAGTGAGAGTGGATCGAGTGAATATCTTCGACATAGCATTCCACCTCGCATCGATGCGACGTATGTCGCGAAATCGATTCAACTTCGATGAAAACTGAAATTCCTTCGCCGTCTCAAATAAGCGAAACCTTGTTGTCCCCTAAAGTTCGACTAATCAGACATTCGTTCGCGAGAATCTCACGAATTCCGAGCGGCCCGGCCCCGACTGTGGACGTCGCTTCCCGTGTATCGAAGACTCATAGTCAGTCGTCGTAGTCATCGTAGCTCAGCAGACGTGGCATTTAAGGCACCGACTGCGAACGGTGCGTCCCCGGAGCTTCATCAGATATGCATGTAGAAAATGCGCGCTTCTCGCGAGGTGTCGAAGCGTCTCGGCGAGCTTCTGAGAATCGCGACAAGCGATCAAGCAACCCGGCGGGCAGGCAAGCAAGCAGGCAGGCAGCAGGGCCAGCAGCCGGAGATTGTGTGATATGTGAAGCTTTCGTAGCGAGCTCGTATCAGACTGATGTAATCGATACAACACGTCGCCCTTTCGTACGAACGTTTCTATTTGTGTGTTCATTTGTAGTTTTCCGACCACCATCGGAGCCGGCCGGCCGGCCTGCCGGCTCGAAAACGAAGCCTCATCTAACTGTGATCAATATCTTGTGTTCGTGCCCGCTTCAGTTGGGCCCACAACCGACTCGGCGTACGTGTATTCGTATAAGAAGTAAATGTTGGAAGCGATATGCTCGCACACGTTCGCTTCGAGGAACGTAATTTACCGAAGACTGGCGGGACGACGTGCTTTCGTGCCGCCAGTTGCTCCGTGGCGACTTCCAAGGAGTTGTCAGAGCTTCAAAGCGAGAAACCTCCTTCAAACTCCCATCGAAGCCGGAGTGCCTTCGAGTCGGGTGAAAGTCGATGCCTCCCTCGGAATATGACTTGAGGCTCTGTTTTTCAAATTTCAACCAAGAAACGTGCTTGCAATCGACGTTCCAAGCGGAGCGAAGTTTCGTACAATTCTTGACGGTTGCGGACGGAGGGACTGCATGATCTGACTGCGAGAGTCTATTCATTTGAACACGCACCTCTGAGCATTGGATCGGCCAGAGGTTTGAAGCAACGGCGGCGCCTTTTCCTCCATCAATCGTTCTTCGGAAGCTCTAGAACTCGTGTCGTGCACGTTAAGCTTTTTAAACAGCCGAGTTCACTCGGTTATCGCAGTCTATTTGTATTATAATAGGAGGTTTCCGCAGCGCGTGCCAGCTACCATTAAACTTTAAGTAGAGAAAAAATCGGGCAGCGAGCCCTCGGAGTGAGCCAGCGGCGGGCAACCGGTGGGGGTTAATTGCGAAGCTCGCCAGAATCGCACGTGAATTCAACAGAATCCCTACGTTATGCGAGCGACTGATCCTTCCTGAATAACCTGTCGGATCCCGAATCGATCGATTTTTAGACCGAAACAGGATAAGGTGCCTTTTCATCATCAGCCTCCAACTCACGATACAACTTCCCTGAACAGGGGTAATAGAACACGAGCCATTGATCTGGGGCTCCCGATGTACGAGCTTGAGCAATCGACGTCGGCATGAGAGGTTGTAAAATGATCAAGTTCGGTGAGACGTGCGTCTCATTCGAACCCAGTACAAATATTTTAGTTTTTGTGGCTTTTCCCTTACGACGGATGTCGTAGAGCTCACGGCAGCCAGCTCACCATCAGTCAGTTGTAGCGCAGCGCCACTTCCTGCTGTGGACTTTCATATCTAACCGACTCCAAATCGTCTGCTCCCATTCTTACGGTCGATGATTGATTCTCTGATGGATGGATCGGCTCCATGGTTGTGCGAACAGAACAAACGTCGATATATCAATCCACATATCCACCTCTTTGGTTTTCTGGCCACTCGGGTGAATGAGCGAATTGATGATAGGGTGCAAACAGAAACCAGGTGCTCGTGTACGGTAGACATTCTGCGTGTCGCGGTAGATGCTGTCGTCGTCATCGTCGTCAACCTCCGATTCGATTTGGTTCGTTGTAGCGCGAAGCGAGCGCCTAGCACCCGGCGGTGTCTGTCTACAAATTAGAGATGCTGGCGGATGCTGTCCTACGGCCCAGCGGTATTCTTAGCTTCGGCCCACGGTGCTCGGGCCGCGACGAGAACAGCGTATGCATAATTTACTCCCGATTTGTTTACGGCCGCGACGAATGATTTTTCCCCCATTCGTCAAAAAAACTACCACTCTCCCCTGACCCGCATGGTTCTCTACGAGATTCGGATTCAAATCAAGGGTAAGACGACAAAACTCATAAAGTGCGTGTGTTTTCAAGACCAAACGAACTTTGATTTCCAAAACTCGGAAGGAAGATGGCTTGAGAGCACGGAGACGTATGAATCGATGTCCTGAAACTCCTGAAACGACAGGTTCCGCGATTTCCAGACCGGCGAAGTGAATCTGCCATCACCGGAACGTGGAATGTTTGTTCCTCCTCGGCCGCTGAGCGATGGACAGTCACTCGATTTCGCCCAGACGTGTGGAGATCGTGCACTCAACATTGCGGTGGCTCGCATTAACGCCCGTGGTTAAATGCACGTCTTAGCTTAGCCTTGACTAACATAGAGGCTGCGCGTAAGTGCCGTTGTCTGCTCGCCGCGCCGTTCCCGGTTAGCCTCTCACGTCGTCGTCGTCGTCGTCAGTCACTCACTCAGACGATTGTGTCTATCTTTTTCACTCGTTGGCCGCTTAGCTAGCTAGCTGGCTGGCTTTGGTTGGTTTGCTCGTTGCTCACTCGTTAGATGAGCGCTGGCCCCTACGTAAACACTCTCTGGTAGTGGTCGTTGCCTGTTGTCTATTAATGACGATACTTCTGCCGTTGTTGTTTCTGCTGCTGCTGTTTCTGCTATCACTGCTGAATATCTTCCGTTCTTCTGTATCCCTTCCCCTCTGTGGTCTCCGAGGTTTTTCCCTTCGTCTGGCCGCTTATCCAACTCCGAGGGGAGCCGCTGCCGTCGAGTTCTCCCGACATGAACCATCTCGAACCCGAACAATCGTCGGATTGCTTCAAGTCAGTCAACCAGAGTCTCCCTCCCAGAATCAACGAAACAGCGACCGAGAGCCTACCTATCCGGTGAAACTCGTTCACCTCCTAATGACGCGTGAACTCTGCGTCGCATCGCATCGCTATAAATAGCGTCGCGAACATTTCTGCTCAAAATTGCGCCTAGAGCTCTTCTTTTTGTTCTGGTCGTTTTCTCGTCCCATGCTGATGAAACACTTCTCGAAGAAACGCTCTACGCCTCTCTGGTGGTGGAAACGATGACGGTCGCACTCGTCATCGTAGCGATTGCTTAACATTTCATTTTGTGAGCAACAGAAATGAACGAAAGTCTCCCCTCGACAGTCTATTGCCAGAGACGAATGGAGTCCCGTATACAGGAGAAAGCAGTCTGGACGGAATAGCGGAAGCTCCTGATGGACGACGAGTCGCTTTTGACTCGATGATCGACTTACGAAATAGGAGGCAGAAAGAGTAGAGCAGAGCAGGGGGAAATGACGAGAGAGAAAAAAAGTCCGAAGTTGACTGATAACCTAGCCAGTCAGGCGAGTGAAGGTCTGTCATCTGTTCTGTCATTGGCCGCTCGGCAACAGCGGCGAGTGTCGTCGTTGACAGTCGTAGCACTCCGCAGATAGACTGTCTGAAACAGCAAGCAGCAGCAGCAGTAGCACTGGTAGATCTAACAGTTTGTAGATCCGTTTAGTAGCGATCGTCGTCCAGATCGACCCATTGATCGATTGAGTTGATCGACAACGACATCCACTCATATGTAGTATAACTGCTCTTCGCGAACTCCGCGTTGTCTGAACGATCACCCAGCACTCGCGGCGGCTCGAACCATCGGTTCCGAGCAGTAACTGTTATTCGAGCCAAGCGGAATGCCAACTCATCAACGAGCCGCACAACCAAATAATTAACAAACCGCTGAATTAACAAGCGGAGGACCGGAGCGTCCTGATCCGATGACAAAAGGCTTCGCATCCGAACCCGCTTCATCCGGATTGGGGAACTTCTTGATGAAGTCACCGCTTCGAAATCGAACACGTAGGTACCCTGGTTAGTCGGGAAGGGTCAGAAACAACGATTCGGTGAGGCGACCACATGCGGAGAACGTTTTTTTTGTCAAAGCCAAAACGAGAAACGCTTCGAAACACGTATCGGCCATCGATTTCAATTTATAACCACGGTTCGAGGGTGGTCCGTATCGATATCTCAAGATCGACTTGTTGATTCTGACCAGGGCAGGGAATCACGACGGAGATAGTTCGATAGTCTCAATGCCTGAGATGGCGAAGCATCGGCAGCTGAGTTCCTATGGAGGATCGCATCGCTCGTGGCGGGTATGAAAAACTTCGGAAACCTAGTTTGACGCCGTATTCCGGGTTGAAAAATTCGAGCTCGAGGCGGTGTGCCAAACCGACAAGAAACCTGCCGAAACGATGCACGCTCTTTGCGGGAAGTTTTCGAAAACTTGATAGATGAGCGTTTGAACCCTACCCCGGGAATAGGGTCGCAGATCTGCGCCTATGGTGAAGTTGGCGCTGACCAATCGGCCGTCTTGTCGGGTTGAGTTTGGGAGTCAGCTCCGGAAGATTAACTTCCGATCGGAGCTCAAACACCTGGAATCCGCCGCCGCCCGATGTAGAAAAAGAAAAACAAGCAGGAACATAGGGGTGAAGCAAAGAAAAGAGGAAGAGAGAGGGAGGGAGAAGGCCACCCCGAGTGAGTGACGGTGGAAGAGAGTAGGCGTGTTGTTATTTCTAGAAGATAAAGCAAAAGAGGCCATGTGTAAGAGTCGGTCATAAGACAAATGTTCCTGGCTTTATGGCACCGATGTTGAAAGAAGTCAAGCAGTATCCGGGACCGGAGTTCGCGTCCAGCCATTCGACACCATGTACACACTCACACACACGAGAAGTGGTGTTAACACTTTTTAGTTTATTCCTGGAGTCTGGAAACGAGCGATTCATCTCCAGAACGTCGTCAGTCTGATGGAAGTTCGCTTGTGGTGCGAGATCATCTTCCTTACTCAAACAAATGGTGACGAAGTTACTGACTCGATCGGTCTGTAGGCCTTGCGGTCGGTCTCATGCCCGGAGGTCGGCGATCGTTGCCTGCGCCACGTCGTCGTTCCAAAGTTTCGCTGATAGTTTCGTCGGGAAAATATTCTCGGGAGCCACGATGGCGAATCAAAAATCGATCGGTCGGGGCGAGCCAGGGTGTGGAAGTGTTTCCAGAGACTTCGGACCCGAACTCGCGTTCGAGAACGATTCCGCTTCCGGATCGGGTGATAGTTAGCGCTTCGCACACAACAAACGAAGCTCCATTCATCCGCTCATTGAGTAAACTGCTTGCTGATCGCTGCTGACTATTAAGGGCACTTGAGGTGCTCGTGAGTGAATGTGAAAAGAACGAGGGGGAGCCGAGCACTGTGTGTGTGTGTGAACTGTCGTGGGGCCTCGACTGTTAAGGACACAGCTCCACAATCGAGGCTGTTTAATCGCTAAATCATAGTGTGAGGGTTCCTTTCTCGGTCCTCGAGTTTCGGAACTCCGCAGGGGCTCTGCGCGGGTGTGTCACCGAGCGAGCCTGTGTTCGGCAGCACTCGCTCGCTCGCTCGCTCTCCTTTCTCTATCGTACTCACGCTCTCTTTCTACCGTTCTCGTTCGATATATTATTCTCTCGGTCGACTCATACGGAACGGTAGAAGAGGAGTTTCGTTGCTGTAGGTTCGTCCTGAGTGCAAAGCCATCCACATTGGCGAACGGGCCGGCAATGAGGGACCGGACTCGGAGCAGGGGGACAGGAGGGACGGAGACAAGGACTCAGCGACCGGGAAAGTGAGTGGGGAGCAGTCGGGGTGCCGCCGAGTCACCCTGCGTGCAGCAGTCCCGTTTCGTCAGCCAAAACACAGGGGAGTCGAGCTAAGCCGCCGGGGCTCCGGCTAAGACCTAGAGGTCGATGGGACAACGTAGCAAACAACACTTTCTGGGACTTGTTTGCTTTCCTGCCGGCTGTTTTCTGCTGCTCTCTAATCTTCTCCCTTTTCTTTGCTATTTTATCCGCTTGCGACGCTGTGTTTGGCTCCGATTGCCAAGGGCGATGCCGGTTCAACTATCAAGATCGTCAGAACTCAGACGTCTCACTCGACTTCGGGCCGAAATACGCAGCCTGGACGGAGGTCGGACAGATTTCTGGACTTATGTAGCCAATTGATAACTCATTCAATCGTCTCCCGTGCCGAGATTGTTTCATTTCTTTGCTGGTAGGATCAAACGAAGACGCGCGATACAGGGGGCTTGCTTCCTGATCGAATCAAACAATCAACGCTCACTTTCGCCGGCTCGATAGTGATGAACGCCAACTCGAATCATCCTCGGCCTGTCGGGCCGCTGAACTCCACTGAGCCATAAATCCTCGTTCATATACAATACGTGATTCGGTGCATTGCTAGGAGAGCGAACGCCTGCTCGGCGGCACTAATCGTTCAATCGTCGTTCGCCACTTATCCGTGTCGTTGATCAATTACAGGCGGGTGTGATGTGAAACACACGACTTGCTCTGCAAGGGAAACTCGAAGCGTACAGAAGCAATGTGAAGCACCGCACACCTTTTTGCGCCAGGTAAGACTTCTTCGATCCCAAAATTCCACCTCTCATTCTGGAAATTTCATCACCGTCAATCCATCTTTGGCTGAAAGACGCAAACCTGATTCGTAAAATTAAAGAAAATTTGAAAAGGAAGATATCAGATCGGGGAACTCGGTTCCAGAATGCGTTCTCGCACAAAACTGAAGTGCGTTCTGTTCGTCCACAGATAAGTGCGCCCTGAAATGGAGGCCCTGAGGTCGACTAGTTTGACGCTACTCGTTGCATGGGGCCTTCTTCTAACAACGGCCGAACCCCGTCGGCAAGGCAATCAGCTGCAGGAGCGAGTTGTTAATCCAGGAGAACGGATCTCGATCCCGTGTTTCCTCGAAACACCGGGCGGATCGATTCAATGGGTCCGGAACGGTCATCCCGTCGTTTTGGACGCAACGACCTCATCCCGACGCCAATGGAACATCTCAAAAGACGGAACTGCGGCGCTTTCAATCAACCAAGTGACTCGAGCTGACGACGGTCTCTGGGAATGTTGGGAGTTCGCTGACGATGGCTCCGTCAAACGGGTGGCCAAAGTGCTTAAGCTCGTTGTAACAGGTTCGTCGTCTTGTCATCGTCATTCCGTCAGCTGTCGCCGCCGCGCCGTTGTCGTCGTCGTCGGCGCGGCGCGTCATTGTTATACAGGAGCAAGCTCGCTGATCCCATCGGTTCCTTTTGCTGAGCACTCTCCTTCGCGTCCCTCTTCCAGGGACCTTTTTACCGTGAACTCGTTCCCCCGGAACCCCTCTCCTCCCCCGGGGAGGTTCTTTCCAGGGCCCTGAGCAAGGTGCCCCAGTGTTAACCCCTCCCCCTCTCTTTACCCCATCCCCGCCCGCGAAAGAGCCGGAGGGACATCGAGCTCCATTCAAGTGACAGGTCTGCTCACTTTTCCTTGTTCTCCCTCCAGGCGCTCCGGAAGAACCGTTTCTTGTTCAGAACGGAAAACGAATTTTCCCCGGCGATAGCGTTGTCGCAAAAGAAAATCAAACCGTCACAGTAGAATGTGTCGCCCGACGGGCTGTCCCCGAGGTGAAGCAGGTGTTTTGGTCGCTGGGCCCGGACGGCGTCAACGTGACGGCAAACTCCGATCTCAAAGTGGACTTCATCTCACACGAGGATTCCTACACGACCAGAAGCGTCCTCACCCTAAACACGAGTCGTGCCATGAACCACCACAAGATTTCCTGCCACGTGTTTCACGTTGCGTGGCCAAACGCTACGGTGGTCAACGCCTCCCTCAATGTTTTATGTGAGTTTCGATTCGAAATCTTGTTTTATTTCGCTTCTTCTTTTCTTTTGTCGTTTCCTCGATTTCAATCGAGTTTCAGATGTGGGGGAAACTTCCTCTGCGACTCAAAAATAATCCAGTGCACTAGTTCTTGTCGGCCCAGTGCTCATGTCAAACTCCCTGATAGAAGCTGCTGATTGGCGTTCGGGCTGAGTGAGCGACTGACTGGCTGGCTGGCTGGCTGGCTTTTGGTCGGGTCGTAGGTTGGCAAATAGACGCTGTCGACACCGCCTCTGCTCCGGCTGGCAACGGAGCACAGCCTCCGAGAGTTTGAATCAGAACGTTTCACTGTCACTTGCAGATCCTCCCACTTTTCAATCAGCCGGATCCCGGGCTTCGGATATCCAGTTGTAGAGAAGAGTTTCGTGTCTTTGGAGTGCATCATCGACGCGAACCCGCCCGCGTCCCCTCGTTGGTCGAAGGACGACCAAGCCATCAACTCTACTCAGGTGATTCGACAAGGGGGAGGTTTCCTCAACTTCACATCCGTAGATCGCAATCATAGTGGATGGTACAGATGTACCACTCAGCATCCCATGGGCACTTTTGCTTCGTTTGGCTATCTCCTCAGCGTCAGATGTGAGTACCTTCGCCGTCTTACGAACTACTCCTACATGTTAGCGGAACGCTCGTTACAACGAACTCGCAACGGCTCGAGCATGTTCGTTGTAAGGAGTTTCCACAGTTTTCAATACTTCGTCGAAAAAGATGAGACGAGCATTCTCGGACGTCCTGCTGCACAGATACATAGGAGGATGAGCAGAATTTCGCGACCCATTCTTTGCGAATAAAAATGATGAATCGCTTCCACGCAAAAGTGGGAACGCATGCGCGAAAAGCACTGTAGCGGGTCGGTCGTCGTATTCTGACGATCGCTCGAGGAGAAGCGGCTATTGGACGGGAGAAACCGGAGAAAACTGGAAAAGAAGGAAACTCAAATCGAATACTCCAAAACGAGAAACGCCCAACTTCTGCCTTCGCTCGCTAGCCACCTTTGAGCGGCAGCAGCCTACTTTCCTATGCAGTTGATGGGAATCAATCTCCTGAGAACTCTTCGTATCGAAGACGGATAGACTCGTCCCTTAGCGAAGTTCTTTCCCCTCTCTCCCCCTCTCGTGGTGTGTTCCTTCCTTCCTTCCTCGTCGGGAGAAGCCTCGTCCATTCTTGCTCATGTCGCATCCGTCGTCCTTGCACGATGCGTCCGCGACCCAAAAAGAGAAACGATGCTCGATTCAGAGCCTTCTTCTGACCGAGAGAAAAATATCGACTCGTTCTGTTTCAGTCGGACCCGAGATGATGGACGATACTCCGAAACAGATCCACGCCGATTTCGGGGAGCCTGTTCGGTTAGAATGTCAAGCGAAGGGCAAGCCGTTGCCGTCGTATTGTTGGTCACGGAAACAGCCTGGACGCATCGCAGAGGGTCTCACCAGCGACTCGACTCTCATACTTGATCCAGTTGTGTACCAGGACGCCGGGACGTACCAATGTACGGCGTCGAATCAACAGGACTGGAAAAGACAGCGAAACGCTATCCGAGAGGTTCAACTATCTATAACAGGTAAAGTCTGAGTGATTCGGCCTCGAATATCCACCAGTTAGTTTTTGCGGAAATTACGCGAAAAAATAATGTTCGAAGCTTCCATACTTTGTTTTAGAGTAGTTCAAGTGTCGAGTCTCAAGATTTTGCATTTTTCTCAGGTCGACCCGACGTCAGTGCGCTAAATTCATCGATGGTCGGGATCATCGGGCAAAGTATGTGGATCACGGTCCACGTTTGCGCAAATCCGCAGCCTTCGCGATCGCACTGGCTCCTAGGCCACTACGTGTTGAGCCCCGGGGACAAGCCGAGCTCGCATTCGCATTACATCGCGCACCCATACAGAGTGAGTAGAGATCGATTCCCAACTCGATCATCAAACGCGAGCTGACGGAATTTGCGGGAATTCATCGGCAACGGGATAAATAATGAAAAGTGACGAGAATTTGAAGAATCGAGAGGCACGCAACAATGGGAACACCGGGCCCGGGATGAAAGTTGAAAGTGGCTTCTGGAGATAACTTGTTTCGCGATAAAAACTCATGGAAAACGCCGCTCCAGCTTGACTTGTGTTCGGCCGGCTCAACATTTGGAGACTAGTAGCAGACAGCGTTTGGGCTAGGAGCTCGGGAGCAGAGAAAAGAATGAGTGAAATCTGCTCTTCTATCGGGACGGCAGCTGTTCACCGGCTTGTTGCCTCTGGGGGTTGAGAAGGAGCACTGCGAACGCAAAGTGCACAACAATGCTGATGACGTACAGATAGGAAAACCTTTCTACCCTCCGCCCGGTCTCTCGCTCTTTGATAGAGGCGTCTTATCTCGCGTGCGAGTGTGCTGGGAGTTGAAAGCTTCGGCGCCACCGACGACGACGACGACAACGCCCGGGACGGGGACTTGGACGGCGCGGTGGCGCGACGATGGGGACGATGAGAGCGGGGACGAAGCGGGGACTTTCTGAACAGAAGCAATCTAAGCTTGTTTTGTTTCTCTTTTCATGTGTTCAGAGCGCTGACACCCCGTTTTGTCGGTATGCGTCGTTGGAAATCACGCAGGTCCGCGGCTCGGATGCGGGCGAGTTCCTATTCGTGGCCAGAAACGATCGTGGCATCGATGACGCTGCGATCAACGTCACAGTTGTTAAGAGCGCATTTGGATATCATAGTAATTTCATTCCACATAGCCGGCCGACGGGAGTGCGATCCGAGATGTCTCGGCCCGTCATGGCCACGGCCAACTCGGGTGAGTATCGATAGAAATTCGATAGAAAGTTGAAGTCCTTGTAGTTTTCCGGATTTTCTTGACTTTCCTCTGATTCTGAAGAATTCCTCTAGAATGCTTTGGAGAGATAAGTCGGAAGGAGTGAGGAAGGAATCGATATCGAATCTTGGGTCGCGACTTGGCGTCTAGACGGATTTCCATTTTCGTTGCAGGTGGTTGCAGATGTTTGTTCAAGGAGACGCTCCTTTGGAATTTGCTGCTCTTCGTGAGTCTGTTCCGGACGCACCGTTTAGGTTTGAGGATCTGAAGCAGCCTTAGCTTACTGTTGATCGTATGAACAATTGAATAATTGATTGATGCGTGAATGTTTGATTGATAGAGGAGGAATTCATGAGTGAACAGAATGGGCGGATGAATGAACCGTTGGACCGGATGACGGTGAGGGGGATTTGTACAGGAATTTTTATTGTGTAGATTGGTTCACTGTGACACGGGTTTCGGCATCACTGGTGAAGAATCTTCTCTCAGGATCCGGTAAAACTTTCCGGGTGATGCAAACGCTCCCGGAATCATCGAAACTCGTGGAACTATCGGTTTTTGGAGGGATGATCCTGTCGTCCAATGCCAATGTACGGCCTTCCGATGCCACGAAGCTCGTACTGCGTGAGACCTGGATTTCCCAATCAACAGCGGTGGAGACCGCCACGAAGAACTCCGAGCCGGGAGTTGGATGGAATTCCAAACACGAAGCGAACCTGTTGAAAGACAGGACTCGTTTAGTTGAAGTAGATATTGTGTAGATAATGAGAATGATTATTATACAATTATCCCACTCAGGGAAATACAGACGACATGCCGAATCGAGCGGAGTACGTTGATTGAAACGAGATTTTAGACGAAAACTGAGGATGATATGAAACGAGATAACGCGGTCTTGAACCGAAGCAGCTTTCTGTACATACAAGTGTGTTGTAATGTATAATATTATTTACACAGATATAGATTGTGAGAATGTAAGAGAAATCGGCGGAGAACAAAACGGCAAGAGAGAAATTATATTACCGGAGGCGACGAGAACCGTTTATGCGGCAGAATGACAAGCGTAGCCTGATGGTTCGCGTATGGTCGCAAAATAAATTATTGATGAAACTGTGCTTCTCGGCGTACTATCTTCCTAGCCCTCCTCTTACCCAAGCTCTGTCGGGAACTTCTTTAATGACGGAAAGTATGATGATTAGGAGGCATTTCCAGATCTCAATGCAATTAGCAAGTTCTTATTTGGTTTCCATCCGGTATTCGACTGACCGCCCTGAACGAAAACTCAACTCTCGAATTTCGTTCCGTCGAGAAACTCTGAATCCGACGGAGACTCTTGCAGTCCAGGCTCCAAGACTCCCTTAGGTGAGTCTCCTCGGGATCGGTTCTGACACCGCGGCTCAACTGCAGCCTAACAGGTGTCTGCACTCGTTCGCTATTCATGGAATGAAGGTGCAGTGCCGTCATAAACCATTTAACTATTGTTGCGTTTAAACTTCGCTGGAGCCGAGCCAAAGGAGTTGAGGACAAAAAAGGAGCACGGTCCCGGGTGTGAACGAAGCAGGAGTGGGCTGATGGCCATCAGGTCGCTTCGCTGGTTTCAGTTTAGTTTTTCCATCGTGATGCGACCACTGCGCTATGGGGCGTCGAATTCACGCTTCATTGGTTTTCTTAGTGAAGATTAGACGATTATTCCTCCGGATAGTCCTTTCATATTTCTTCCGCGCCAGGATATCGCGCCAGTGTCCCGGAACATTCACGCAAAAAACGTCCCAATCGCCACTCGACGAGACCGGAAAATCCAGCAGAATCCGAGCCGCCGAGAGCTTCGACACGGTAAGAGACTCCCCAGGCGAGTACGTGAGCTCCGTGGAAGCTATGACCACCGTCCGAGCTATTTCGATCGCTGAACGAAGCCAGTCGATCAATAAATTATGCAAAGTTATTTAAATACGCGACCAAGACCACGACCAGAAGTTTGTGGGGTTTATTTTTGTACTGACAGACCGAGTTACCGTGCAGAAATCGGATTTTTCCTCGGATCTGTCGAAAATCGAGAAGTTTTCCGCCGCATGAGCCTCGCGGACGTAACTTCGTCGACGAAATAGTGTATGTGGCCTAGATCATCATTGACGATATGGAATGGAAATACGCTTTTTGCTGTTGCGTCAACGTTTCTCCGGTAGGAGCGGTAGGAATGCATTCGCTGACAATTTGTCTGCTGCCCATTGAGAGCTTCGACTCCGCGGAGACAGTCCACTGAATCATCTCCCGTCGATCAATTCGACTGTCGACTCCTGAAACAGCCCACTGGACTGCCCTCATTCCGTCGTGTGTATCGGTGGAGAAGTCCACCAAGCAGCGGACCATCACGAGTTCTTCTGCGAGTCGGTCGATCAATTTTGTTTTCGTAGAGTGAGTTATTCATCTTATATGCGCAGTAGTAGATGAGCCCGAATCGAAATGATAAATGTGTAATGAAAAAGTGAGGACGGATGGAAATGGGAGCTTTATTGAAATATTCATCATTCGCAAACGATGACCGGCCGACATGTTCATGCGTTGCTTCGATGCCAAACTCACGAACAAAACCGTTCGACGAACGCTGCCGCAAGAGTTTACTGTTTCTGTTCCCTCGCGACGGAGCTTTCTTTTCCGCGCGCCCGAGGACGGCGCTTGCAAAGCATCAGTATCGATGTCAAAATGGATTTGGAGACGTCGTAGCTTGTCGTTCACTCACTCACATAGAGGATCGAATCGAGAGAGTTTCAGGAGACTACTTCGAGGACGACGTCTTCTCCGTTCGATGCGAAGTGATTCTTTCTGTTTCTGAAATGACCGAAGACGATGTTGGTCTCCCTCGAAGTGATCTCTCGTGCGAAAGGTCACCAGCTTGAAGCTTCGGCCTCCAAGATGCCCACAACAGAAAACGGGCGAGGTCAGAGGGAGCTTCTCAAATCGCCCTCGATCGTAGGTGGTCTGATAGACGGGGATGTGCCGGTGGCAGGCAGAGTTTCGTGGCCGAACGGGCTCCGATGTTGCATTAGTGACGATCAGCTTTTGTCAAAATGTTCGTCAAAGTGAATCAGTGAACATGGATGTCCTGTGGCCTGCTCATGCATTTGCATGGGGCATCGATGTAATTCTGTTCTAACGTGGACCCGGCACTCCGTCAGAGTCACGCATCTGATTTGGTTTATAGAGGGACGATTTGCGATGAGATCCTAAGTGAGTCAAGTTCACAAAGTGGATTAGGTACCTTGCCGGGACCTGGGGCTCATAAGGAGGCGATATTTCCCTGCAGAGTCCCATCCTGCTCTACGGTGTCGCATCTACCTCCCGTTGTAACATTTCTGTCCGGATCCGAATAGGTGTCGAGATGAGCGATCAACTTAGGGAACGGACGGCTCCTGCGAACACTTGAGACCCGAAGCAAGGAGCGTGTGCGGAGCGCGCCCGTGTGTCGGTTATGGGAGAGGATCCATACAAGACGGTAAGAGTGATTGGTATTTTGAATGCCGGTCCCCACACGAGATTCGGCAATCGAATCATTCATTTCTCCTCTGCTTGATGGAGTGCGAGCCACTTTGTCCTCCCGACGTGCGCGCGAACAGCCACCCGCTCTCATTGCATGGTAACCGCCGGCCTCCTTCCAGTGGAATCCTATACGAGGTGTCCTGGGACTCGTCGTATTTTCGGGATCCAACTTCGTCCATTCGGAGGACCTTGGCACGACGCGGCGATGGAGTAGTCGCTCGACTCTCCAGAGACCAGCCGTCGATCGCGGGGCAATCTGAGCATTTCATTTTCGAAAACTGACGATACGTGGCAGAGATAAACCGACTTCCATCCCAGATGTCGGGCATTATCGTGACTTATTGATCTTTGAATATGAGACTCGGATATTAGATACGTGCGTTACGAATGAACTTACGCTCTCCTAACGAAGAACGGGACCCACACTGTACAGCCAAAATTGTCAGAGCAAAATGTGGTCTTCATGAAATCGATCCCGTCATCCATGAGGTCATTAAGCTTGGTTGATTCAGTCAAATCGTTATCATACATATTGCATGTGGGATGAGATGTGTTTCGATGCTTGCGGCGTTCTTTTGAGGAGCGGACTCGAGGGACATCGATTCTTCATTTAGTAATTTCGGAATCGATTCCGAGCAGACCTCAGTAGCGGTGAGCCCACCAAACTCACCATTTTGCCCAGTCGAACGATTCCGCAACTTTGCGGCGAAGCGAATCCGTGAGATCTCTTTTGCGCATTGTATTCTGCCACGTGAGAGCCTTTGTCCTTCAGGATAGCTACGAAGGAGGGCATCATGTCGCTTGAGCATGACGCGATCTTTGGCGATCAAAGAAAGAGAATGCAGGATATTTTCTCTGGTTCGGTTGTGATATATTTTTTTGTCTAAAACGAGCATCCTGCAGCGAAAAATTCGGTGAGACGGCTTTTCTCAATGCCTGATTATCGAGCGAAGTTAGCTTGCATTCCGATTTCTCACCTCTCTTCATGGGGAATCTACTAGCGAATCCGAAGAGTCGACCGAATGTCATCATTCATCATACGCGAGCACTTCAGGCCCAAAAGACCTCCGCGAACGTTCAGTCCGCAGGCATGATGTAGAATGCTGGCGGCGATATTTTCGGCCTCCACCCACGGACCATCACCATCAGAGTCAAAGGTACTGGCAGTTAGCACTGTGGCTCGAAGGCTTTCGGAGGAATGGAAGGAAATCGAGAGAATTCCGCAGGGAACGTGTCCTGCAGCAATCGAGATTTCGGAAGAGGAAGAATGAAGGATTTGCGCCTCAGGACATCCAATCAGAAGAACTACACGTGAAATGAGCACTGAAGAAGGATTAGCGAGGTGGAAAATTTACTTTGCCCGGCCTGCGCTCCTGAATCAGCTTCGAGCGAGTCGGAACCACACCGCAGTCAATCAAGACCGAGACTCTCTCTGATTGAAGAACGTCTCCGTCCGATTTGACCGTCCCTGGAAGAAGTGATTTCTCCATCGGGCTTTGGATTCCATTTTTATCCTCCGGAAGCCAAATACCGTGGATCCAAATCAGTTTCGAGGGGTTTTCGAATCAGAGTGAGAGAATAGCGATCATTGCATGACATTTGGCAACACCTGAGTTTGTCACGGTCACTGGCAGTGAGATTCCCCTAAGCTGTGCGCGGCTTTGATTTCACGAGGCAAAACTTGAATGTCTTTACAACCATTGCTTGCAGGCAGAGATCGGAGCAAGGCTCTGCGCCAGAAGTTAAGCTCGAGTTATACAGGGGACAAACAGGCATTGCCTGAGACAGCGCTGAGCCTTGGGTATCGATATCAAGAGTATCATATTGTTTTTCGTTCCTTTGTTCATTGCAGGGTGTTCGGCTGCCCGCTTGCTGGCAGGGTAATCCAACGGGCTTAGCTTAGCAATGTCTCTATTTGGCAGCCAGACGGCCAGGCAGGCAGGCGAGCAGGCGAGCAAGCACATCCGCAGCAAAACAAGCCAGCAGGAGAGCAAGCGTATATAGCGGGTAACAGGCAAGCGGGCGGGTGGTCGGTGGGTCGGTCAGGCGCCCAGACAGGCCCCCACCTAGCCGCCGGCCATCCTATCAGTTGCCGGATGTGGGAGAACACTCCACCTAATTACTTGTATATCTTGCACCCTTCTCACCCTTTGACACTCAGACCACACGCGTAATGGGTGAGATTTCTGTTGTTGTATTTATCACACAAGTGCTTGTGCGGTGGTCCCAAGGGTGCTTTGCTCACAAAGAAGAACCTGATTCCTCTGGACTTTTTGGGCGGAACTCGGCGGAGAAGACGAAGTTACCGAAATACAAATAAAGAGAGAGAGGGGGAGGGTGGCGCACGGCCCTTCTCGTATTTCGCGCATTTTCAAACTTCATGCGCCGAAATTAGAGTTTAGAAATCTCAGGGGACTCGCTGTGGCAGTTTTCCGGAGCAACGGCCGACGTTCGGAACCGATCACTCTCAAGCTCTCGCTCAATGGGAAAGAAATGGGGTCTTGAAGCGAACCTGGCGCCGAATTTTCTTTCGTAGTCGCAAGTGCGCGTGTGACCCAAATTTCTGGACGCTTTGTGGAGTCGGAAGTTCCTGCCTAGCTCGTTGCACATCTAGAGCCAATGGAATATCGGCCTTAGCGTTGTTGAGGGCCATCCCCAAGCCGGATGTCCGAGCGGAGCCTCGTTCTCGCACAGTAGGTAATATCAGCATGTTGCATAGAGGGAGTTCGTCTCCCCTGTCCACATGTTCGTCGATGTCGCCGCTGACGTCCTCAGGAGACTAGCTGTCCACAGAAGGCTACACAATAGCATTCTCTGGAAAAGACGTATCGTTCACCAGGGACCGAAACGAGAGAGTATAAGTGACACAGAAGAGGCTTCTCTATCCCCAAACTGGAATGGAGTTACACAACCGCGCCGGAAACAGGCGCGAATTGGGGCCGATGCACGTCTCCCGGACGCCTAGGTTGCATCATCTGTTTGCTCTGCCAGGTTGACTCTTGCCGAAGTCGTTTGTCGTTCTCGCGAGAGTCGTAATCAACGGCCTCACGGCCGCTTTCCTTCCTGGACACCGGAGTTCATTATTCATAGAGCTACAATGAACTTCCAGCAGTGGATGGAGGAATGATCCATCATTAGTGGGAAGGATTCCTAAAGATTATTCATTAAGCTACAAAAAACGAGTGATTCTTTCCACCGCCCTTATTTGGTTCCGCTGCAATACTATCCCGCACATCGGTGGGTTCGATTCCATTCTTATTACGAATTTCTCCTCTAATGAGCTGTTGATGCCGAAGCTCTTCCAGGCGGAACGAGGGCTACACGAAGAAAGTAGCGATCGAGTAAATCATCCAGCTCCGTTCGTGCCTCTGGACCTAAGCTCCTGCTCCAAACTAGAAGTTTGGGCCATATAGAGACAGAATTTCGGCTTCGAAAGAGGGTTCTGAGACCTAGGAAATCACTTTTCAAAACATGCGCCATGAATTCCGAGAAGACTTTGGCCGCGATGACCAATTGCTCGTAGACGGGGCCGCTGTTCAGATCGAGCCTTTCGCCGAGATTGAGTGGGATTTCGTTGTGAAAGTCGCCAGTGGGCAGTTGGGTCAAGTTCGATAACGTCGTCCAATATTTTTGCACAGAGTCGAATCCCTGGATGACCTTGAGGGGTTCACTCTGATCCGAAATCATTACATAATAACAGTCCAAGGAAGACTCCGAACGAGCTATACAATCCTCTAATTGGATTCCGTCTGGTATCTTATAACCGGGTGCTTTCGTAAGCTAATACGACGTTCGCCTCATATCATGAAGAATTACGGAAAATTACAACTCGAAGCCTTCAAGTTCCTAAAGGATGCGCGTTCGCTCGCCCTGTTCCCTGATCCCATCTTTCACTGAAACTTGATCTTCCCCGATGGACATTTCTACAAGTTGCCTCCGCGAAAACAGTGACGGCCAAATTCCTACGGTATCGAACCTTCGTCGGGTGGAACAAGTTTTTGGAAGCTGGGGAGGAACGGTCAGAGACCCTAGGAACCATAGTAGCTGCTGTCCAGCGAGGATGAAAGATACCGTCGCTCGGCTGGCTCGCTCGCTCGCTCGCTCGAAGAGATCGATGATAGCGTCCACGAACAACAACGAGGGAATCGCGGGCATCGTCGATTTTGAAGGCTCCAACCCCCTTCATTCCTCCCTCCGTCATGTAGGTGAAGCGGCACAACAACGATGGAGCTACATTTTGCCGGGAAGAAACGCTGCTTTCGAACAAGCATTCCAATTTCTCGTTCGTCCTCCGACGTTTCTTTATGCGAAAGGAGCTTTGTGAAAAACGAAGTGTTCTGCGGCTCTGTGAGTTGCGTCTCCCGACATAGGGGCTCAGCTCTCGTAAAGTCGCCTGTTCTACCAAGCGACGCGTATTGAGGAGTTTTTCAGGGTATCATCGCTAAGAGTGAAGCTGGCAAGCTCCGTGCCACAGAGCATTCGGACGAAGAATTCGTTCCGGTGCCGACGAGCTCTTGGCAGAGCTCATTCCACTGAACGGAACTTTTCTGGCCCGAAGGTCGGATAGGGTGCGATATGCCGACAGAAGTGGAGAATCTCCCCGTCATCGATGTCCTCGACCTGAATGCTGTGTTTATACGCCCGACACACGTTTCCTCCTCAACATCTTCAACTCGATTCCCGGTCAATGTGCGACTTGATCTAGTTTCCTGTACAAATCTCAGCGCAGCCAGCACTGCGATTCCTTGCTACACAAGAACTATTCGAGTTTGAAGAGACATCAGAACTCTCCAGAGCGACATCAAAGAATAATTCATGGGGAGCAATTACCAGCATCTTCCCGATTGCTCCGTCTTCCCGCACCACCATCGTTATTCCTCTCAAACTTTCTCAGTGATCCCTCGGGAGGAGTTTGGCGGGCGAGCTACACGCGCAGAGCCAACATGAAGGGTTCGGAGACGGCGAATATAGTCAAGCAAAGGAAGCTGGCATCGAAACAACTCGGAGGACCGTACGCAACAAATGTAGTCAATGACTGTCAGAATCACTGTCAATACCTTCGTAGGTCGACCAAATCGGATTCGGTTATGCCGGAGGGGACGGCTCATAAAAAGCTGAACCGCCGTTCGTGGATATACCTTCTCAATACATCTCTCATGTTTACCGGTCCGAATTCATCTGGAGTCAGCGTTCGTGATTTTGACGAAGACCACTCACCCGCCAAAACGAGGAGGATATGATACATCACAATAACGTCAATGAACCCGTTTGCAGCGCATCGGACATTAGATGGACACTATATCCAAGCGGACAAGAAGATTCGCCGCGACTTTTCTAACGTCGTCCAAGAATCGGTTTCGATCCCGACGCATATTTTCCGCGTGAATAACACACATAGAAGCAGCCGCGAGCCGTATTGAGTAGGAGATTCGCGCGCAGCGTCGCCAGGTTCGATTCATCTTCATGTCGAGATCGGTGAAGGTTCTCGTCTCGGTGATTTATGTTCCATTGTAAATCCATTCGATGAAATCGCGCCGCCGTTCGTCTGCACGTGTGTATCTCCTGCTGCTGTTTGTTTGTATCGCTGAATTCTTGTGTGCTCGGACGTCCAATATCATGATGGTGTGCTGCTATGCAAGCCTATGACATGTCGATACATCTCACGTATCGATCCACGTATTGTGTGTCCAAGCTCTGTCAGGTGCACAAACATTTTCCGATGCAAACTTGAGCCCAGCGACAGAATTTGACGCGAACGAACTGAACTCCGACACTCTGCAACTCCAAGACTGACAATCATTACCCACCCATCAGAGGGCGATCTTCAACATCGTCATCGTTGTCGTCGCCGTCGTCAAAGCGAAAGAGGACGTCGAGCAGGTGCCGACGCGCCACTCTCGTCTCGTCACTTGTGCAGGTGGCCGCGCTCGCTCCCGCTGCCGTTGGTGTGTCGAGTTACTCCGTCGCGAGTGTCCTCCGGTTGAAGGTGCCGCGACTGTTCTTAGAAGCTGTCGTATCGATTTCCATTAAGTGCCCTGATGCAATCGGCGTGCCATCCAGCTATCGGATAAAAATATAGATAGATGGAGCGCGATTTCGCTGCTCGACAACAAAAACGACCGAAACAAGCTCACAATGATCATCGGATGAGCAAGTTTGCCCGCTCAAATTCCGCCACCACTTAGATCTTTGGGCTCAGATGCAACCGAAACCTCCGAAGAAAATGCATTCGAGCCCCGATCACCGAAACTCGAGTGAGTACACCAATAGCGTCCGATCTTCCCCCAACGGAAGAACGTCTCCCATTGCTTATTGTCGTCTTTTTCTCCTCGACGTCCTGTCCCCGCTCCCCAAGTCCAACGATTTTCACTCGCATTTGATGGATGAACTGTATCGCTGAGCCCAAACCGGAGCGCGCGCGCACACAAACAGACCCTCGCACGCACGCATGCACCCACGCTATGAGAAGACATTTGTAAATTAGGAAGTAAAAAATCAGCACGAAAAAACACCACCATCGGGCAAGTTATTTTCTTGCGGGAACGCTTGCGACCGCTGAGAACGACAGAGAGGCGGAGAGACGGGCGGACGGAAGCACCGAGGAAACGGGCGGCTGGAGCGTCCCCCGAACCTTCAGAGATGCGAATGTGAGTTTGAGTGGGTTTGATACTGGAGTTTACCAAGCAATTTTTATTTCCACATCTCTGGACCTGACACAGACGCCAGCCGCAGCGGCACACTGCGTGCTCGTTTGCCTGACCGAGCGAGCGGCCTGCAAGGTGTCACAACTGCTGTCACCCACGGCTGAATCAGGAGGAGAACATGGTGGAGGGGGTGAGGGGCGGGGGTCCACAAGGAGGTGGGGAGGGGAAGAGGAGCCAAAAAGAGAGGATACTCGGGGACAAATACGGACTTGAAGCACGCTGTCGGGGATCCGGCTTCTCGCTGCGGTGCGTCTGGACAACGAAATAGCTGACTGAACAGTTTCGTTGAGTTTTTGTGCGCTTCCTCGACACGGTTTTACTTTTGCCCCGCTTGTGACTCAAGAGCTGGCGAGCGAAATTCTCAAATTATCTCCAGCGACCAGGTGGGAGTTCCGGAACGAGAACAGGAATTGAAATCCGGAAGATGCGGCTGTCGCCGATTGCCCAAGGCTTATTGTTAGTCTCGTTCGCCGCGACGGGCAACGCAGTTGGGAACCATAACTGTTTCTCGCAACGTGGATTCTTCAGGTTCCGAAACTTCGAGGGTCAGAATTGTCTTTGTTCATTTTTTCGGTCGCTTCAAATCATCTGCTATCACCTCCTATCTGACTTGACTCGAAGATGACTCACGTGCTGCACCCTGGGCGGTTCATAAAGTCACCGCGGCTCTTGGTGTTCTAATGTGATGATCATGATAAGTTTGAGCACAACTGTCGCAAAAAGTCGTGCCCATTTTCTTGCAGCCACCCATCTATCCACGGGGAAGAAAATGTCGAGAGACACATATAATCACCAGCGACCTCGACAGAGTCACGCTGCAACATACTCCTGGAGTGGGGCGAGTAAATGTGAAAAATCCGGATAAATGCGTTTCAAAGTGCAACCATTGCAAGCTGACCTCATTCGTTGCTCGGAGGTCTGGCGATCCGGGTCGGCAGATGTTGTTAAGCTGCTCGTCGAGTTTCTTCCCTCGTCTTCCGTGCTCATATTGACTATGGATGAGCAGCTAAGAGAGCTGAGTTAGAAGCGACGGCCTCATCGTGGTGCATCCTCGGCTCTTTAACTTTCCCTCATCCGAGTTGCGCAGACTCCACTTCTGAAGTTTCATTCTTTATTGCCGGAGATCCTTCGTCGGAAAGGCCGAGCACGCACCAAACGAGAGTGACTGTTGATCCGCCCACTGAGTTGCTGAATCCTCGGGAGACTCCAAGGATGTTCGCTTCCGCTCCAAGGTCCCAAAGCAAAACCAGGTTTCACCGCATTCTGGCCTTCGGCGGGAGATGAGAGATAAGATTACCTACCTCCACCATCAACTTCTGGACTCCCCCTGGAAAGATTCCGGGGAGGTCCTTGGAGTCCACTTGATCCAACGCTTCGGCTCATCGACTTGCTTCTTGCAACGAGTATCTTGCCTTCACTTCGGCGTGGAGCTTCTCATAGTTGCGGAATGGTGCGGCTTCGGAGGAAAAGTTTTTCGTTGAGGCAATCACTTAAATTCATCCTTCGATAAATCGCTCAGGATCCCATTCCGCAATCTGTTCCGATAGCGCAAAGTTTGCTCGATAGGTTTTCAATTTTAAAAATAGCGCTCCGAACGTTAGTTTTTGTCCAACAACGACGTCTCGGCTGTTCTCGCTGACTGAGTTGGGGTGAGAATCCTTTCGTTATAACTTCTCACTCGTCTTCAGATTCTTTCCCCCGCCGCCGCCGGGGCTATTGACGCTAACAATTCCCACGGACGACCGAAGTTCCCAGTGTTTGACGAGATCTTCCCGGGTTTTGATCCTGGTACGTCGTCGATTATCAGAATGTCTTCGGGAGGTTGTCGTTTCGTAGGACGAAGTAGCTCGATCGACGTCATAGATGTTGCAACTTTTACCTCTGTGTCCCATTTGAAGCTCGCGGAGGGTCATGCGATTCTTCTCACGACCTCAGCGCACGATGTGT
>JARNKU010000113.1:600000-853666 GCA_031001835.1 Lepidoglyphus destructor | reverse complement strand
TGATACCTGAGACTACAGTACCTCGTACACGTTCGTTCTGTCGGCAATCACTTTTAGAACCCTCGACACACCCCAGAGGTCGCAATTGAACAGTGTGCTTCCATAGCTGACGCCAGTCCTATAGTTGGAGGCGCCTTCCAGCTTTCGAACGACGATGAGACATTGACGGCAGAAATTACATCCGGGGAGGCAGGGGTGGTGGGGTGTCACCCTGTCTGTTCCCCTGTGACTTGTTCCCTTGACGTCCTTTGGTCACCGTCAGCATCCTCATCTCCTCTATCTGAGCTGTCCCCTTACTTCCCCTAGGCATCGTCTTTGTTGCATTGATGTCCTTCTCGGTTTACTCAGTTCGTCACGGCACTCGGCCCTGTTGGTAATTGGTAGACCAGACAGACCCTCGGATGACGCAGCGATTTGACTCAAGAAGGCGCGATATTTTGGCCATCTCCTTGTTGGCCAGCTGATCGACGATGTGAATATCCTTTCTTCACGACACATTGTCCGGGTCCTTCTCCCCTTCCCATCTCTCGAGTATTCTCTTCGTGTCACTTATCCTTCTTGACGTGCTCCCTTCGTGTAGTCTTGATCTTTTCTGTATTATACACTGCGCATCAGGGATTTCTTTGCATTCTAGGAGCACATGTTCCATTGTCTCGTCCTCCTCCCCGCATCGCTGGCAAGTCGCTCCAATGGTTGCGTATCTGACCTGTATCCAGAAGGTCTAAAGACATCCTGCTCTAGCATTCGCAAGCAGTCGACTGCCTCCAGTATTATCATAGATGTGCTCGATGATTCCTCGACCTTCCTTGTGTCCTCTGTATCGGTCGAGGGTTCTCTTCCTTTTACCGGTGAATCGCTTCCTATGCCGTGGACTGTGGACACGTCAAGGTTCCACCTGAAATGTCGATATCGGTCTCCGATGCGCAGCGGCGGCCGTCGCGAAGACCAGCATCAGGGAATCGATAATACCTAGCGGGGACTCACGGATGCAGCTCGAATCCGTGTACAATCACTTTCTTGATCAGGTCGACGTGTTTCTCGAGTTCCCCATGTTTCGTCGCGAGATTCTAGGCTCGTTTTGCGGCTGACAGGGAGCGATTCATCAGCGACGATGTTTCCAACGAACAAAGGAGATCGATCGATCGATCGGGCTGCACAAGCGTCAGCTTCTCATCACGTCCATTTTCTCAAGCGTTTTCCCCCTGTGTTGTCGATTCATTTTTGTTATCCGCTTCTTCTGCGAGTCGAACTCTTTTTCTCTTGATAGCTCTCGGACTCGGATCGAAGTACTCTTGGACTCGACTCCGCCGATGGTCTAGTTGTATCTCGCAGCATTCAGATTCGTCACAAGGTTTTCAGGGACGTTTTGCTGCTGACAAATGAGGATTTCAACGAAGCTCTCTTCGACCTCGCAACAGGCGAGTGCTTCTTCCATCTCACACTGGATTGAGAGCTTTTCGACGTCGAA
This sequence comes from Lepidoglyphus destructor, assembly GCA_031001835.1. Lineage (NCBI taxonomy): Eukaryota > Metazoa > Arthropoda > Arachnida > Sarcoptiformes > Glycyphagidae > Lepidoglyphus > Lepidoglyphus destructor. The sequence goes on along the minus strand of JARNKU010000113.1, from coordinate 852,198 downwards.
GGATGGCTACTGCAGTGACCCACGCGCTCTTCTTCTGTGTTCTCGTGTCAGTCAAAGGTTTCGGCGACCGAACGACCCCAAACGACAGCTCAGTGCGAGTGCCCAAGTGCAGACGATCTGCTCGAAGATGTGTTTCGGCTTCCGCCGAGGAGAACTTGACATTGGTGTTCGTTCTTCATGTTGACCGCGAGGCTGAGATAGATCTCAACTATTTGTGGAAACTCTCTCGCGCCCAAATATATCTATCGAAAGAAGATTTCGTGCACAAACCAAAAGATAGAGAAATTGTGATTTCTTGGGAGCGCGACTACCAATAAGCGGACCTGATGAAGAAGTACTGGTTCATGACTTCACATACCGGATACCGGTACCATCACGCTCAATTCTTGCTACAAGCATTTAATCACCAATCGCGTTTTCTCATTCAGATAAGAATGGTCTCCGGAAGACGGTATATTGAAAGCTCCACTGTTCTGGATAGGGGCACTAATTGGTAAAGAGCAAAGCTGCTATTACAGAGTATTCCGCAAGATCTTCATTATCGTTAGATGGGAAAACGAAGATAAAAGCATTCAAGCATCACTGTACAGAAGATCGCCCGAAGGAGATGGCGGCCATTTCTCTAAAATTACCACTGGACCATTCAAATTAGATCACGTTCGGGATATGTTCCGTTCTTACGAATCTTCTCCCAATAGCAGCGGCAATCTCGTCCTGGCATTGGATGCCGCCAAATTCAATGACGGGGAAAGGGGAGATGAAAGTCTTCTTCAAAACCTGCCCAATGGTGAGTGATCTCGAAACGTCTCTGATCGACTTGAATGAGTGCGGTTCGCACACCGAGTCTCGGTGAATATTCAGACGGCACTCAATATATCATTATGGAATTTTCTCCACAGGACAACAAGGCATTTGTCCACGCCTATGAGTATCAAACTGTGCGCTTGGCAGTTCCTCTCCCATGGGAAACTCGACTGATCTCGAATCTGCCGAATTATCTAGCCTTGGAAATTCCCCTGACGCTGCTATCACTCCTCGCCCTGCCCATGCTGCTTTCGATCCGACGTCGCCGTATCTTTCACCCGAATTCCGAGACTTGGGGAATGATGTATCATCTCATCAGTGGGGACAATCAAAACTCTCTCATCAATACCGTGGAGCAAGGAACAATGGTGTTACTTGTCGGCGGCTTGATCAGCTTATCGATCCAATATCCGATAAATCTGTTGAAGGGACAAGTGGTCTCATCGCCTTATGAGCAGAGGATCCGACCTTCGAAGTGTGTTGTTCAATCTTGCCGATTCAGCGGGGAACGAGTCCGTTGGTTCTATCCTAATGTCAGTGACAACTATGTTGGAAGACTAAGCAAGGATATAGACTTGAAGGTAGCTGTCAGCGAAAGAAACTTGGAGAGAGCATGCCCATTTTCATCAGAGTCATCAAGTGGTATGATGAACTGGACGTTTTTTGCTTTCTTGGTTCAATATCTCACCGTGTGCGACGACCCAGTTCTCATGAAAATGCAGCTCATCAGATTTGACCGAGAACTTGCTTTTGAAGTCCTACCCGGTTCACATGCCACCCAACTCGTATGCTCATCCATCGAAAGTGTACCCTATCAGATCGATCTGAGACAACATTATCGAATTACTCAGAATATACTGGCACACGGCTTACTCCACTATCATCACGTGAAAGCTTCTTTGTACGGAGATAATGCGAAGGAAAAATTCTTCTGGTACCGATCAACGAAAGGAAGGTATTGGGTAGACGAAACGCCTATAAAGCGGAAAATAGTGAGCGCGGTTGACGCTCTCAAGGCTTCATATACCAGGTACAAAATGCTTGATCACGAAAGTGCCTTTGTAGCGACGGAACTAACGGGAGTAAGAGAAGTCTTCCTCTCGTTCTTGATCGTAGTGGCGTTAATCATTTTTCACGCATTCCTATGTCATCAATTCGTCGACTTCCGCACGGAAGAAAGGCGTTGACATCCGAAGATCCACTCCATTACAGACGATTTCTCCTCGAGGCCACAATGCATGGATTTCTAATTCTCAGACCACATCATATCCTCGAATCAGGGAACTTGCTCGGTGAACGCCCAGCGAACCGTGGAGCTTGATCGAGAAAACTCGACATTGTCACGGCTTCCTCAAAGTATCACCGCGATATCGTGGAGCGCTCTGTTGTGAAACGTTCGAGAGCTATAGGCTAACGAAGCTGGCGCTGTTCTTTCTCAGCTGAAATTCAGTTCCATTGCAATAAACGTTCATCCGAGCAGATTGAACCACCATGGAGCTCACCAGGGCTCAGAGCGACTGATTCAGAGCTGTTTTTATTCATTTACTAGCTAGCCTTCGGCCGACCACGCCGCCCAGCCTCCGTGTGGCCGTTTTGCGTTTCCTGCGCTGCCAGTGATGACTGCGAGAGACAAAGAAGATATCAGATGCGAATTTCGCGACAATAATGTTGGATGGTCTGCAGAGCACGCAGCGGACCACGTGACGTAGATGGTTCATGTCGACGGTCGAGGCCGGGAGGAAAGTCAACGTAGCGGCGGCCAAGCACCCCCAGAGCGGCCGGCCGTGGGAGTTGCATGCCGGGAGGAAAGTTCACGTAGCGGCGGCCAAGCATCCCCCCAGAGCGGCCGGCAGTGGGAGATGCATGCCGGGAGGAAAGTCCACGTAGCGGCGGCCAAGCACCCCCCAGAGCGGCCGGCAGTGGGAGATGCATGCCGGGAGGAAAGTCCACGTAGCGGCGGCCAAGCACCCCCAGAGCGGCCGGCCGTGGGAGGTGCATGCCGGGAGCAAAGTCCACGTAGCGGCGGCCAAAGACCAAAGTGCCCATATGTTCATCGTGTAGGGATGATCCGAATAACGAAGCCTGTGATAGGTAGCAACCAGAGGCTGGTGATGGCCCCTGTATTTATTGAGCGATAAAGAGAGAGCGAATCCGGTGAGGATTCCGACAAGGGCGACGTGCCGCGCCGAGGCGATGGGGCCTGCCGGGGAAGAGATTCCTCAGAAGGTTCTGGAGATGGACTTCGCGGCACTGGACTGCTTGAACTTCGAGCCAGCACGGTGCTGTCGTCATCGTCGAGAACCTCGGACTCCGCGCTTGTTGCGGCGGACCGCCTCCAGACTTGGTTCCAATGGCGCATCAGCTTTTGGCCGTTAACCTCGACTACTACCATAGAGTTCCCGCGGAATTCCAGAATCTCCGTTCCAGAGTTGTATGGTCACCTTCTCCCCTCGTACGAAGCGGCGCGGACGGGCGCCGTTTCGACGGTTAAAGTTCGACTTGAAACTCCGTTGATATGTCGACGGAGGTGCTGAATGCGGTTCCCTGGGTCTGAAAGCGTCGAATGGCGTCCGGAGTTTGCGCCCGAAGAAGACCTCCGCGGGGGACTTGCCTTCCAACAAGTTACACGGCGTGTAATTGTAAGACCGGACGACATCATTGAGGGAGTCGGCGTCTTCCGTGAGAGACGACTTGACTGTCTTGATCATCCTCTCTGCCCGCCCATTACTTTGGGGCATCCCAGGCGCTATACGGAGATGGACGACGTTGAACTTCTCGCAAAAAGTGCGAACTTCGCCGACGTGAACTGAGGACCATTGTCAGACACGATAGTCTCAGGCGGCCCGAAGTGACGAAAGACTGATTCCAGGTACGCGATTATCGACTCGGAAGTCATCGACGCGAGCCATTGAGCGTCCAGGTACCTTGAGAAGCTGTCAACCACCAGGGCAAAAACCTTTCCCTTTGTGGGCTTACCGAGGTCCACATGAATTCTTTCCCAAGATTTTCCAGCGGGCGGCCAAGGATTGAGTGAAATCTTTACCGGCTTCGCCGCCGTCTGAATGCAGTGTGAGCAGCTTTCAACGAAGTTTTCGACGTCGGGAAGTAGTCTTGGCCAGAAGAAGTATTCTCTTGCCAACGACTTCATGCGACGAATTCCTGGATGCGCGCGATGGAGGTTCTGTGGAGTCCGGCTTGGATGGAGGCCGGAACGATAACGCGCTCGTTGAGCAACAAGACTCCATCCACGGCACAGATGGAATCAGCGCGCAGAAAAAGCGGCCGAAGTTGAGGGTCGTTCTTGTCCGCGTCTTGCCAACCATGACGGGCTCTATCCAAAACTTGCTCCAGAATCGGGTCCCGGTTGGTTTCTGAGATGAACTTTTGACGTGGCCCCTCTAACGCTTGTACCACCAACTGATGAAGCTCGGGGTCGACACCTAACTCCAAAGAGGCAACGACTTCGTCCATTTCCGCATCACGGTTTTCCGCTCTGGCCTCGGAAATGAGACGCATCGCGCCCTCTTCTCGATCCTAAATTATTCATATGTACATATGTGGCACGTGTGCGTCCGGTTGTTGTCGATTTTTTTTTTGCTCGCGGAACTCGTGTTCGTTCAAAATTATCTGACGTCAACACTGTCCTTTCCTGACACAGCCCCTCAGGTTGAAGCTCCCACGTGCATGTCGACTTATGGATTATCTCCGCTTCCAGCCGTCCTTTAGCATGGTCTTGCTATCGGAATTCTCCATTTTTGTTCAATCACTTCAGTGAGCACACAGAACTGTCACTCCTAGTTACAGTGGAAGGGCGATCGATATTGATTTCAGAAGTCCGAATCTCACTTTGCAAGCGCAGCATTGGCTAATCAGACCGACCCTGACATCATCCCCATGGGAATGTATGGCTTGGGAATTTACGATCGGACCTTCTCACGAATCGCCTTCATCGGTTCCAAAATGTATGATAAGAAAGTCCCGAGATCGCCCCATGGACTCGAAAAAGCATTATCCGACCGATCCCGAGATACCATCATAAAATCCAATGAATATAATCAGACCGACCCCGGAATCATCGTCATAAGCTTGGGATAGTATGATCAGACCTATCCCGGAATCGCTCCTATGGGTTTCAGAGAGTATGATCAGAAAAGCCCCAGAATCCGCCCCTGGACTCAGAAAAGTAACATCTGACCGACCCCGAAATCCCCGCCCTGTACTCCCATAGACTTCCAGAACATGGGGAGACCGTCCCCGATATCACCATCATGGACTCTGAAATATATGATCAGACCAGCTTTGTAGTCGCCTCCGAAGATTCCAAAAAGTATGATCTGACCGCCCCCAGAATGCCCCTCATAAGTTTGGAAAAGTACGCTCAGACCTACCCCGGATCCACATCTATAGGTTTCAAAGAGTATGATCAGAAAGGCCCACAATCTCCCCATGTACTCAAAAAAGTATTACCTGACCGACCCCGAGATACCTTCATAGAATCCCAAGATTATGGTCAGACCGACCCCGGAATCACCTCCATAGGTTCCGAGAATTTTCTTCCGTGAAGTCAATCCGTCTCCAGCGACGCCGCGCCGCAGGAAGACAGGAATAAAAGAGTAACTGGTCTTTCTTTTGCGTCCGGTTGTTCCTACTCCTATTCTGCGGTGCCGCTATGGATGGGTCCACCGAGTTCTCTCTGATCTGCGAGTCGTTCGGATGTTCCTCGAAGTCAGAGGCTGTTGGAGTTCTTTCAAAAACTTCGCAGACGCGGTCCACTGGGGGACAGTGGCGTAGCGTGGGGGGCGGGCCGCCCCGGGCGGCACTTTTTCGGGGGCGGCATTTCGATGGGACTGAAAAACTGCGGCCAACCGTTTCACATACTCTCCTTTTTATTTACGAAAAAAGGATAACTCTTACTTTCATCAGGGAATCTGTGAATCATGTAGCGCTCCAGAAAAAGACAGAAAGTAGAAAATCCAACGATACCTCGTGTTCAGCGAATCTCAGACTCACCTCACAAGGGAAGTTTCAGAATTGTACATCGCCGATTCGAACCAGATAGGGTGGGATTTGTAGGTCTACTCGAGACTTAGAAAATCGCCCATGGAACATATTCCCCTTTTTGCGCCGTTCGCGAGATAGATCGCCTCAAAAATCTGAAATTTTAACATGGGCTTCTATGGGAGCCTATCGGGCTCATGAGAGCCAAGCTCCCGTAAGTTCCGAAAAATCCTGGAAATAGCTCTGGAAGGTTTCTATGTACCCTAGCGCCAGCCTTTGCACCGGCACGCGGTTTTGAAGAGCTCGCTCCCCACGGTGGCGCCACCGAAGAGAAACAAGAAAAAACACACTGTCAGGATTCACATCATTGAATCAAAGACAATGATAATGATATTTGATATAGAAATATTCGGAACACGGGATTCTCTGGCAGTGCGCGCATCGGATAGATGCTGCTCTAATACGCGTTGGCGTCTCGCAATCACTAGAGTGCGTATGTTCATGAAAAATGCATAAAAATGCATAATTCTGGATATTCTGTTCGAATATGCATATGAGGAGCTCATTTTCGAACCGCGTTGAGTCCATTTTCGCCGATTTCCAGTTTTCAGCGGGAACGGAGTCCCCGTTACATTGTGCCTCATGGAAGGACATCAATTCATGGAAACTCGCATGCGTTCCACTTCAAAAAGAATGGGAAAAATTCAACTTCTGTATGCGCTCAATGGTTCATCGGCAGTAGAAACGCGATCTACTCGAAATCGAAAAATGGACTTGACGCGGTTCGAAAATGAGCTCCTCATATATCATCGAGAATTTCACCGTTCAGTTCAAGAGACGGGGCGCAGCTCCGGACCATTGGAGGTCGCTCATTCCGGATTTGCTCCAATGACATCTGTCGAAGTCGATGGACCTTCTCCGGTTCGCAACATGACCTGAACGATCGTCGACAAGATTTCACTCTCGAAAATTTGAGAATTAATGTCGTCTAACTGTGTAACAGTCATACAATCCTTCGCATGTATCAACATGAACGTGCATAAAATCGATTTTTCGGTGCATATTTTGGCCAGTTTCCTTGCATATTTGCATGCATATTTCCGGGTTTTATTCTGCATGATTGTACGCACTCTAGCAATCACTGTCGAATTCGAAAAGTATTCGGGACCTGGTCGGAAACGGCACTGCGGGAGCGTCGAATCCGCCGAGCCGCCAAGCACATAGCCAATGAGGTCGGAACCGCGGACTCTGGAATTGATTGTGTATCAACGAATGCATGCGTAGAATGTCATTCCTTTGATCCAGGCGGGAGTTGAACATGAAGCAATGTTCAGTAAGTTTCTTCGCAAAGTCTTCCCAGAGTCGAAAACAATAGAGGTCAAGAGGCTGCACGATACTTGTTGAGCAAACGTGCACACAAATGCCCGCCGCTTAGACCGCTCGGCCGTCACGTCGGAACAGACCTGTGGTGGCGCTACCGTGGAGTGGCGCGCTTCCACAGCTATTTCCAGGACTTACGGGAGCTTGGATCCCATGGGCCCGATAGGCTCCCATAGGAGCCCATGTTAAAATTTCAGATTTTCAAGGCGCTCTATCTCGCGAACGGCGCAAAAAGGGGAATATGTTCCATAGGCGGTTTTTCAAGTCTCAAGTAGACCTACGAATCCCACCTTATCTGGTTCGAATCGGCGATGTACAATTCTGAAACTTCCCTTGTCAGTTCAAATAAGGATCTGAACGAAGACCTTTGCCATGTGCCAATGCGGCACTTATGCGTACAGAACCTCTCGGTCATTGCAATTTAATTCGGTGTGATAGCCTGACCGAGCCACGACGATGCACGATCGTCTCTGTGTTGTTGTGAAGCGTTGTTTCGATCACTTTCAACTCCGAACAAGCATTCGTGTGAGCCCCTTTTGTTGCTAGCTTGTTAACTTGTAAACTGATAGATTGGGGACTTACGGACTCGCGGTCCGGCTTTTCACGTAGTTGTGAGCTTGGACGATGGTGGAGCGGGTCAGCTGAATGCTTAAGTTCGAATGAACGTCATTCGAGGTCGAAATATCTCAAACTTACAATAAATCAGTGATAAAGAACTGATGAGAACTATGGACTCTACTCATTTGTGTTTCGTCGTGAAAACCTTCATGCACAATTAGACGAGAAGGATTCGACTTAGGCACGAATTAGAGAGGCGGGAAAGAGAATTACTCGATTTCCATACCCTGTATGTTCAAAAACGTTAGAAAATAAAGATTGGAGAGGGGGCGGGAATGGGAGGGGGCCGGCAGATTTTTGAGCCGCCCCGGGCGGCACCTGCGCACGCTACGCCACTGCTGGGGGATTGGAAGTGAACATGTGATCGGCTATGATCACAAGATTCTCTAAAGTCGCAGTCTCAGCCACCGGCAGAATGTTCTGCCGAATGGCTGTAGGTAGAGCGCGCAGCCACCAATACCTCTTCATGTGATCTGACATGGGCATGACGCATTCTGCTTTAGCCGAATGGAATATTACCTCCAAGTCCAGGAGGACCTCTGACGGCTTCTTATGAGTGATGTTGCGGAGCTCACCTAGACGGTCTAGCCGCTCGAGTGTCGATGGTTGGCTGCTGATGATGAGCTTTTGTTTCAACTTCGTGTAGTCCCCAGGCACGTAATTCCTCTGTGTGATTTCTCGTACCTTGATCGCAGCACTTTCTGGCAATACGGCGAGCACTTTGTAGGACGAGGTCTCTTCGCTTGAAATCTTTGCACTCTTTAGCTGGGCCTCGACTTTCGTGAACCAAGCATCTGGGTTCTGAGGCCAAAAGTTCGGCAGTGTGAGTGACACTGCAGCGAGGCCACGTGTTAGAGCTGTTACATCGGAGAATTATTCTTCTCCCGAAGACACTGGAGACTTTCGGTCTCCCGTTGTGGAGGGAGTGGTCTTGGTATCAGGCATACTCGGCTGAAAGTGGACGTCCGGGTCACCAATGTAGCATTCGCAATTGAGCAGTCAGTAGTTGCGTGAGTGAGACTAGACGTTCGAAATCGCCTGAGTTTATTTACAATTGGATTCATACGTCGTCTGGTGTTGGCGGGCGATTTTGGAACGCGACAAGGAAATGATCGGATCGTGTGAGTCCGAGGGCTCGTATGGAGTCATCCAGGGAATTTCGTCCCGACACTCCGACCTGAATATTCTTTCTGTCTCATTCTTCTTCTCTCACTTGTCTATCCCTTTGATCATGATTTCACCCACAGGTCTCAATCAGCATTGGTTGTTTTCCCACGATCTACATAGAAGCTTAGCCGGGCTCCTAGCTCTTCGAGATTTTGGTACTGTTCTAAAATAGGCCCAGCGACTTAAACCACGAAACGCCAACACGCCACGGCGGCGACTTGAGCGCTTATTGGGTGCGGTAGCTGGCAGGCAGCTGCTTGTTGGTGCCGCTCGCTACGCTCGCGGGCAAAGAGGGATCCGGCTGATCCAGCTGCAACACTCACGGACCCATGAACAGCTCCAGCATCCGTTTCACTCAACCCGCCATCCGCGTGTTTATCATCCGCCATAAGTCGCCGGGCGTATTTTAGAACAGAACCGAGATTTTTCGGGATTCCGTGTTTTCGAGATTCTGCGTTTTCGGGATTCCGTGTGCATTCGATTCATAACACAGCCCGACAAAAAAAGAAAGCCTTGACACAGAGAAGGTGAGATCAGTTTCGGGGTATTTCGAGGTCGTAGATTCCGAATCTGGTCGCAGAAATGCTCTATCTGATCGTATAAGCCAGTAATTCCGATTTTCGTGGATTTCGTGTTTCATTACTGATTGAATTTTTTGCTCCGCCCCACGACAAGCTAGATGCATGAAAATTTTATGGCAAGTAGACCACTAGGGCAACTATCCCTGGTGAAACTTTTGTGAAGTTCGGTGCACTGGTCTCCGAGATATAGGTTATCGAAGTTCAATTTTGACGGAAAAATGACGGGAACCCGGCTCTTCTTCGGCTGATAGCAGGAAAACTTCAACCCAAACAGCTGATTCCCGCAGGTCTCGAAATTGCGAACATTTTGAGACAAAGTTGAGCCCGATCGGACCAGCCGTTCACTTTTTATCGGCAAAAAACTGAAGCCCATTAGCGAAAAGCAGCCCGAAAAAGGAGCCGAAGTGCCGCGCGGGGTGGCGCTTTAAAGCTCGGAACACCATAGATCCGAGTTTTAGGGGGCTTGCTGGCTCCTTTTTCGGGCTGTTTTTCGCCAATGGGCTTCGGTTTTTTGCCGATAAAAAGTGAACGGCTGGTCCGATCGGGCTCAACTCGGTCTCAAAATGTTTGTAATCTCGAGACCTACAGGACACCCAAGGGAATCGGCTGTATGGGTCATAGTTTTCCTGCTATCAGCCAGAGAAGAGCCGGGTTCCCGTCATTTTTCCGTCAAAACTGAACTTTAATGACTTATATCTCGGAGACCAGTGCACCAAACTTCACGAAAATTTCACCGAAGATAGTTCCCCTAGTTGTCTACTTGCCATAAAATTTTCATGCACCTAGCTCGTCGTGGAGCGGAGAAAAAATTCAATCAACAATAAGACACGAAAATCACGAAAATCGAAATTACTCGCTTACACGATCAGATAGAGCATTTCTGCGACCAGATTCGGAATCTACGACCTCGAAATACCCCGAAACAGATCTCGACTTCTCTGTGTCATTTTTGCTGTCGGGCAGTGTAATCGTGCCCACATATTACGCTTCGTCTATAAGCCACGTACCTTTCAGTTTAACGCCGCAGTGTATCTCCATCGTCGGGCGCCCACCGCACACCTGCGATAAATTGCAGCCAACCTCTGACGATAGTATCGAGCTGCTGTCCAGTTTCCACAGCGAATCGCTTCTCGAATTCGGGCGCTCAACCCAGTGGCGTGTCCGGGATCTTTTGTGGGGAGGGGGGACTCTATGTTTTTGGGGAGGCGATTCGACACTTCGGACTCAGAGGTATAGGACTATAACATGGGGAAGAAAAATTGTCTTCGTTTAGGGGGAGCGTTCGGCCAACCCCCCTGAACACGCCACTGCCTCAACCTCCGGATCCCTGGTCGATAATGTTCCAGATTTCTGGTGAACCGATACCACCACCCACTAGCCGGAACTAGAGAATCTAGTTCTCGACCAAAGAACTTGAAGTCGCGCAATATTTGAGTTACCGTGGCTGAGCACTTTTCTTCGACTTTTTCCATGATTTCTTTCACCGATGCTTCACGGTACACGACTTGTACGTTATCCATCCAGCTTCTTGCGTTTTCGACCATTCGCCCATGTGGCCTGTCAAGATCGTTGACCCGTTTGTAGTGATTGGCGACGAGCGACATTGAGTATAGTTTGTGCGTCTATGATATTCCTATCTTCGTGAACAGGGGCTCACTGTGCGTTCTTGGAGGGGCGTTGGAGATAAATCTAGCGGCTTTCTTCTGCAGCTTGGTCAGCGGCTCCAGAGTTGTTCTGTACGTGCCATCGTATACGCTCAGCATGTATCCAATATGCGAATCGACCAATTAGCTTTCCTCGCATTTTGATGCGGGAAATTGCTGAATATCTGCTGAAATTGCTGAAAAAAAAGCCCTAGGCTAGAGCCTAGTGATCGGTTCTTCAAGCTCAGGTTCCACTCGTCCAGTACAATAAAGAACACCGCCAGTGTGCTTCAGTCCTACACCAGTGTTTATTCATTGAAGACTGCGTGCTTATATAGTCCGCAAATGCGGAAGGGTAATAATTACCAGAAAATTAAGTTCTAAATATAACTTCGTTGTGAAGGCCGACAACCGGCTACCAGAACATTCCATTCTCAATATCCCTCCTTCGGGTAGTCGTGTCGAGGCGTATTATGAACTCAATATCTTGACATCATAGCTCATCTGTCCAATGGATACCTAATAAGGCTGACATAGCCTGTGTCATCGCAATTTTGGAGATCCATGATGATTATGGAATCCTTGTGTTCAGCTCGGGTCGAGTTGGTCTTGATTTCCGATTTTTCGGAACTCGATGACGATATCCATCGTTTGAAGAGGCTATATGTATAAAAACGCTCTCAAGGCGTAGTTAGTATCTGAATCTCAACATCAGAGTGCAAACACAACATGAGTGGCTACGAGATGATCGAGATGGTGAATCTGGCTGGCCAGACATCAGCCGCCGATGAAAACCCGGAGACTCCTTGTCTCCCTGTATCCTCGTATACCGGACGGAAAAATTACATTCCGTCCCGGTCGAAAAGCTGCGCACTGTGGTGTGCAGCTGCCACATTCATCGCGATCCTTGTGATCGCCGTCATCGCGGGGTTGATGACGTTCCGTGAGTTAATTTTAGTGATTAACGTTTGTAGATTATGGAGTATAATGTGCAGTATTTTTCTCATAGATCCTTTTTGTAGATCTTACCGGGAAAGCTGAGATCCCGGTTTCATCTGGAGCAGTCGTGAGCTCCACGACCGTGGGCGAGTCGTCCACGTCTCCATTGTTCACGTCGGCTGATCCGTTCGAGCCGACAACGGAGTTTGCGTTCCCTGGTAACTCCGAAACCACGACCGTGTTGAATGAGGATCTCAGTACCGAGCTGCTGATGACAGATCCAACCATCGGTTCAACACAGGTCGATCCAACGACCACGACCACCGTGGCCACGACATCTGTAGTCCCTTCCACGACGACCGTGGGGACTACGACCACCAGCTCCACGACAACAGTTCCTTCTACCACTTCGACGACGACAGTGGCTCCAAGGAAGTGGGTGGTCACAACGACGTCTACGACGACGTCCACTCGGGCTCCGCGTCCCACAGCTCCTTCTGTTAGAAGAGTTCCCGACAGGGTGAAAGTGGTGACGCACTCACAGTCACATGGTGCCGTCGCACCTCGCAGCAGGCAAAATCAGACGACAACGACAACCAGTCGTCCCTTCCTTCTCCGTAACCGTCCTGAAGTTCGTCGGACGACAACGACAACTCGTCGTCCGTTCACAGCTACGACTCCACGGCGGATGTTGGTTCGTCCGATGTCCACGACGCAGGCACCGGTGTCTACCACGACACGAGCTCCGGTTCCAGTCTTGCGGATGCCGGTAACTCGGAAACCAACCACGACGTCTACCACGACGTCCACGACCACGACGTCCACCACCACGACGTCAACTACGACGTCAACTACAACCATGGCGCCGACAACGATCATAATACCGGCGGTGACGATGGTTCCGGAGTTTTGGCGTCCGAACTTCGATCAGTCGTTCGATTATATCGCGACACATGTTCGGATGTTCTTCTTCCGTTGTAGATACCAAGTGGTGGCGGCTCTCTGCATATCGGAGCGGGATCAGATTTGCCTGATGAGACGTCCCGAGTTGAGTCAGCTCGATGATCTCATGGAAAGGGTGTCCTTGATTGATGTGCCCGATGAAGATGTTCGGAAGTTTTCCGAGGCATATGGGCCCTTTCCGGATTGTGATAACAAGAGATGGTACATGGAGGTACATTTGCCATCTGACAACGAAATCTGATACTCATAGGTACCTAGGTATTTTAGGTATCTTGTGAATAAATTGTACAAATTTCTTGCTTACACTTGTTCTTGGCTTGATCTATTTAGACTTTGCATATTTGTTCTGAGATTCATGTGACTCAATTACTCTGGGCATTCTTTACCTATATAAAGGGATAGGTTACCAAGAGTTTCTTATCAAACAAAGTTTCGTCGAGATAACAATGTTTCTGAATCTTCTTGACCGAAGAAACGACGAGGAGCAACTGCTCTTCGATCGTCGGGAGAACTCCCGAGAAAGGCGGTTGCAGCGGAGGGGACCCTCGTACTCTTGGTGCGAGGTGTTATTCCTCTGCTGCGCCGTGTGGGGGATTTTGGTATTTGGGTTGGTGGTCATGGAGTTATACTCCACCCACCTCACGGACATGAGCAAGGCGAGCCGAGAGGATGGGGAGTCGGGTAACTACACATTTTCAGGCTTCCGACTACCTTGATCTGTTTTCTATTCTTGATATTTCAAATCCTTCTAGACGTTACAACAACATCAGCAACGTCCACTCTCGAGTCTGCTAGACCATCGGCGACTCCAGGCACCTCCGCCCGCAATGATCAACAACTTCTGCGGGCGTTTAAGAGAAATGAATTGGAGGTCGGCCCCCGAAGATTCCAGACAGTTTACATCATCTGTCGAGGGGGCCCGAGGTTTTCCATCTGCACCTCGAGAACCTACCAAGCCTGCATCCTCCGGCCGCTGAGCTATGATCCGGACGAACAGGTTATCCTTGCGATGCCTGTTCGGGCCCAAACCATAATCTCCCTTGTAAATATTGTAAATAAAGAGAGCCTGCCGGTCGATTGCGACTGGCATGTCTCTCTGAAATGATTGGAGTTTGTTCTTCATGCATTTTAATTTTCATGCTTCGTTATTATGGTGCTTTCTCCAATCTTGTCCCTCCTAACTTGCAATCTGGTCATTTGTTAGTTTCTTTTCATGATTGCTCTTTTGCTACGGATCTGGATTTATCCGAGCTAGTGGGACGTATCACTCTTTCCATAAGTGCTTGTTACAGAAAGTTACTGAAGGGTGCTGTTACGAAATTAATCTGTGAGAACGCCAGTAATTACTTACGCGCGCCTTGGCGTGAAAGTTCGGCGTTGCGTGTGTCAGTCTTACAGTATTCGTTCGGTTTTATACTGCGTAATTTCGGTTAATCACAGTGTCTGAATAATTATCGAATTATCCCTGAGGGTCAGCGGTGCGGGTTACCGAAGCATGCGAAGGAACTTCATTCCTTTAAATACTGCTGCTCTGAATAAGTCATTCAGTGTTTTCCGTTACAACACACATACATCGACGCGCAATATGACGAAGTTCAGCTCCAGAACGCACTGTCGATGTGTGGACTGTGCTCTGGTGCCTCCAGCAGATCTCTCACAGTATACCATCGGACAAGGGTTCCTCCCTCAAATCCTCAAGAAGACTCCAAGGAGTCAGAGAGGCTCCAGGCGTTCAAGTATTTGGGAGTACATCGAACGCGCCCGAAAAGAAGTGAGATCTCGTAACATGCCATGTCATGTGACTGGCTATCAACTGTTCGAGGATGATCTGGACCGGCTCCTTGGACTTCGGTGCTCGGAAGATTATCGGCACCGAGGCCTGTTCAAGCGGATCTCCAAAGTCATTTGGAAACATCGTCCGGAGGGCATCCGGAACTTGTATCGAAAGCTTGCTCAACAAAAGATGCAAGACAGATTTCGCTGGCTTGTTGAGCGACAGGTCGAGTCCATTCTCGAAAACGAGGTTACTCCGCTCGTTAGCCGGAGTGATGTTCGATTTTGGTTCAGTACGGCCTGTGAGTTTGATCTCACATGGCCCGGCTGGACCATTAAAATTGGTGAAATAAATTCCAGTCGTCATTAGTGCATTGTGTGTTTCTTTCAAGACTTCAGTATTCTCTTCGCGCTGCTTGGTGAGTGCTGCTTTCACTCTCTCTCTTTTCTAATGGCTGGCTGCTCTTTGTTTACAAGCCACCATTCCGTACTCGCTAGACCAGTGGATTCAGACACGTGTTTCGTACTGACTTATTCTGTGGCAGGAGGTATTGGTTCTGTGGTATCTTGATATGGATTATCAATGTTCGCTCTTGGAAGTGCTTCATATTCAACTCGAGCGCGGTATCGCAGGTATCTTTTCGTTACGATAACGATTCCTATTGCGATCTCGGTTAGTGTCTGAATGGCCATGGATATCTTCCAGACCAGACACTCATCATTGCTTTTTGGCTCGGGTTTTGGTTCAGGCGTTGGCTGATTCCTTTCGCGAAAGATAGGCCATAATGCACTTCCACCTTCAGTTGCCCTATCCTCAAAGATACAAGGCATGTCTTCGTTGGCGTTGTCTTCACAGATACCTCCGTCCAGACAGATTATTGAGAACGTGTTGATCACGTCTTGAATGTTGCAAGGTAACCCTTCGTCCTTGCATTTCTGTCCGCAATTTTCGTAGGAGAAGTATTGGTTAGTAGGTGTTAATTGAGTCGTGAGTATGATAAGAATAAGACTCATACGACCTACTGCTCTGCTCGATCCCTCCATTGTTCTAGCCCTGACAGTGCCCTCTGTTGTAGGAAAACTGATTTCGACAAAGGTTTCGTGAGCCAGTCTGAGCGCTGGTTCACGGAGGGTACGTGAATCACGTCGATGTCGCCCTTGTCGTAGTGATCCCTGATGAAGAAGTATTTCAGTTCAATATGTTTTGTTCGTCGATAAAAGGTTGGGTTCTTGATTATCGATATGCATGCCATGTTATCGATTTGGATTGTGATCTTCTCCTGTATCCCCAACTCATTTAACAACTTCCTCATCCATAATGCTGCCTTCAGTGTTTCAGACGCTGCGTACAGTTCAGCCTCGCAGCTTGAGTTTGCTACGTTCGACTGTTTGTGTGTACCCCACACAACCGCACCAGATTGTCTCATGATTAGGGTACCTGACGTTGACTTTCGATCCTCAGGATCAGAGCCATGGTCAGCGTCCGAGAACACGGCAGTCTTTTCTTCGGAGTCACTCTTGTACGTGATCCCTAGTGAAGGGCACGACTTGAGATATCGGAGAACTCTTTTCCGAGTTCCATGTGTTCTTGAGTGCACTTATCAAGATATCTGCTCAGGTATGCGACCACGAAACAGAGGTCGACGCGACAGCCTGTAGCCAAGTACATGAGGCTACCAATCAAACAACGAAATTCACTTTCGGAGTTCGGACCTTTCGATTTTACCGAATAGATCCCGGCGTCGCATGGAGTTTGTGCTGGTTTGCAATCGGACATTCCGAATTTCTCCAGTACTTCTTCGACATACTTTGTCTGATGGATATGGACATCATGATTCGCATTGGTCTCGATTTGAATCCCGAGAAAGTAAGACAGAGGCTGCGATGTGATCTCGAGCTCTTGTCCCAACGAATCGATGAACTTGAGAACCAAGTCCTTTGATGCTCCGGCGCAGATAGCGTCGTCGACATAAATGCCGATTAAAAGTCTATCCTTGCCGTTTCGGAAGAAAATACAAGGATCCGTTTGCGATTTCTCCAATCCTTTGTTGAGCAGTATCTGTGTCAACTTCTTGTTGAAGTTGTAAGGTGACTGTCGAAGTCCGTAGATTGAGCGGAGGAGCCTAAGCACTTTGTTTGGCTTATAATGGCTGCCTTCTGGAGGTCTCATGTAGATCTCCTCAGAAAGTTCCGCGTTCAAGAAAGCCGTCTTCACATCGAATTGATGAAGATACAACTTCTCTTGAGCTGCGATGCTCAGTATTGTCCGGACACCTTCTTGACGGGCAACGGGGGCGAATATTTTATCAGCAGAGAAATGTTCGCCTTCGATCTGACGAAATCCTCGAAGGACCAGGCGGGCTTTAAACCTTTTGGTTTTGTTCTGTGGGTCAATCTTAACTCTGAAGACCCATCTTGAGTCGAGGGCCTTTTTGCCCTTTGGAAGATCAGCTTCTTCCCAGACTGACTTATCAGTCATTGCCTTGAGCTCTTCTGCAATAGCTGAGGCCCAGTGTGATCTGTCCGGGCTACTCATAGCGTCAAGGTACGATGTAGGATTGTTTTGGCCTTGTGTTTCTGCATCCACATCGTAATCATACTCAAAGCTCCGCGAGTTATTATTTCTCTTAGCCTTGGCTTCGGCTTGAAAGGCCGATGGCTTTGTAGAGGTCGATTCTGTTTTCTGGCCATCCTTGTGGCTGTTTACCTTCAGGTTTTCTTTATCGACCTTGGCCTTGGATGAAGCGTGAACTTCCTTGCCAATTGGCTGAGTTTCAATGTCGCTCTCATCATCGTCAGACTTATCATCCTGCTGTATCTCAGGGGTAAACTGTGGCGACTCCCGATTCTCGGGTTCTGTATCGTTGCGGGCTGACGTGGCCAAAAGAGGTGGTGGTTTCAAGAACGTGACGTCCTTGGATCTAAGTATGGTGTGCGTCCTTTCTGGCCAAATTCTGTAGCCGAGGCCGAATTTGGAGAATCCGACCAATCTTGCGGGCTGGCTACGACGTCCTAGTTTCTTCGCTTTTGCAATCTGATTTCGCACGAAACATTTGGTGCCGAATGCGTAGAGTTTGCCGAGGTATGGCTTCTTCTTGTAGAAGATCTCGTAAGCACTCTGTTTCAAGTCCTCATGCACTGTCATGACGTTCAGAACGTCAACGCAGTAATTCACGCATTCGTCCCAAAGGAACTTCTTGCTCTCCAATCGTGCACTGATCAGAATTGCTCGAACAAGGTTCAAAATTGTTCGGTGCGAACGCTCCGCTTGACCGTTCATCTGCGGGCGATACGGAGCCGCGAATGTTTGTTCGGCTCCGACATTATTCAAGATCTTACTGACCGTTTGGTTCTTGAATTCCTTCCCTTCGTCGGAATGGAAACGTCGTATAGGACGACCAATCAAGTTCTCAAACCATTTAACATATTGCTTGATAAAGCCTGCAGTTTCGCCTTTCGTTTTGAGAAAGTACACTTTGCGAAACTTTGAGAACTCATCTGTGATCAGGAGGAAATGCTTGTAGCCTCCGATCGATACAGTCATTGGGCTGCATAAGTCAGCCACCACCACACCGGGGGAATCCGCTTTAGCTGCTTTCGGCCGACTGTGATCAGACACTCTAGTTTGTTTGGCCATAATGCAGTCTTCGCATTTGTCTAGATCATCTTTGAAAGGTATTTCATGCAGCTGTAAGAATTTCTTGACTGAATTCTTATTAACGTGAGCAAGTAGCTCATGCGCGCTTCTCAGGCTTGCCACATTAGCCTTCTCCACTTTCTTCGGGCTGGAGACGCTGGCCGCGTTCACATCACAGCACTCGAGTGGATTTGCAATTGCATCATCAATCGGCTCAGGCTCGCTATTGTAAGCTGAGTCCTGGCCATTTCGAAGTTTCTTCGAGTCGACTTCCAAACGGTACAGGCCTTTTACCTTTGGTACCGGTATGCATACTTCATTCTTGCTGATGGTGAGCTCATCCTTATGGATGTTGACGTCAAAACCATCATCAGTCAATTTTCCGACAGAAATCAGATTCTTACGAATCCTTGGAACGAACAGGACATCTTTGAGTTCTAATGTAGTGTCCTTGTGGCCTGATCTGATAGTCAAGCGGGCATCACCTTGTCCTGAAACCAGCAGGCGATGATTGCTGCCCACTCTGACTTCCCGGGTATCAGAGTTGCCGCTGAATGTTGTGAACCATTCTCTACAATTGGTCAAATGATGCGTAGAGCCTGAATCAACTAAGAAGTTGGTTCGTTTCGAGTGTCCAGAATGAACAACGAGTGCTTCGGCCACGTGAGCTCTAGGATTCGATCTGGAGTGACCAGATCCCGAGCCTGATGGGCCGGAGCTTCTCCTAGGCTTTCGGCATTTGTTCTTGTAGTGCCCTTTCTTTCCGCAATTGTAGCATCTAGGTTCAGAACTGTTCGTGTTCTGTCGCGTATAGTTGTTTCTCCTTTGCTGAGGGTAACGTGGTCGGAACTTGCGCTTCGGCTTCTGGCCGGGGTGAGGTTTACTCACACTCATTTGAGAAAGTAGCGCAGTGGCGTCTTGCAACTCTTGCTTCGGCTGCAGTCTATGAGCCTCAGATTTGATGATTTCGATGAGCGTCGAGACCTCTTTGTCGCTCGAGGGCCTTGTAGCCCAACCCATTCTGATTGGCTCCCAGAACGGAGGCAATGCACTGAGGAGGACCTCAGTCTTGACTTCATTCTTGAGAGTGAAACCTGCATCAACCACGTTATTTTCGAGAAGCTTGTACTCAAGGAGATTCTGATCCACAGTTTTGGATTTCGAGAACTTGAAGTTCATGAATCTCGACAGAGCAACGTTCTTACGAATGCTTGTGTCTTTCGTGAAGTGATTCTTAACTCTCAGCCAGATTTCTCTGGCGTTGAGCTTCTCAGTTTCTCCATGAAACAGACTCATGATGAGGTTTCGGGTCATTGAAGCAAAGAGCATTTGTTTGGCTCTCAAATTTGCTTTCGCATAGGTCTCATTGTGCTTCAGCTCCTCGGCTGTCAAAGCAGTGCTTCCCTGCTTCACTTTCAGGGTGACCTTGCCGTCAATGATCTGCCAAGCATCGAAATCGCTCTGGAGGTAGATGGGCATCAAATCCTTCCACGCCTGATATCCACGACCTTGATCGTCCAGTACGACTGGGCAGGATAAGGGCTTACAGCACTTATTATCGGTGGTAGTCGAGGAGGAAAAGCTCCCGACGCCGGCGTAGAGCTGGAGGCTCCGGAGGACCCTGAGGCCCCGGAGGACCCCGGAGCTGCGGCCGGAGTAGTGGGCATGGTACTGACGAACTCGTTACCTCAGTCTAGAGTAAGTATTGTAACTCACCGTGGTGGTCCGGAGGAGCAGGAGGAGCAGGAGGTCGTGCTGATAACGCTGATCGGTTCTTCAAGCTCAGGTTCCACTCTTCCAGTACAATAAAGAACACCGCCAGTGTGCTTCAGTCCTACACCAGTGTTTATTCATTGAAGACTGCGTGCTTATATAGTCCGCAAATGCGGAAGGGTAATAATTACCAGAAAATTAAGTTCTAAATATAACTTCGTTGTGAAGGCCGACAACCGGCTACCAGAACATTCCATTCTCAATACCTAGTGTAGTCCGCAGGTAAACACGGCCCTGAATATTCAGCAGTGAGGAACAGTTCATCCAAGGGAATCCCGCGTTTCTGTGCTCGGTGTCGTTCGTAGACTTCGCCCGGAACTTATTTTCGTTGCCAGGGTCTCAAGTCTGCCGAGCCTGACTAGAGTGGAATCTCGAAGCTTCGGAGAATCGCTCCCTATGCTACGGAGACGTCAATATGTATTCCACTTGATATGTCAATAAGGGTTCGAATTCTCCGATGCGCAGTCGGCGGCCGTCGCGAAGACGCGCATGAGGGAATCGATCATACCTAGTAGGGAGTCACGAATGCAGCTCGTATTCATACACAATCATTTCCTCGATCTAGTCGACGTATTTCTCGAGTTGCCCATGTTCCGTCGCGGGATTTCCAGTATGTTTCGCGGCGGACGAGGGAGCGTTTCATCGGGGATGGAGAGTGTATCTCCCCTTCGCCTCGCGTCCAGCTGGTGCTTCTTCCGCTCCACACTGGATTGAGAGCTTCTCGACAGCGAAATCGTTTGATCAGTTCTCAGAGTGGAAGCATTCGCCATGTACATGCTGGAGCCCACGATGAGGAACGACCGCAAGGAGAACAGGCTGCACAAGCGTCATTTCTTCTATCCGTCTCTTCTTCTCGCGTCAGGCGGGCGCTTCTCCCATCTCACACTGGATTGAGAGCTTCTCGACGATGAAGGATGGCTACTGGATTGACCCACGCGGTCTTCTTTTGTGTTCTCGCGTCAGTCAAAGATTTCGGCGACCGAACGACCCCGAAACGTCAGCTCAGTGCGAGCGCCCAAGTGCAGAAGATCTGCTCAAAGATGTGTTTTGAAGCTTCCGCCGGAGAGAGCTTGACATTAGTGTTCGTTCTTCATGTTGACCGCGAGGCTGAGATAGATCTCAACTATTTGTGGAAACTCCCCGCGCCCAAATATATCTATCGAAAGAAGATTTCGTGCACAAACCAAAAGATAGAGAAATTGTGATTTCTTGGGAGCGCGATGACGAATTTTCAGGCGCGGACCTGATGAAGAAGTACTGGTTCATGACTTCACATACTGGATACCGGTACCATCACGCTCAATTCTTGCTACAAGCATTTAATCACCAATCGCGTTTTCTCATTCAGATAAGAGAATGGTCTCCGGAAGACGGTATATTGAAAGCTCCACTGTTCTGGATAGGGGCACTAATTGGTAAAGAGCAAAGCTGCTATTACAGAGTATTCCGGAAGATCTTCATTATCGTTAGATGGGAGAACGAAGATAGAAAGCATTCAAGCATCACTGTACAGAGAAGATCGCCTGAAGGAGATGGCGGCCATTTCTCTAAAATTACCACTGGACCATTCAAATTAGATCACGTTCGGGATATGTTCCGTTCTTACGAATCTTCTCCCAATAGCAGCGGCAATCTCGTCCTGGCATTGGATGCCGCCAAATTCAATGACGGGGAAAGGGGAGATGAAAGTCTTCTTCAAAACCTGCCCAATGGTGAGTGATCTCGAAACGTCTCTGATCGACTTGAATGAGTGCGGATCGCACACCCGAGTCTCGGTGAATATTCAGACGGGACTCACCTTATCATTATGTAATTCCCTTCCCAGGACAACAAGGCGTTTGTCCATGCCTATGAGTATCAAACTGTGCGCTTGGCAGTTCCTCTCCCATGGGAAACTCGACTGATCTCGAATCTGCCGAATTACCTAGGAAATTCCCCTGACGCTGCTATCACTCCTGGCCCTGCCCATGCTGCTTTCGATCCGACGTCGCCGTATCTTTCACCCGAATTCCGAGACTTGGGGAATGATGTATCATCTCATCAGTGGGGACAATCAAAACTCTCTCATCAATACAGTGGAGCAAGGAACAATGGTGTTACTTATCGGCGGCTTGATCAGCTTATCAATCCAATATCCGATAAACCTATTGAAGGGACAAGTGGTCTCATCGCCCTATGAGCAGAGAATCCGACCTTCGAAGTGTGCTGTTCAGTCTTGCCGATTCAGCGGGGAACGAGTTCACTGGTTCTATCCCAATCACAGTGAGAACTATGTTGGAAGACTAAGCAAGGATACAGGCTTGGAGGAAGCCGTCAGCGAAAGGAACTTGGAGAGAGCATGCCCATATTCATCAGAGTTATCGAGTGGTATGATGAACTGGACGTTTCTTGCTTTCTTGGTTCAATATCGCACCGTGTGCGACGGCCCAGCTCTCATGAAGATGCAGATCATCAGATTTGACCGAGAACTTGCTTTCGAAGTCCTACCCGGCTCACATGCCACCCAACTCGTATGCTCATCCATCGAAAGAGTACCCTATCAGGTCGATCTGAGAGAACACTATCGAATTACTCAGAATATACTGGCACACGGCTTACTCCGCTATCATCACGTGAAAGCCTCTCTGTACGGAGATAATGCGAAGGAAAAATTCTTCTGGTACCGATCAACGAAAGAAAGGTATTGGGTAGAGCAGACGCCTATAAAGCGGAAAATAGAGAGCGCAGTTGACGCTCTCAAGGCTTCATATACCAGGTACAAGATGCTTGGTCACGAGAGTGCCTTTGCATCGACGGAGCTAACAGAAGTAAAAGAAGCCTTCCTGTCGTTCTTGGGCGTGGTGGCGTTGATATTGTTTCACGGACTTCTATGCCGTCGACTCGTCGACTGCCGCACGGAAGGAAGTCGTTGACACCCGAATATCCACTTCGTTACAGACGTTGGAAACGTTTGCGAATGACAAGGGTGTCAGATTTCTCTATGACGAAAATCCGAGACCCGACTCTCCGCAGCTTCAAGCAGCGGGATGCGAGCTCGCAGATGAGCACATCGGCTTCGCGGAACTCATTGCGTCTTCGAAGGCCAGTGTTGAGAAATCCTAGAAATGAATTTGTGAGATCCACCCGAGCTGAAATTTGAGTAGCACTCCAGGCAGAGCCGGATTTAGGATTTTGCCGCCTAAGGCTAGTCCGAAACGCCGCCTGTCATGAGCATCGAACCGGGAAGAGGTTTCTCAGAGAGGGTAGACCTAAGCACGGGCGTTCACAGGTTTCTATCTTGGGGTGTGGGGGCACGAGACCATCCTTGCACCATCTTGAGGGGAACTGGAGATGAAAATCGATATGGAGCTCTATCAGCGAGACCAAAATCTTCTTTCAATACTCCACTAGACCCGAGCCGTGGATGGTCCAAAAATAAGAAGGAACTTCCCGGCAAAAGTAAATCATGGATCGTTCTATTTGGAAGAACGCGTTATCAAATTCATCCGATGATACCTTTGGGATCGCAGCAATCAAGATTAGATGAATCGACTCTTCATCGACGATGCCGTCGGTATTTGTTATCACAAAACTCTTTTATCACCATTTCTGGGGAGACCGATTGTGCAATGTCGGCTTCTATATTCAATATTGCTAGGTCACAAAGTCTTTATTGGGACATATGAGAACGTAAATATGACTTGATGCGTTTTAAGCAAGAAAATGAACGCTCTGCGGAGCAGTTGCTAACTGCCATGGACTTATATATTCGGAGGGCTACACTTATATTTGGGAATGTATCGACTAGACTTGAGTCCTTCAAAAATTTGCACAAATTGTTTATATTCAGATGCTCCCTTCCTTCTTTCGCAACGTATTGCTTCAAATGTAGAATCTCCTCGACTCTCTCTTCTGAGATATCTTCCGCATAGAACTCACATAGGGGAAGAGCTGATGCTCTGATTTGATCCGCCGGAAGCTCGCGAAATTTCAAGAGAACCATGAAGATCTCGAAGACTCGATGGTAGGGTTTCCTTCGACGATCCAGTTCTCCGGTGAGGGTGTCGATGATTTTGAGGAAAACGTTCTGTTCGAAACGATCCTCCTCATCGAAAGTTGGCGGATCGTCATCAAGCTCTTCATCGAAGAATCTTTTCCTCTTTCTCGGTCGTTGCTGATCCGGGACCGCAAAATCATGCCCAAGCAACTCCTGAGCCTCCCGCTTATAGGAGAGAAATCTCTGTCGACACGATTCAAAATATGACAAGAGGGAGTCGAGCAGGTCGATTGCGGTCCCAAGGTCTGCGTTCTCCTCCTGGAGTTTTAACGGAGAATTCCGTTTATGCTCCCGGTGTCCCCCTGACCCGCGGAACTGGAGCGGAAAGTGGGCACAGAAAGTGGGCACGGATAGTGGGCACAGAGAGTGGGCACTGATAGTGGGCACAGAGAGTGGGCACGGATAGTGGGCACGGAGAGTGGGCACAGCGAGTGGGCACAGAGATTGGGCACGGAGAGTGGGCACAGCGAGTGGGCACAGAGAGTTGGCACAGAAAGTGGGCACGGAAAGTGGACACAGAAAGTGGGCTCTCAGAGTGGGCACGGAAGACTGGGCACAGAAAGGGGATCGGGAAAGTGGGCACGGGGAGTGGACACAGAAAGTGGGCACGGAGAAGTGGGCACAGAAAGTGGATCGGAAAAGTGGGCACAGAAGAAGGATCGGAAAAGTGGGCACAGGAAGTGGGCACGGGAAGTGGACATCGAAAGTGGGCACGGGAAGTGGACATCGAAAGTGGGCACGGGAAGTGGACATCGCAAGTGGGCACGGAAAGGCAACAGCAGCGGGTATACGTTGCCCTTCACCGGCCCAAATCACTGGAAGGCTCATTCCTGACAATTTCGAAGGATGATTTGACGTTTAACCACGCCACACCATAAAATTCCGATACTCTGATCGCTCTCCAAACTGAACTGCGTCGTTCGGAAGCATACAAGTTCGAAACGCATGATCATCAAATTCGCCGTGGACGAAGGAACGCTGAGGCCGTAGTTCTGAATCTCAACGTTCAGAGTTTGCGTGCTCACGTTGAAGACCTGGTCACCGATGACGTCCTATCGCAAGCAACAGTGGTTTGTCTGACGCAAACTCGGATAGAAGACGGGACTCACGTTGAATCCGAAAACTATCACTTGGTTGCTCAAAATAAGAGGCGAGGCAAAACTGCGGGGATTGCAATCTGAGCTCGTCATGGAGCACCTACGATGTCGAATGACAATGCTCAGCCCCATGCAGATGTCAATGCCGCCGGCGACCCCCGCTCTGCTTCCCTCAACACAAGCGGAAAAGGAACCAGAATCGTGGCACTCTATATCAATCCAAACACGCCATTCGGAGCGATGCGAGATTTCCTGTCAAATAACCGGCACACATTAAGCCCTAAATTCGACTCGGATTCGACACCGATGATTTTCCGCGGGGATTTCGATTGGAATGTTATGGATGAAACGAAGGGTAAAATGATAAAGGAGTTCATGCGGCGGAACTTCGGACTTGATTTACCCTAAAGTCTGGGAGATAAAGGACCTTGCGTGCCCCACAGGCCCCATGTTTAAGGGAAATTTCTTCCTCATAGAGTCATTTATCTGATAAGTCCTTTATACGCCAGACTTGAGGGTAATTAGTAGAGTGCGAATGTTCATGCAAAATGCATATTTCGCATAAAATTGCATATTCCGGGCAAATTTGACCCCGAACGCATATTTAGAGTGTCGGAGTAGAATTTCGCATATATTGCTCAGAAATCTTTCGCTGACGGTCGAACAATCGCTGACCAATAGTCACCTCATCACTTGAGTTACAATTTTCCTTCTTCAGAACCTCCCATAGTTCAGCCAGCTCCACCGCTATACTATATCGGCGTTCCTGCTGCGCCAAATGCAGTCTTCTGGTAATATCGTTCAAAAAGGCTGCAATTAGCCATTGCAATCCGTTGGTGCCGCGCTGCCGCTGGTACACTCCAGGCGCGGCGCGAAGAGACCTGCTCATTTGCGATCGAGGAAATGGTATACAGATACTGTGAGGGTGTGCACCCATCCGCCCGAAAACCTATTCGCCTGAAAACCCATTTGCCTGAAAACCCGTTAGCCTGAAAACCTATTCGCCTGAAAACCCATTGGCCCGAAAATTTTGAGAGCTCTGCTTGCGAGAGCGAAGCTTCTATGCGCGGCACGGATTCAGCAGGTAGGTAGGGGGGACATCAATTTCCGGAGTTCGGGAATTCGGAACATAACGTCTTGCGTTGTCGTCCACGAAATCCATCACCCCAGGATATCGAACGACGACGATGTCACGCAGAAGTAAAGTTGGCAAATTCTTGGAAGACAACGAAGTTCGTGGCATTGCTCACCCGGAGTCATTTTCCGAACTTCCGAACCGTCGAAGTTCGTAAATTAGTTTCCGACCACCGAACTTCGGGAACTGATATTTTTGAGTGGACACGGAGTTACAGACTACGAAATTTCAAAAGCTCGCAACGGGGAACGGGAGTGAGCGATGTGGTCTTCCGCATTGAGGAAACGCGGAGTCAAACGCCAAGTCGTCATTTCGTGAGCAATCTCACACGAACCGTATGATACCATCGTATTTTTCAGAAAATATAACGAACCCAGAATGGCGCATCAGAGTTCTCGGAGAATTCCGGAATGCGGGAATCGATGTCCACTAGTATGTGGAATCCCGAATCTCCTCATTGTGATGTGGTTCGAACTGATGTCACGTTTTTACTGTTCAAGTACTACGGATTATCCGATTCAGGAAGCGGCTGTTCTTGTTTGTCGTCTGAACTAAGGTTTCGAATAAAGGCTTGCAGAAATAGAATAAAACAATTCATCTTTGTTTTCTCTGTGTTACTTCCCCAACTCCCCGCAGCTCATTCATGAAAACTCGATCCCGATGTCGACATGTTCGGAGCCGGAAGGTCCCGATGAAGAGCAACACCATGCAATGAATTGATATCTATTGTCGAAACCAGTATATGCTCTCCACTCGGCTCATCGGCAGTCTTTGCCTCGATCTCGTTAACGAAGCTCGGCGCACTGGCGCAGCGATCCATAACTGCGTAGTTAGTACAAAGCCAATGAGAGCGCAATATTAAATAATTTGAAAACCATGATTTGATAATCCGAACACGCTTTATGCGGTGACGATTTCCTAATCGAAGAAAAAGGTCAATTCTCCGGAAATCTACCAAATGGAGTTCGAAATTTGGCATCCGAAATCGCATCCCTATCTGTTGCCCGCCTGAATGCTCACTCAGAAAACCGTTGAGCGAATCGGTGTCGTATTAGTTTAGGACTATCGCGATCGAAAATGAGTGTCGAGGAACTTCAATCCGCCTGGAAAAACTGTGTCTACGGAATCGACAACTTCATGTACGAAGTCGAGAGGGAGATTAAAGGCAGGATCTACATTCGCTGTATTCGACAGAGGAGAGAGCATTGCCCCGCGAGGGGTATCCTTGTAAAGGTACCGATATCTTCACATTACTTGATTTATTTCTATGCTTATTTCGAATACTCAGGGTACTACACATATCGCCAGTTATGGAAGAAGTGATCGATGAGACAATCTTTGTCCCTGAACTGGATCATATCCCGAGCTTATTCCACTGTCCCATAACTGGTACCTGCCCTATTCCGTTTGCAATGACGGATCACGATCTTTAGCGCCGCGGAAGTTCCAAAGAAAACGCTGAAAAATCTCAGTTCTCTGAAGTAGACTCTCTGATTTCTTATATCAGTGAATACGCAGCGGTTGATTCCGTAGAGGTCTGAGAAGTATTCGATGGGTTGTCTGATCTGAACAGCCCTAAGCCGGAAACCATATAGGTCTAGAAATTGTTCTTATTTTGCTGTAAACGAGTACCAGTATAGAATGGAATCCAACCGCTTGGTTTCCGTGATTGTATGATTTATTTCCTGATTGTTTTTGCAAGGACCCAGAGCCCGTGCTTGTCAAACAAAGCCGTGAGCACAATCACGGCGAAGAAAACCAGGACCGGCTCCGACGCACAACGAGGCTTCGAATGAAGGAAATGGTGATTCAGAGACCGGACAAATCTTGCAAGGAGGTTTATGAAGACGTGATGATCGGCACAGTGGCCGAACTCAGAGGGAGTCACACTCAAGAGGAGCTCGGGGCAGGTTTACCGACCTTCAACAGCGTAAGGAGCTCCCTCCAAAGGCACCGCGCCACGGTCAGGCCAACGCTCCCAGCTTCTCGCGAAGACTTAGTACTCGAAGATCCTTGGACGAAGACAACCGACGGAGAACAGTTCTTGCTCATCAATGATGGGTCCGTAGATAAAATTATCGGATTCGGCACCGACGAAGCAGTGAGGATCCTCTGTGAAGCTCGAACCGTGTTCATGGACGGAACTTTTAGAGTCGTCCCGGCGCTGTTCTTCCAGCTCTATACCCTTCATGCGTCTTGCAACGGGCAAGTTATGCCCCTGATCTATTTCCTTCTGCCCGACAAGCGGAAGGAGACTTATGTTCGCCTGTTCACACTCTTACAAAATTACGCCTCCGCAAGAGGTCTGATCTTCCAACCGCCCAGAATGCAACTCGACTTCGAAGTTGCGGCGTTGAGCGCAATCAGAGACACCTTTCCGGCGACGGAAATAAAAGGCTGTAACTTTCACTATACCCAAGCTGTCTACAGGAAAGTTCAGAGCCTGGGACTGAAAGAGGTGTACGACGAAGACCCGGAGGTAAAGAGGTGAGTGAAACTTCTTTTGCTTAGTCCAAGCGTCATGCATGTAGTATTGTATGCATTCGGAACTTCCCGTGATTCTCATGGAGCCCGAACCTTAGGTTCGTCAAGTCTGTCATGGCGCTGAGCTTGACACCCGTCGACCAGTTGGACGACGCATACAGGGAGATAGACGCGGAGTCGCCGAGCGCCGACCATGCCGCTTACGACCGTCTCAACGAATTCAAAGAATACTTTATCAGGACCTGGTTGGAAAACGAGTCAGTCTACCCTCGGACTCTATGGAACCACTATGGGTAAAAGTGATTTGAGCTTTCACGAAACTAACTCAGGAAGATCTCAAAATCAGCTCAGATTCATTGTATTGTTATACTTACATAAATCTCTTCCATTCTGCGGACCCACAGTGACTTCAGTGCAGGCTTCAGGACTACCAATCATATTGAGGGATAGCACAACGCGTTGAACAAGAAGGTGAAAAACGCACACGTGAACATCTTTCAGCTCATCACTCACTTGAAGAATGAGGAAAATTCTTCGAAAGTGCAAAGAATGCTCCTCAACATGGGCCAACCCGCCACACCCATGCGCAAGAAGTACCGGGAGCTTAATTCACGCCTCACAAAGCTTAAGGAACGGTTCGAGACAGGTCAAGCGACTCTGATCCAATTCATCCGTCGTGTTGCATACAACCTTCCCGACGACCAAGCGTGAAGATTTCGGTTCGACAATCGTCGAGAAGGAGCGCGATTTTTGGATAATAAATAACCTATGATTCCTGAATATTCAAATGTTGTCCTTCGATCCATATTCTGCAGTACATTCATACAGTGATGTGTGAGCGGCACAATTCTTGTTGGGATCGCCATGTAGAGTGAAGTATCCTGAGGGAACGAGGCGCCGCATGATCGCAGGACGACGCCGCGCCGCGCATAGAAGCTTCGCTCTCGCCGGCAGAGCTCTCAAAATTTTCGGGCCAATGGGTTTTCAGGCGAATAGGTTTTCAGGCTAACGGGTTTTCAGGCAAATGGGTTTTCAGGCGAATGGGTTTTCGGGCGAATGGGCTGTAATCCTGTGAGCATCCAGGCGACCAAAGAAATAATCGGAACCGACTATCTCCCTCGAGATCTCGCCTTCCTCGAGGCGCATTTTTGAAATCTGCCGACCGTTATCGAGCGACTCGAGTAACAGCACTTCCTTCTGACGGAATCCTCAGATCTATTCGAAGAAACCATGCGGGAAATGGGTAGCGTTCCGGGTCCGCGGGGAGGGGGGGAGCGTTATTCCAGCAAGTTCATTGTGATGCGAAAACCGGATCACGACCGCCTGGAGGTTATCGCGAACGTCTTACGCGGAATTCCTTCGACGATTAGCCTCGACGAGTTCACTCCAGGCGAGATCGCCTCATTCAAGTACGCACCTATAACGTCATCCGACGTTGGAGGAACTTTCTCGAAGTTGAAGCACATGCTGAATGATCGGGGACACAACTTCACTGCCGAAAACTCGAAGATGGACCTTGTTGCATACTGCAACCATGTATGATGACGTTTTCGGTTCTCACTCTCATCAAATCAAAAGTACATATATGTGGCTTTTTGATGCATATTTGCCTTGTTTTCAGTGCATATCTGCATGCATATTTTCGATTTTTTAGTGCATGAACATTCGCACTCTAGTAATTAGCAGCCATGAGCAATTTACAACACGATACAATTCATGTATTGATTTGATTTTCGCAAGGCGGCTTCAACCTGGTACAACAGTGATTATCTGCGGTTCGGCTTCATCGCAGCAGAAAAAGATGAACGCCTACCATTTTGCCTGCTTTGCGAGCGAACTTTGTGCAACGATTCAATGAAGCCGTGCAGACTAGTTGCGCATTTGAGGGAAAACACCCGATCCAAGCTTCAAAAGGTTTGGACTTCTTCAATGGCTTGAAAAACTTATAGGGTCTCACTGGAGTGAGCTCATAAACGGAGAATTCCGACATAATGCCGGGAAACGGGAAACCGATGGTTCTCACTGAGTTTGGAGACTTAGAACTCTTCATCGATATGTTCGCAGCGTATAAAGGACTTATCAGATGAATGACTCTACGAGGAAGAAATTTCCCTTAAACGTGGGGCCTGTTGGGCACGCAAGGTCCTTTATCTCCCAGAGTTTAGGGTAAATCAAGTCCGAAGTTTCGCCGCGTGAACTCCTTTATCATTTTACCCTTCGTTTCATCCATAACATTCCCTTCGAAATCCTCGCAGAAAATCATCGGTGTCGAATCCGAGTCGAATTGAGGGCTCAATGTGTGCCGGTTATTTGACGGGAAATCTCGCATCGCTCCGAATGGCGTGTTTGGATTGATATAGAGTGCCACGATTCTGGTTCCTTTTCCGCTTGTGTTGAGGGAAGCAGAGTGGAGGTCGCCGGTGTCATTGACATCTGCATGGGGCTGAGCATTTTCATTCGACATCGTAGGTGCTCCATGACGAGCTTAGATTGCAGTTCCCCCAGTTTTGCCTCGCCTCTTGTTTTGAGCAACCAAGTGATAGTTTTCGAATTCAACGTGAGTCCCGTCTTCTATCCGAGTTTGCGTCAGACGAACCACTGTTGCTTGCGATAGGACTTCATCGGTGAACAGGTCTTCAGCGTGAGCACGCAAACTCTGAACGTTGAGATTCAGAACTACGGTTTCAGCGTTCCTTAGTCGACGGCGAATTTGATGATCATGCCGAACTTGTATGCTTCCGAACGACGCAGTTCAGTTTGGAGAGCGATTAGAGTATCGGAATTTTACGGTGTGGCGTGGTTAAACGTCAAATCATCCTTCGAGTTTGTCAGGAAGGAGCCTTCCAGTGATTCGGTAAAGGGCGACGTATACCCGCTGCTGTTGCCTTTCCGTGCCCACTTTCGATGTCCCACTTCCTGTGCCTTGTTTTCCGATCCTTCTTCTGTGCCCACTTTTCCGATCCACTTCTCCGTGCCCACTTTCTGTGTCCACTCCCCGTGCCCACTTTCCCGATCCGCTTTCTGTGCCCAGTCTTCCGTGCCCACTCTCTCTGCCCACTCTCCGTGCCCACTATCTGTGCCCACTATCCGTGCCCACTCTCTGTGCCCACTATCCGTGCCCACTCTCTGTGCTCACTCTCTGTGCCCACTATCCGTGCCCACTCTCTGTGCCCACTATCCGTGCCCACTCTCTGTGCCAACTATCCGTGCCCACTCTCTGTGCCCACTCTCTGTGCCCACTATCCGTGTCCACTCTCTGTGCCCACTCTCTGTGCCCACTCTCTGTGCCCACTATCCGTGCCCACTCTCTGTGCCCACTATCCGTGCCCACTCTCTGTGCCCACTATCCGTGCCCACTCTCTGTGCCCACTCTCTGTGCCCACTATCCGTGCCCACTCTCTGTGCCCACTATCCGTGCCCACTCTCTGTGCCAACTATCCGTGCCCACTTTCTGTGCCCACTCTCTGTGCCCACTATCCGTGCCCACTTTCTGTGCCCACTATCCGTGCCCACTTTCTGTGCCCACTCTCTGTGCCCACTATCCGTGCCCACTTTCTGTGCCCACTATCCGTGCCCACTTTCTGTGCCCACTCTCTGTGCCCACTATCCGTGCCCACTTTCTGTGCCCACTATCCGTGCCCACTTTCCGCGGGTCAGGGGGACACCGGGAGCATAAACGGAATTCTCCGTTAAAACGGAATTCTCCGTTAAAATAAATTCGACAGCCGGAAAAAGGTGCCGAACTTGTTTGCCATTCGAACGCAGAAAATCAGCCGAACTTTGCAAGCCAGCTATGAAATATCCCTCCTCATTGCGAAGTGTGGCAAGAATCATACCATCGGAGAAGAACTGATCAAGCCAGCAATATCCTCCTTCTTGAGGAACGTTCTGAAGACGGGCGATGAAGCTGTGCAACTGATGCCACTCAGCAATGACACGGTGAGAAGAAGACTGGATGACATGAGCAATGACGTTGAAAAACAGCTCGTCGAGAAGCTGAGGAACACTGAATCCTCGCTCCAATTGGACGAGTCGACAGTTCGTGACTCCGAAGCCCTTCTCCTATCGTACGTGCGATACGTCGAAGACGGAAAACTGAGGCAGGAAATGCTTTTCTGCAAATCATTGACGACTACTACAACAGCTGCCGAAATCTACAGAACTTTGAAGACCTATTTCGAAGAACACGAAATCCCGATGGAGAACATAATCTCCTGTGTTGCGGACGGTGCTCCCTCCATGATGGGTAAAAACAACGGCTGCTTGAAACTTCTGAAAGATGTAAATCCGCGCATGATCACCGTGCACTGTGTCATTCATCGGGAAAATTCGGTCTCGAAGAAATTGTCCCCCAAACTTCACGATGCTCTTCATGCTGCCATTAGATGTATCAATTCTATCAAGTCGAATGCGAAGCAGGAACGCTTACTCAAACAGTTCTGCATTGACTCCGACTCGCAGTATGTCCGACTGTTGCTGCACGCAGAGGTCCGTTGGTTGTCCAAGGGCAACGCTTTGAAACGTTTCATGGAATTATTCGACGCCATAAGCGAGTTTCTGGGTGAGACAGACGATTCACTGATTCTCAACTCGACCGAGGGCAAAGCTTACATCAGCTATCTGGCCGACATTTTCGAGAAACTGAACAGTCTGAACAAGCAGCTCCAGGGATCGGAAACGACCCTCATCGATGCGAAAACAAAGATTCTCAGCTTTGTGAACCTCATTGAGGTATTCGCTACGGACATCACGAGCGGGAATTTCAATCATTTCAAGTGGCTGAAAACCTGCACAGTTAGCGACAGCGTCCGAGAAGTGCTCGTTGACCATCTCGCTTCATTGCGACGTGAATTCGAAGATAGGTTCGTGGACATCAAGGAACTTCGGGTCCCTTCATGGATGACGCAGCCTCTCCTGGTGGACCTTTGCGATGTCGAATCGAGCTTGCAGGAAGAGATCGCCCAAATTCAACAAGATGACGCCGTTAAACCACTCTTCAAGAAGCTGGGTGTACTCATGTGGCTCAACGAGGAGCTCTCAAAAAAGTACCCCGCTTCGAGCACCCTCGCACGGCGGTTGGCAACCCATTTCGCCTCGTCCTACCTCGTTGAAGCTGGTTTCAGCGCCGTGAGCGATCTTCTCACAAAGAAGAGGAACCGATTGGAAATTTGCACGCGAGGTGATCTGAGGTTGAAACTGTCGAATATTGCGCCGCGAATCCAATACCTTTGCAGCCAATCACAGGAGCAAAGTTCACATTGACAATCATTCCGTTGCTCCTGATCGTCTCGTAATTCAATCCCATATGCATGCCTCGATATTCAATAAATAAAGATCCGCGGCATCCAAAGTACCCATATTATCATTGAAAATTCGTTGCGGGATGTGGGGGGGGGGGGGCACGATTTCTCTCGCGGTCGTGTGGGGGTGCACGGTGAAAAAAAGGTTGAGAATCACTGGTTTAGAGAATGAGCGGAACACGGGATGAATAGAGCAGCCTTATTCGAGCTCTTGATCCGAGCTTGGAGACCAGAAATATGTCCGGACATATTCGCCGCATTGTCGTACGATTGTCCGCGACGATCATTCAAATCGATACCGGACAGAACCAAAGCATCTGTTACGGCTGTGTACAAGTTTTCAGCCTTGTGCCCGGTATTTGGCAGGAATGTTAGAAAAACTTCTTTCGGAATACCAGATCTCTCAACATATCGGAGTACGAGGGATAACTGATCTATGTTCGATATATCCGGAGTTGAATCCACAATGATTGAGTAGTATTTTGCTAGCTTCACTTCTGCAGTAATCATCTCTCTACATTTCCGAGCCATGATGCCCGTCACTTCTTCGTATGTGGTTGACGACAGATAGCTTGTCTTGCCGCTACCTGGTCTCCCGTGAGCTCTTAAATGCTGTTCGAGGAATGGGTCGAATTGAGCGAGAAGCTCAGCCGCCATGAGAAAGTTTCCGTTGTGGCATGATCCCAGTATTTCCTCTGAGCCTCTTAGTGAATGACCGCGACTCGTCGAGCTCCTTATTATGGCGATCACGCGTCGTAGAACTTCTATCCAGTACTTCCGTTCCGAAGAAAGGTTGGTGTCGATCATCGCGCTCAAATTTTCCCTCGAGTCTCGAGATCTCAGCGTCATCAGTGCCTCTTTGTGATCCCACGATCGCTCGTGTTTTTAGACGTAGGACTTTGCATTCTTCCAATCATTGAAGCCTCTACCAGTGCTGAAGAAAGAAGCGGCGCGGGAAAAGAGGTAACACGGCACGCAGTAGACAGATCCATGCTTTTCGGAGTAAGTCATCCAACTTCGATCGGACTCCTCGCCACTACCGATCTGCCTCCGGAACAATCCCAATGTGAGATAGCGCGCTTGGTCTGTGTAGACACGTCTGGAGCTCGTGAAGTCGGAAAGAATGTTCTGCGAGAAACCGTTCTGCGAGACGAAATCTCTTAGGTGATCATTGATAATCCAATTTGCGGGATCCTTGTCGAACTCGAACGCTTGATAGGAAGGTGGCGCGGGCGTTGAAGGATTTCCCTCTTGATGGTTCGCATCCAGAGCTTCGGGAGTTGAACCCTGAGTTGATGGCGTTGACTCTGATGACGCTGCTTGACCGTTTCCCAAGAGATTCTCAACCATCGATCCATGAGGCTCTGAACTGCTGGGTCAGCGGGCTGTACGTAATTAGCTCGTCTACGCAATCATCACTCTGCGGTTTTGCGGCCTTCTTCACAAAGAACGCGTTTATCTTCTTGCTTTTCCCTATCAGTTCTTTTTCTCGTCGCAGTTTCTCCTCTTGTCTTTTCTTGTATTCCCATCCCCCGAGGCGGCGCACAGTGGGCCGGCAGCGGCAAAAAGTCATTCTCGCATCGAGACGATTGTGATGTATGTGTGAGGGTCCTCTGAGGCTAATATATGATGAGGTCCCATACCTTGCAACCTGGAGCTCACATGCGTGGGTCCGAAATCCAAGAAAATCATCATTTCTATGGGAAATTAAGTATGGAAAGATACAATACAGCCAAGATCGAAGTCATCGGGGCTTATCGGGGTGCTCCTGTAAATTTTCCTCGACTCCTGAGGGAACAAACAATCCGTTGGCATTTGATTTAGCTGCCCGTTTCTGCCCCTTTTTTGCAACGGTCAACACGTCATTTGGGCCGATTCGTCAGTCCAACCAAGCCATGCAACGGCAATTTCGACGGTCCTCCTCAAGAAATCTCAACTCGTTGTTACTTTGGAGCTTGAATTACACAGGCTACAACGAAGACAGATGATACCGAACTCGGCGTCCAAGGATAAGTGGGTATGGCCGTCGAAACTGCCGTTGCATGGCTTGCTGGAACTGAAGAATCGGCCTAAATGACGTGTTAACCGTTGCAAAAAAGGGGCAAAAACGGGCAGCTGAATCAAAGTCCAACGGCTTGTTTGGTTCCTCAGGAGTCGAGGAAAATTTGCAGGAGCACCCCGATGAGCCCCGATGACTTCGATCGTGGCTGTATTGTATCTTTCCATACTTGATTTTCCATAGAAATTATGATTTTCTTGAATTTCTGACACACGCATGTGTGCTCCAGGTTGCAAGGTATGGGATCTCATCATATATTAGCCTCAGAGGACCCTCACGCATACGTCACAATCGTCTCGATGCGAGAATGACTTGCCGCTGCCGGCCCACTGTGCGGCGGCGTCCATCCGCCATTGGAGCGAGCTGAATTAGAGAAAACGGCGTTGATTTGAGTGAGAACCATGCGACAGTCATCGACATCATGGTCAAGGGTTGACCATGATGTCGGTTCCAACTGCTGTGTGAAGTAAGAAGTAACCGATCGATCTGACGATACTGAGATTTCCTGTGCATGTACGTTCTTCGAAGAGAAGTCGCAAGCAGGAGCTCGTTCACGTAACGTTGTGTATTCGCTGTTTCTCCGAGGAGGTTTTCAACAGAGGTCGAAATCGGATCACTTCTTGATCGACATATAATTTCTCTAGCTTCCTCCTGTCGTAGAATCCAGTCCTGGACCGTTATTCTGATTTCTACAGCGGTTGAACCACACATCAGGGCCTCGCGCAGTCTTTGAAAATATGAAACTCCTCTCATATCGTCTGAAACGAGCGAGAGTAGTATTGGATATGCTTACCAACGTGAAGAAACGCAGAGGACACGAAAATA
This sequence comes from Lepidoglyphus destructor, assembly GCA_031001835.1. Classification (NCBI taxonomy): domain Eukaryota; kingdom Metazoa; phylum Arthropoda; class Arachnida; order Sarcoptiformes; family Glycyphagidae; genus Lepidoglyphus; species Lepidoglyphus destructor. The sequence continues at coordinate 814,986 of JARNKU010000113.1, read as the reverse complement.
TGAATTTTATTGGTTTGACTGCTGCGGCTCGTCTCAAAACTGCCGCTGCTGTTGATGGGAGAGGGCCCCCATCAGGCGGCTCACTGATGTGAGCGCCAAGCTGCATGAAGCAGCGGGCAACTGGGCTTGAGGAAGTTGCGGCGGCGCCGGAGTGGACTTGGGGAAAATGAGCCTGCAAATTTCCATGAAACAGCGAGGCAAAATCCACCGCCTATCAGAAATTTGCCGCCTATGGAATATTTGCCGCCTATGAAAAATTCGCCGCCTAAGGCTATAGCCTCAATAGCCTATTAGTAAATCCGGCTCTGACTCCAGGCGCCCACTTTCCACCGCCTGTGGAGTTTTGCGGCGGCTACATTGCATCGAAATAAAGGAGCAACAACTGTAGTTGTGATTCTTGTCCTTGAGTGAGACGCCTCGTCATTTTGCCGCAGAAAAGCGAACAGATGAGAGATCATCTCGTCATCACAGTTTCGGATGAAACCTAGGAACTCGAAAACGCGACAATCGTCCGTTCAACTCTCAGAAAAAGCTCCAATCCTCATTGTCAGTGTGCTACTTGAGCGATCTCGTCGCGAGGAGCACCATCGCAACGTCGCCCTGGAAGTTTCGACGTATCCCCTAGGGCAGGGGTTCTCAAACTGTGTGCGGCCGGCACCCAACTGCCGCGGAGTTCCGCGGCACTCGTGGTGCCGCGCCCGCATGTCCTGCGGCATCCCATGCTGGAGGTGCCGCGGGGATGCCGCTACCAGAAAAGTTCGAGAACCCCTGCCCTAGGGAGCACTTCTGACGGCACCGTCGCAGTCAGCGACGGGCTGTGAGAGCTCAGCAAAACCTTGGGGCTGGAAGTTGCCGACAATTGAGAGTTGAGCTCATTCGTCAGACCCTCAAAAGGCTGCCGAATAGCACAATGCTTTGCGTAATCACTTCAACCCAGAGGTCCTCAACCTTCTATCACAACGGAAGCCTTGTAAATCTGTTGCGAAGCTCCGCGCGGGAGGCCGAGAAACCCACTAATTGTGAGATAGACTGATCGTTCTAGCCCTCACGGCTCGTCGCTGCGATAAGGGAGATCGTTTTTTGGTGTCGCCGTCCTCTTTTTTGGAGTTGTTGAACACGATGCCGGAATTGGATCCTACATGGTCATTCGGTAGCGAAGAGAGGGAACGCTCGTCCGAGTATCTCGGATCCCCAATATGGTGAGAGCAAGTCTCGCTGCTCCGATCACGAAAGTGCCTCTGCAGCGACGGAACTAACAGGAGTGAGAGAAGTCTTCCTATCTTTCTTGGGCGTAGTGGCTACTGTTTCACGCATTTCTGAACCATCAATTCGTCGACTCCCGCACGGAAGAAAGGCGTTGACATCCACAGATCCAGCTACAGACGATTTTGGCTCGAGGCTACAATGCTCCCATGCAACCAGGTGCCTCGCCAGGGGGGATGAATGGGCTATAATCCCCCCTGGACCTTCCCCGTGCCTGATTTGAGAGCTTGAGTTTCTGTCAGGCCTGAAGACTTGATCCTTTCCTCAAATCAATGAAAAAGAGCTGATTCAGAATCCGTCATTACGAATTGTCTTGCGAAAAGGACTGGGACGCGGATGGGAGACTTGTTTCGTCCCACCTGCGGAGCGATCGGCTCGCGAAACTTTTTCACGCTCGTATCTTAATATGGAAAGGCTCACCGCAAAAGTTCGTATCGCGGCCAGACGCTTTGGAGCAGATTCGGCGCTCTGTAAAGCGAAACGAGTGTGCCACCAGAGACATTCGAGTCAACGGTCATCCAGGCTTTGCTTTGCTTCAATTCGAACTCTTCGATTGACCCGAAAATTCGACGTTGTGCCATCATTGTGGGAGTCATCTATACATCACGATAGGTAGGATGAAGAGACAGCTGGACCTTTCTCATTTCGCTGGAATGGGTCAAGAAGTATCCGGATCGAATCCATCAGTTTGTGAGATGACTCCCACGATTCCGTTTTACGGTTCGCTTTGAGGTTACGGGGTTTCTAAGGGAAGTGACGGAGGGCACTTCAAAACTGTACCCTCGCCCCATGTTTGCAGCTCTTTCTATCGCGCGTCAAGCGTGGCGCATCTTTGCTCTCTAAGACGACGAAGTTATCGACCCTCGATAATATCAATTTTGAAGATTTCTCCCCCAGATTCTAGATCATATGGTTTTTTCTTGTGCTGTGTTGGATGCACTGCGAAACTCTCATAATTCTGACCCATATTTGCTAAGGGAGGAGTATCGTACGGGTTCAGAGCAAACTTCTGATTTTACTACGGAATCATCCGTTCTTGGATTCACTTCAGTGAATATCTGGAAATTTTTCTGTTGAAAAGGAAGACGGGTGAGTCGGATGAGCTTGTTGCCGCGTACTTCAATCGTCCTCACAAGAAAATCATATCGGACATCCGTGAAAATGTGATCGATGCTTTCAGGACCGTCCTTGAAGAAGAATTCGCACCACAAAGCATGTCTCGTCAGGAGTTGCTGAATAACACGTCTCCGACCGCGAGATGAGTGGTGAATCTCCGGGCAGACTAGGCAGCTCTCATAATGGACCCTCATATTTGTAGACAGAGGCCTCAGCCACGCTGCAAACTTCATGGAAGCCGAAGGCTTTAAGGTCCGCATTCCAGCGATGTTGAACGAACGAAAGCAACTGAATCTCGTCGGATGACGAAAGTACGCTGGGTAGTCGAAGCCGTGCACAGAGCTCTGTGGGGAAAATTGAAGCTTCTGAAACACACGGTTGTCAACAAAATGTTACCAACATCGAAAACTTGTGCCGAATCGCTGGCATCCTCCAGAACACGAACGGGAAGCGGACGGGCGGGGACGAAGACAGCGAGACCGCTGAACTCTTGGATTACATGGAATCTCGTATGACAGTCCGAAACACACTGTAAGAGGAGATTCGGACAAAAGGCTGGAATCGAAGATCGACAGCAATGCGGAACATTTCATCAACCGATTTGATGGACTCCCCTATAATGACCATGGACTCTCCACTCAAAGTGACATCAGGACCGTATCAGCTCTAGATGGCCAGGTCGTACCTAGCTGAGCTTCTCGGGCGTAACGCCGAGGTTTCTATGAAGAATGTCAACTTCACTCCGACCGTGATCCGAGTTGAGATCCGATCGCGACACTCTGAAAGTGTAACGTATCGACCCTACTTCGACCACGAACACAACAAGAACAACGACGTACATGCAATCAAGAGATACTATCGCGAATGCAAGAACGGTGCCCGTGCAGCCGGCTGTTGCGCCAGTGTGGCGACTGTTATCAATTACCTCTTGTGGGCAAGATGGCAAGAAGTCATGCCGCGTCCTGCGGAGAGACTCACAGGCCTCTTCGTGGAACCGGACAGGGATTCCGGAGCTGAGGAAACCAGTGAGCCGGAGCCGGAATAAACCTTCTGATTCGGGGTGTTGTGCATCTCCTGCGTTGTCTCTGCCTCGTCCTCAGCTAGATTAACATCGATCCTCGTTTCATCGAGTGGCTCCTAATAGCTTCAGTCCGGTTTCTGGGCGATTTCTGAGGGAAAATTTATCCGACGGCCGATTGTGGCCGCTCAGTTCACTGCGAGGACAGTTTACGATATTGATGAAACTCCGTACGCGGACTTATTCCGAGGAGAGGAATCGTTTGAGACATGCTAGAAAGTGGCGCCTCGGCATCTTCAGGGTGAAACGACCGCTTTTTCAATTCAATTTCATAGGCTCTTTATTCTGTCGAATAAAGGTGATATTTTACATAAAAGTATCGCGTGGGCGGGGCTCTTGTAGGTGGGGGACACGTTTTAGTTCCGTCGTGAATCCTGTGGCAAAAACAAATTCCCGTCTATTTTGTTTTTGCACACTCCGCTGCTTATACGCCAAGCCCACATGTTGTTGATGATGTCAGTTTTGACTATAGAGTGGGTCCGGATGAATTTGGCGCTACGTAGGTTGTTGGAGGTGATGTTGAAGAGTGGTTCTCGAGGCCTATCTTTTGGACAGCTCTAAGGATGGAGATATCACAGTTGCAGAGAAGAGACTCGAGTGTTGGCAAATTTGGGAGGGGGCTGATTGCGAGCACCTCCATTTGAGCCTGTGAGTAAAGTGTCTCTTTACTGATTCAATCACCTCTTTGTGTTTTGATTTGTATGGGAGCCATACAGGGGCGCAATATGGGATTTTGGGTATGACTAGGGATCTATAAAGCCGGAGTAGAATTCCGGAGATTTGACCACGAAACATCGAAAGATGCAATTAACAAGGACTCTAGAGGAGGTAACAATGTTGGAGATGTGTTCGCTGAAGTCAAGGTCGGCAGTCATAACTCTCCCAGGTCTCTGATGCTGTGCACGACTGGAAGAATGTCTGGCCCGAGAGTGTATTGAGGCATTTGTTCTTCAGAGGATCGCTTCGTCAGAACGGCGCACTTGTGCGTAGAGAGAGTCATGAGATTGTCGTTGCAGCATTCGTGAACTCCGTCTACCGCTGCCTGGAGGATCGATCTTTCGTCGGGATTTCTGGCGGGTCCGTATATTTTTTAAACTTTTGACTTAAACAGACTTTTCACATAGGTTCGTCGTTTCCGGCATGAAGAAAGGGCGACGCACAGTGGGCTGTTCATGCGATCGATAGCCCTTGCTAGGAACTCTAAAATGGTTTTTTGTTCGACTTCCTAGCTCCACCCGCTCTCGAGATATGAGAATTTTTGGTTTTTCAGACTTTGGCTTCTCGCAGCGCCCAGGGGGCCCGCAGAACTTGACTGTACATATAGGTCCAAGTGCACTCTGCTTAAATTGCTTGCATACTCAGATGTGAGAGACAGCAACGGATGTGAGATCCTGCATTTCTGTGCTCTTTTCCGTGAGTAGACTTCACCTAGAATTTTCGCGGAGACCTGCGGCACAAAGGCAGGGTCTGCTCAAAAAATCGCGACTGTAGCACGATTTGCAGAAAATGGCTGGGAGACAATTTCGGCGTCCCACAGTTCAGGGAAACTCACACGGACGCCGGCCGAGGGGGCGATGTCGGTATTAGTACAATGTTCATTAATGTGTCTTCTAACAACTCGAAGATCCTTCCTGAACGATGCTGACGCTAAAAAGACGATTCACATGAGCCCCGTCGGAACGACGCAACAGTCTGTCTACGAAAGTGCGCCAAAGTAAATTCAATCAATCAATCAATCAAAGTTTTTATTCACTCACATGGAGTAGTTTTTTTTTTACCTATCTATAAGTATGAAATCGCATTTCTCTGTTAATTTGGTCTTTAGCTTTGGAGATCATTGAGTGATCTCACCTTGGGACCTTCTCGAGCATGATATTTGGTACAGAGTTTGGAACATCGCTTACATATGCACTCGTCGGATGGATCGTGGAAGTTTTGAGTATTACAGAGCAAGTAGTGAAATCCGTGTACAGCGAATCTAGTTACAATGTGGCGGTTCGTCCTTCCCGGTTGTTTCCAGGAATCCCTTGTCATTGCTTCCGTTGAATGGAAGCTCGCATCCACTTCATCGAATTTTTCTTCCCATGCGCGTCTCTGGGCCTTGTATGCTTCAGTTTCTTCTAGGCTGTGTCGTTTCATTGCGTCCTCCGTGAAAGTCGAAGTACCCGCCAATAGGTAGGCTAGGCGATTCCTCGTCGTGGGGTGTAGCCGTAGGGTTCGCTTGATGAATCTGGCTTTCATTTTATCAAGAGCTGCCATGTCGTTGGCCGAGAGGAATGGCCAGACCAGTTCGATTCCGAACTCGGCTACTGGTGCGATCTTGATGTCAAACAGGCGAGTGCCGTGTTGACCGATAGCATGTGAGGGGATTCTATAGATCGCATGGCCAACGTCGCTCGGTTGCACCGGTCTTTCACGTGTCCCGTGAACGAGTTTCCGCTGTGGTGAATCATGACCCCAAGGTATTTGATAGAATTTACGCAATTTGGCCACTAGTCAGTTGGATGAACCGATATCTGTTGGATCACCGAAATTGTCAACACTTTGAAGCACTAATTTGAGTTCTGGAACAAACAGTCTGTGGAGGTTATCAATGAGAAAACTCTGGTACAGTGCAGGGTAGAATCGGGCAGCGTTTCCGCGTGCGACGATACTGAAGTACTGTTTATTGAACACGAACTTGAATATATACTATGACGGGAAAGGGCGAAACACGGACACTGCAGTTCACAAGAACTGGAACACTGAAGTAAGTGGAATTACGGGAATCGATCTAGCAGTGCTATTAACTTGTTCTACATATTCGTGAATAATTGTCAGTTCAGTCACGAGCCGTCTACAGAATCTAGCTCATGAGACTGGTCTTCAGTGAAGCGTTGATATGCTACAATTTCAAACAGTATTTGAAGCTATTCACAAATTTAAGTCTGTTGCCCCCTATCGTCAGAACATCCTCCTCTGATATTCCTCCCCCTTTCCGACATTTCATCGCCTCCGTCTTTGCTGTGTTGACCGCTAGTCCAATCGACTTCGACATTGTGTTCAGTCTACATAGAGCTTCTTGGACGAGTAGGCGCTTCGGGCTATATACGACAACGTCGTCCGCGTACATCAGAACTTTGATCTGGCTGTTTCCTCGTAGGACTTCGGCAGGGAGTTCCTTCAAAAGGACTGAAAACAACAGGGGACTTGGAGCGTCCCCCCGTGCGAAACCGGTAAGGTGAATTCACACTGTTTCACTTTGGAGGCGCCTCCGCAGTGAAAGCTCCCGTTCACTGGCGATGAACGGACGGAATCGCTTTCATCGCGGATGAACGTGGTGGCGGCGATCGGGAGGGTGACGTTGTCCTCAACGTATAGTTCTCCAGTTCATCTCCAGTATCTCATTTCTAGTGTATCTATCATGTGTACTCTCTTCGGCTCTTTCTGCTGCTCTTGTAGCGGGCTGTCGGAGGCTGCGTTCTCGTCCTCTTCTAGGTACAACGTGCTGGAACACCAAAATCTACCGCTCCACCCTCTCGACACCCATCTCCGCGTTCATCCGCGATGAACGCAGTTCTGGCCGTTCATCGGCAGTGAACGGGAGCTTTCACTGCGGAGGCGCCTCCAAAGTGAAACAGTGTGAATTCACCTGTAGTTTGTTCAAATGCGGGATGCTCCACGATTCCATCCTCCAGAACTATAGAGTTGGCTTGGAGGATCGATGTAAGCAGGGCGAGTATCCTGTCCGGGATTCCAACCTTTGTCAACAGTTGCATAACAAGGTCTCGTGGTGCGGAGTCGAAAGCCGTGCGATAGTCCACGAATACAGCATACATGAACTGACCCTGCTCCCTGCGGCTCTCCTGATCCGCTGAATTAGCTGCCATTCATTCCTCAACGACAGAAACTTTGGATAACGACGCGACCAATTCGCACGAAATCAATGGAAACTTTGCCCGAATCTTCTAGGGGGAATAGGTAGCGATCTTTTAAGTCGAACACTGCACAACACTGCCACTGCCAACACTGCCAATATATTGTAAGGGGATTAACCCCCGACCAAAAAACGGCGTCGGCACACTCGCAATCTTTTAAAAAAACGCCGGTCACAAACGGCGAATCAGCCGTAACCTACAGAAACTTCAAACGTCACAAAGGTCTCTTGAAACCGGGTCCGGAGGATACTCTTGCACGCTCGACGACAGGCCCCTTACTATAAACGGAAACGTGATCCACAGTTGCGATCATCCTTACCCAGAGTCGTTCGCAAAAATCCTTCCGGACTCACCGCAATCGGAAAACCCTACACGTTGACCCGTCCAATCAGCGAGGTTGACCTTCTGACCGCCCCCGGTGACCGGATGCTCGCTTGATAGAATACTATTCCAGTCTTACGTCCACCTTGTTCTTGTTTGGCTTTCCACTACCTTCGACATAACTTGACCTCACTACCAGCACCCATACGCCAATAGAATGAGGACGTAAACATTGACCGAAACATACTCAGGGTCTGAACCGCGCGGAAACGTGCGCTTACACCCAGGAATCGTTCACTAACCTCAAAATACTGCTTGACGGCCTTACTCCTGGACCGCATCCTGCAGACCTGATGCTGCAGGTCTACGCCCCTCGACTGTGCTAGCACTTGCAATTTTCTTTCTCCCCTGGCAGGGTCTCACGTTCCAGAGAATCGCTCCGCAGTTCATGGACGCGTCAGTGTTCCACATGATCCGTTGATTGCGCGGGAATCGACCCGCGCGGATATCGACTGCGCTGAAATCGAGCCTGCGGTTTCCGCTCTGCGCTGAGTTCACTACACACCCATTTTCCGGAATATTGCCGCTGACAGAAACATTGTGAAGGCCACCTTCCCTAGATCTCGGATTCCATTGATATTCTCTGAATGTGGTGATCTCTCCTCCTTGCATCATCCATCTGGTGTTCGCGAAGCCGCATTTCTGCGGCGAGAAAATAATCCTCGTGGTAGTTGAGTAATTTCCAGAGTACGCGCGCATAGACTTGCATATGCTCCCCGGCTATTATTTCGTTGAGCGCGCCTTGATCGCACATCCCAGTTTCCCCATAATTAGCGGAGTAAAATGGCTGGTTTGTTGTCAATAGGGCTGAGAAGTTCAGGCATTTCGCCATAAATGCCTGTGCCTGCCCTTATCAGAGAATTTCCACAGCTAGTTTTTTAGAGCCTGAAGTGCCTATAGTGCGAGTTTCTTTACATTAGCGATTCCCGGCACATCCAAGGGTTTTCGAGTTTCTCAAGGACTAATTTTCTTGAAGATTCTGGTCTCCCGGAGTTTTCTCTCGAGTCCAGAGTCGGGTAATACAGGGTTCGGCACCAAAAATGACCCGATAACAAACGTCTGTCAAATCTGAACCAGATGAGATGTCGAAGTTCTGTTTGCGCCGAAAGTTGCCCCTTGAGTTGCCATTTCGTTTGCGATTTCCTCGACCGAAACATTCGCTCGACTATGTGTTCAAAGTCTGATAACATTAGCCAGCATTATGCCTTGAATAAACATTGTTCGAGTGCTTTCAGCTTGGTTATTCCTGATTCTGTAGAGCAGTGGTTCTCAAAGTGGTCGATATGGACCCCTGGGGGTCGATGACCGACCCCCGCGTGACCGAGGATATTCCGTGCGATCGTGTGGGAGTCTCGTTGAGCCTCAGCTTCGGGAATAATGAGGTCTCTCTGAAGTCAGTCTGACCGCGAAAGTTACTGTCACGGTGTATAAACTGTTCTCGAACGCCCGATATCGAGCCCTAGGGGGTCGACGATCAGGGCGGGTTTGAGAACCACTGCTGTAGAGTTTCCATCGGTTGTCATCGTTCACTATGGGCTTCCCGCAGACCAACCCAGATTTTGGCAGATTTTTCTTCGGCGAATCTCACAGCTTCGAGCGATCGGAAGCGGAATTGCAAACGAAAATGCAACTCAAGGCGCAACTCAAGGCGCAAACGGAACTTCGATAACTCATCTGGTTCAGGTCCGCACCTTTCTTCTTCAGTCTTTCCTGCCTATTTTGAGTGACTTTTACAGCAATGTTTCAGGCTTTTTTGCCTGCCTATTCCTGGATTTCTTAGTGTCTGAATGTGGCATCCCTGGTAATTTTGATATGGAATTCTTAGATTCGAGCCAGACTTCTGATTTATTACAATGCAATATTTATGATATATAACAACACAATACTCAAGATTTATCAAAATACATACAAGGCTATTCCGTGCTCCAACAGTCACAGTTCCCCTCAGCATTCAGAAGATGCTTTTGCATGTCGGTGGATTGAATTCGCCGAACTTGTTCAGCTGATACATGCAGGCGACCAACAAGAAGCTGGCGTACCATACGAGCAAAACCAAGCCGAACGTCCGACTCATTTTCCACCGACACGCGCAAGCAATGGCCGGAACGAAGAGAGCTGTGAACAGAACGCAGACGCCTCCATATATCAGCCCTGGACTGGTAATCTCGATGACGGTGCCAGGCTTTATCATCGTCGTTTGCAGAAGCCACGGCAGGCCAAGAGCGACCAGCACTTCGAAGATATTAGTTCCAAGAAGATAACTGATCGCCATGTCGCCTGAGCCTTTGCGCACAACGATGATTGAGGAAAACACATCCGGAAGCGAGTTGAACATGCACAAGAAGGTCAAGCCCAGAGCACCCTCCTGAATACCCAGAGTGAACCCAATGATGGCCAGCATCCAGACCAGTATGTATGAGCATACCAAGATCAGGATGCGGGACATCACTATGCTCACAAGGTAGCCGTGCTTGCACTTCGATGTGTAACGTTCAAGTACCAGCCAGGAGATGATGGAGGAGAGGGGGAGCAGGATCACGGCGACCACACTTCTCCAGCCCGACGCCTCGGAGTCGATCTCGGGTTTGTCCATCGTGGCTGCGGTTCCGATGTCTATGATGACGTCGCTCTTGTCCTCGACGGTTCCGTCTTCGTTTTTCGGGGATCCTTCACGGCCTCGGAAGCAAGACCCCAGTTTGGGGCTGAAGACCATGGCGATCACGTACACAGCGTACATGGCGAGGCAGGTGGCTGCCTCCGACCACTCGACCTTGTTGTCCATCAAGACGCCAAGAACGACAGCCATCGCCACGAAGTAGTACAGGCGGGACCTAAGAACCGACCAAGCGTTCAGCCGGACAGTCCTTCCTGCACACAAAGCGGCGATGCCCATCACTCCGGCAGTCTTGAAGACTCCGGATCCCATGGTCGTTGAAAGGCCGAGGTCCGACTCTGCCACGTTGATCGCCAGGAACGATGAGAGCAGCGGTGTAATGGATCCAAAGGCCGCCATCAGGGTGCCTCCCGCAATGTCGGGGTTCCATCCCAGCCTCTCGGTCAGGATTTCGAGGGCCGGGACGAAATAATCCGAGCAAATGACGTAGATCAGGAGCACCATGATGAGGGCCACGGCCATGTGCACTGCTACACCTCCTCGAGACCGTGCTTCTGGGCCGATGAGCGGCTGGGGGAAGCCTTCGATTGCGGCCGTCGTGCACTCCAGTGCGGTCGCGTTGACCACGGCCGCAGCCGTCGGTCGAATGGTTAGCACCAAAAAGCAGGCACACAATGCGAAAGCGAGGAGTTGCTTCTCCATGGTAGGTTTCAGGCGCGTAGAGTTGAATGCTCGCACAAGATCGAACCTGAAACAAAGCATTCTACTCGAGGTGAGCCTTTTAAACGCCGAGGTCTTCAGAGGGCGGCGAAGGTACATCCGATCTCTCTCCTCTTGTGAGACGCGCTAATCACCAGAGGCATTCCTCGCCGAGTTTGATTGCACCGGAACTCCTCAGGGCAGCCCACATCGGCACCAGGTGGTTGATGATACACAACGATCGTATGTATGCCGGGGGGATCTATGGGTGGGCGTATTCGAAAATCACTAAATTGAATGAACGGTTACAGGGACCCACGGAGAGATTCATCCTGATCGAACTTCATGGCACGGTATGACGTGTTGTACTTGTTGACGAAGGCTTCCGCGGCTGGCCGAGTATTCTGTTAGGAAGCTGCCGACCGCTGGAAGAGCGTCAACGATCACGTCCATGTTACCAACCTTGGATCTTCGACGACCAACCCCATAAGATTAATCTGTTGAGGGAGCGGGAGGGTTCGCTCATGCGGATCCCTCGAGCCTAGCCACTGCCACAGTCAAAGAGATCAAGGATCCGCTCCCAACTGACAATTCACAATGTCCTCTATCATCGCCATCCCGGAACAATCCCATCGGGGTTGAAGGTTACCATTGGAGTTTATGATCGTGTCCACGTCGCTCTGGGGCCAAGAAAGCCCTTCAGTTTGCGAGTCATATTTGCTGGAGCTCCCCGTCTCCTGTGCAACCGTGGTCGACACACTCCTGACAAGGGAGGTCCGCGAACTGTCCGACTCCGGTTCGAGGCAGATAGGGCGCGATCGGTAGGCCTGCTAGAGACATAAAAAACGGCTGATGAAACGTTTCCCCATTGGCCGTCTCTTTTAAAACCAGGAATTCAACATGGCTCCTATAGGGATGACTCTTTGGGGATTTGTGAGAGCCAAGGTCGAGCGAGCTCTGGAAATCATTGCAAAGGGCTGCCGGTACCGAGCCCAGTCTTGAAAATCGCGCAACGCGACGGTGGTTCTACCGAAGAGGGACCAAAAAGAAAACAAACTGTTAGGTTTCACATCAATGAAAATCATACTACACTAGCGCCCCGGGGTCCCCATTGTCCCGGGTTCGCGATTGTCGCGTGTTGTCCTATGTTCTGTATGTGACTTTGGCCAAGTGTCACGATGAAGAATTCTACATTCTGGCGAACTTGGTTCTATAGCGGACGCAATTTGTCCCCCAAGATGGCGTCGTAGTGGTACGATATTTTCAAGGATTTGTGTCATTTGAACTTAAAAGGAGGATCACTGTCCGTTATTATCGATAGATTTCAACGTTTATTCAATTTACGATCATGCAAAATTGATCTGTATGATACATTTTAGACTTTCTTACAGTGGGATATGAGATATTCCTATAACCTCATAGCCTACTTAATTACATGCTTCTAATTAATTAGAGGCTAGTTCTGCTTAATCGAATTCCTAAGAACTGTTTTCTGTTCTTCTGTTAGATCTGGGTTGAATTAGAAGTATGTAATTAGCTTATCACATGAAGATGTCTGCCAGCATATTTTTCGCTGTAGTCAAGATCACTGATCTAAGTTCCTTCAGGCCGCTAGGATTGTTTTTTCCTCTCGAGTCCGCGTAATTTGCTGGATTACTTGCTGTTCATTGAATTCAACGAACGCAGAGAGCGCACCCACAAACCACCGGGTCGCTAGTGGCTGCTAGGGTTCATTAGATCGGTTCTTCGCATCGTTCATTGCTACTCAGATTTCGCATCGTACCAGACTCCAATTTCACTCGCCGGTTGCGTTGTCAAAACCCGGAACAATGTGCGCGAGGGATCTTGGTTTGTGTTGGACTCCGCGGGATCTTTTCGCGCTTGGGTATTTCCTCTGCCGGACATTGTGGGTTGCTCTGTCCTTCTTCGTTCTCACAGTCAGTTCTGGCCGTGTACGGTGTTGAGTGGCTTTCTCAACCAGTGTTCGGCTACGCTAGGGATTGAAGTCTTGCTCAGTTGTTTGGAATGTCGGTGGTAACGTCTAGCTTTGAAATCGGAAACACCGTGGAACGAACCTGTATCTAGGCCAGTTCTTCGTAATCATGGCAAATGCCTTCTCGTTGGAACCAACCGTTAAGATGACGGACGGATTCGTGTTCCGATTGGCTGTTGATTATGGTGTTCGTTGTCGACGATAACATCGTCTTGCCGTTGTATTCTCGAACCTGGAGGTTTTGAAAGAGGACCGCTTGGCCTTCGCAGTCGTTCAGCAGTTCCGTGAAGTCGGGCCAGAGTCCCAACGTAGCCATCCTTAACGATTCGTCGATTAGAGTGACGTTTCGTTTTTCCCGCATTCTGCCATCCTGTCATTTGATAACTTGCATCGGCCCAATCTCGAAGACAACGCCGATCAGATCCACAGATCCAGTGGTTTTTTTGTTTAGGAGCTCTACGATTGTCAGCAAATCGCTGTGTAGCGATGGGTAGCTTTCGTCCGCGAGCTTCGTGATCTTGGTCCACTGGAAAATTAATGTGTCCTTAGAGGATCGTTCTTGTGCATGTTATCGATCGCAATTTCATATACCCTATTCTCGCGCGTATAACGAACCCTATTCCAGACCACAAAAAGTTCAAAACTCTGCCTGACAGATGGAAAATGTGTGTTCTGAAATTTCACATGGTGTATCCGATGGGCCTCTATCCTGACAAAGTCCCAGAACGAACATTTTCATCAGTCGGGCATCGTCTTCGAATACACGCGGCCTTCCACTTGTACCACAATCGCTTTGCTCGCTTGTATGTCGTTGATGCGGACACGACGGGCACTTGGTGGTTGTTTGGGAGCGGGTGGTGATGCAGCTGTTTTGACGTATGCCTACGTCCAATGAATTGCTCCTAGGGGAGCATCCATCGACAATTTGAGAGAGGGCTCTCACTCTCGCCTGCAACGGAAGTTTACATGGAGACCACCCGGCGGCTTTCTGCTGTCGACGTTAGCTTAACACCTATACTCGCAGGAGGGCGATGCTAACAGCTCTTCTCCCGTGAGGGCGCTGCCATCGCCGCTTCAGACGGCGTCTGTTTCGAACGCCCTGAGCGCGAGCAAGCGCGACTGCTGGGCCGAAATCGATGCTGCGTATTCCCACCTTTGGCAACCACCCGTCTTACAGTCCTTTGTCACTACTGGAAGCACTTCAACTTCAACGTGAACGTTCAAAACACGAAATGAGCACTTAAGCCAACAATTACCTCAGCATCGTTACCTTGAAACCGGCCAACTCTCTCGAATCGTTTTTCAAGGTGCGCACTCCCAGTGACGCTTCTCAGATAACCGGTACAGTTCTTCGCTTAACGAACCACGACTAGAGCCATCGATTCATAGAACAAAGCGAATACTCGATAACGCTCACGCGGCGCGACAATCTCTCAGCTTCTCTCGTGACTCGTGAACGTTTCCATGTCAGCGTAGGTAGATGTGTCCAACAAGCAGCAGGTACTTGTGAATTGATGAATATATGTTACTCAACCACAATGTCCTTCATGAACTCAATTTTGACCACTCTTGAGAACATACAGGGTGTTCGTTCTAAGGTGGGACTCGGTGGGACCTACCCCTGTTTCCGCGATTACTCCGCCGGGGTTGCTCCGATTCGGGCGATCTTTTTTCGGTTGGATAGCTCTAAGCAAGAGCTTTCCAACGGAAGAGAGTTTTTGGAGATCGAGTCAGATTTGACGATCTGAGAGCATCTCAAAGTTGAAGCGTCTCTCTCTCCTCGACTCAATTTCGAAGTGGCTCCCGTTTCGTCAGTTCTTAACCGATCGAGCCCGTTCGGGTCCCATTCGAAACCTTTTGAAGTCTTCTTTCGGATGCCAGGATCAGTTTTCCAATTTATGGAAAACTCGAAGAATGTCGACTTCGAGAAGGGAAGCTTCGCCAATCGACTTCCCTCATGCTTCCCATGCGGATCCGTCCCGAACTTTCAAGGGGGCTGGCCCCGGAAACTCCTCTGGCACAAAAGTTTCTCCTCTTGACCCTAACGGGCCAATGAACAGGTTTCCGGGTCGATTTGGTGACTTTTTTCTCCACTGGATTCCGATCCCGTTTAACATGTGTTCTGAGCTGGGAAGGTCCGATGAATATCGCGAATCATGCAGGAACTGAATCCGGATCGGAAAACAGCAAGGAATTTCGGAGAATCGCTCGTTTTATTCAACATAACGATTCCGTACCTATCATTGATAACAAACTCATGATGAGTGGATGAGTGATGACTGGATGAGACTCCATGCAGCAGCCATAGCAGACGAGTAAGGCGCCGCCAAACAAGGCGAACAAGCCCAGCGTGGAGGTTGAGATTCGAGTAAAAAATGACAGGGGAAGATTGTAACGCCAGCACCAGCCTCGCCGACCGAAGACGGCAGAAGGTAACGATCATCAGTGCCCTGGAGAGAGGCATACCCTAAGCGAATATCATCGAGCTCTTCGGCTACTCGAAAGAGATCGTGGAGCGGGCAGCTCGGCAGTGGCGAAAGCGTCAGTTGCGAAAGAAGAGTCGCCAATCATCATAGCGGCGCATTTCTTCATCCATTAATCATTCATCCACTCATCATGAGTTTGTAATCCATGATAGGTACGGAATCGTTATGTTGAATAAAACGAGCGATTCTCCGAAAGTCCGTGCTGTTTTCAGATCCGAATTCCGTTCCTGCATGATTCGCGATATTCTTCGGACGTTCCCAGCTCAGAACACAAGTTGAACGGGATCGGAATCCAGTGGAGAAAAAAGTCACCAAATCGAGCCGGAAACCTGTTCATCGGGCAGTTAGGGTCAAGAGGAGAAACTTTTGTGCCAGAGGAGTTTCCGGGGCCGACCCCCTTGAAAGTTCGGGACGGATCCGCATGGAATGCATGAGGGACGTCGATTGGCGAAGCTTCCCTTCTCGAAGTCGATATTCTTCGAGTTTTCCATAAATCGAAAAACTGATCCTGGCATCCGAAAGAGGACTTCAAAAAATTTCGAATGGGACCCGAACGGGCTCGATCGGTTAAGAATTGACGAAACGGGAGCCACTTCGAAATTGAGTCGAGGAGAGAGAGACGCTTCAACTTTGAGATGCTCTCAGATCGCCAAATCTGACTCGATCTTTGAAAACTCTATTCCGTTGGAAAGCTCTTGCTTAGAGCTATCCAACGGAAGAAAGACCGCCCGAATCGGAGCAACCCCGGCGGAGTAATCGCGGAAACAGTGGTAGGTACCACCGAGTCCCACCTTAGAACGAACACCCTGTAGATTCATTCCGTTAGACTTTCAAGCTTCCTGCTCGCCCTCTCTTCTGTATGCCTCACAAGGAGAGTTTCAGAATTGTACATCGGTTTCTGTACCGATGTTCAGAATTGTACATCGCCGATTCGAACCAGATAGGGTGGGATTTGTAGGTCTACTTGAGACTTGAAAAACCTATGGAACATATTCCCCTTTTTGCGCCGTTCGCACAATAGAGGGCCTTGAGA
Source organism: Lepidoglyphus destructor (assembly GCA_031001835.1). Classification (NCBI taxonomy): domain Eukaryota; kingdom Metazoa; phylum Arthropoda; class Arachnida; order Sarcoptiformes; family Glycyphagidae; genus Lepidoglyphus; species Lepidoglyphus destructor. Next base: position 798,406 of record JARNKU010000113.1, on the reverse strand, counting down.
ATCTGAAGCCAAGCTCCCGCTAGTTCCAGAAAGTCCTGGAAACAGCTGTGGAAGGTTTCTATGCACCCTGGCGCCGGCCTGTGCACCCGCACGCAGTTTAGAGAAGCGCGCCGTTCCACGGTGACGCCAACGAAGAGAAACAAGAAAAAACAAACTGTCAGGTTTCACATCATTGAATCAAAGACAATGATAATTCGATATAGAAACATTCGGAACACAGGATTCTCTGGCGGTGCGCGCATCGGATAAATGCTGCTCGAATACACGTTGGCGTCCCGCAATCACTGTCGAATTCGAAAAGTAGTTGGGACATGGTCGGAAACGGCACTGCGGGAACGTCGAGTCCGCCGAGCCGCCAAGCACATAGCCAATGAGGTCGGAACTGCGGAATCCGGAATTGATTGTGTATCAACGGATGCATGCGTAGAATATCATTCTCTTGAACATGAAGAAATGTTCAGTAAGTGGGATTAGGGGATAAATTTCTCTTTATTTTCATAAAGGGGTTTTTGCGGAAAGATCGCGCGGAAAGCTTGCGGCCATGGCCGACTCTGACAATTTCTCCGGAATTCGCCGTAAGTAGGAGATGGGAACCTTTGAAACCATCTCCGAGGAAGTCGGCCGGGAACGAGATTCGAACCAACGACCTGCCGCCCGCGAAACGTCAACGTGGCTATGCAAATCTGCACATGACATGCAGACCGCGTAGACCAGTGGTTCCCAAACTGGGGTACTCGTACCCCCAGGGGTACGCGGAGCGGCTCGTGGGGATACGCGAGAAGACTTCTGATGGTCTCGACCAAGGATCGTAAACGTGGATATCGGGTCTCAAGTCCCGAAATCACAACAACTTTCCGTTCAATGACAGCACACATGGAATATTTCGGGCGTTTCTGAGAGCTCAGGTGTGAAAAATGTTGGAAAACAACCTCCTGTGTGCGCAGGTTGTTGATTCGGGGGTACGCCGACGGCCAGAATGCGGCTGAAGGGGTACGCGGGACTCAAAAGTTTGGGAACCACTGGCGTAGACCACTCCGCTATCGTGTCGGTTAAGTCTCTTCGCAAAATCTTTTTAGAGTCGAAAACAATAGAGATCCAGAGGCTGCACGATACTCGTTGAGCCTTTTGGGAAGACTTTCACCATGACGTTCTTTCCCGGGATATTGTAGAGTTCCTGATCCGTTTGGCCTCCCCACGAGTCGACGTACAGAACACATATGTTGTCATGCAAACGGTCCACGATGTCTTTGAAAACGCTCGGAACAGACCTGTGGTGGCGCTACCGTGGAGTGGCGCGCTTCCACAACTATTTTCACAACTTACGGGAGCTTGCTTTCATGGGCCCGATAGGCTCCCATAGGAGCCCATGTTAAGATTCCAGATTCTCAAGGCGCTCTATCTCGCGAACGGCGCAAAAAGGGGAACAAATTCCATAGGCGGTTTTTCAAGTCTCAAGTAGACCTACAAATCCCACCCTATCTGGTTCGAATCGGCGATGTACAATTCTGAAACTTCCCTTGTCAGTGATTCGGAGACTGTGGTTACCGCGCAAGGTGTCTCCTGTCGACGGATTCCAAACGAGTTTCGTTAAACGGGTCCCCGTTCGGTGCGATTTGGAGGCGGCTGTTTCGGTCCGTCTAAAACTTGCTCTGGATTCTAGCCCCGTGGACTTCGACTCCCCCTCTTGAACCTACGTGCGTAGAATCCATGAATTTCTCAGAAAGGGCTTCAATACATTATAACAACTGTGACCTCGTTTTCAATCATTCTGCATCATTGCTGTCGTGCATCGATCCCGGACGGTCCTGGCGTCGCTGAGGCAGCTTCACTGATAGCTGTAAATATGATTCGTTAAGATGATGATGGATCATATGACGCGTTGATCGCCAAACCGCAATAAGTCCATTTTTTCAGTTTCGAGAAAATTACGATTCTTTCTTCCAAGCGAAGCTGTGAGTCTATGGTCAGCATGATTTTGATTCGCTGTTTTCTTGCAGAAGAAGGACGAATATCATAGAACCGACAGCCGCATAGGGTACAGAACACGATCTAGATTCGATTTTCATAATGATCCAGAAATCGACGAAAGTGGACTTATTGCGGTTTGGCGATCAACGCGTCATATGGAACCATCACGAACAAAGCGGTTGACACTGACCTTCCGTGTTACCCTGACTTTTGGACGCCGAGCCTTTGGTTTGCTTCGTCTCCGCTCGTTGTACTTTCCTTAGTATCAACTCATCATCGGCGGATTGCACGGCTACGTGAACACCAAAAGGTTTACTTCCAGATATTGCCGTTGATCAATAATCTACATGCTGGGTATACTTCCGATGGTCTGCGCTTACCTTGTATTTTCGGCATCGGTTCGCTCTCAGTGCAGTGGCGCAGGCAGGATTTTTTTGGGGGGGCGGTTCTATGTTATGGGGGGGGGGGGGGGCGGTTGGATACTCCGGACATTGGACTTCCGCGGTATAGGGAATTACCATGGGACGGAAAAATTACGGGGGGGGGGGGGGCGATCGCCCCCCTCGCTACGCCACTGTCTCAGTGATGGTTGCACAATGATGATCTGTGCACGCTTGACTTTGTGGTAGCGTAGCCGACGTGTCGCACTCCACTGCGGGTGGAATTCAGTGTTCGATTCCGCTGGCGCTGGTATGTGAACTTTAAAGAAATTGGATGTTGTACTCACCATGTTCCCTTTTCATCGACATCGTACCTGTTGATCACTGCTTCGTGGCGAACGACAATATGGCTGCTCGAATTACGGACCACACTTTTATAGCAGTGAACACTTCGTCGCTTGCGTTCCGGACGATTTGACACTTCATTGAAACAACGATGACAATGTGCTCCCCATTCGAGGCACGACGTGGTCCAAAATTCGAACCGCGTGGTCGAGATCGACGTCGCCCCATCTTCAGTTTCTTGGGTGCAGAGCCGAAACGTGCTGGACTTGTTCGCTCGCTGGGATGACGCGGAAATCACTGGCTGAACTTGGAGTGTTAGACTTGAGAAATTCTAGTTAGAAGGTTTCGTTGGTTCTAGCACCATGCAGGATACCGACGCATTCCTTACCTGTTTTGTGTAAAAGTTAACTGACGTTACGTTCTGTTACGTTCAGGTACACGGCCGGATGAATCAGCTTCGGATGGAGTTTGGATCAAGTTTTGATAGAGTTTGAATCTGGTTCGGATCGAGTTCGAGTCAAGTTTGCATCATGTACAGATCGAGTTTTAGTCAAGTTTGCATCAAAATCTGATCGAGTTCAAATCTGATTTGGATCAGGTCTGGCTCGGTTTGCTCGGGTTCGTCTAATGTCCCCTAAAGGGCCTGGCTTGACATGCGAGCCAGGAGGCTTCACTGTAGGGCTCGTGGGTATACAATATTTTTCGTCTGCCCGTCCTGTGTCAACACGAGCAGATCTGATGGTTTTCCAACACGGAAACACGCCACGTACAGCTGCCCATGAGAAAAGCACGGGTCAATCAAATGTAAGCCACATTGTTGCAAAGATTGCCCCTGGGCTTTATTGATGGTCATCGCGGAAGCGAGTCGAACCGGAAATTGCAGTCGAGTGAATTCGACGGGGGTATCGTTCGGTTTCAAAGGGATTCGGGGCAGTAATACATCTTCTCCGCTGTGTGGACCGGTCAAGATTGTGGCTTCGATGATGCTGTATTTTAGAGTTTTCACAGCAAGAAGTGTACCGTTGCAGAGTCGTGGGGGATTAATGTTGCGCAATAAAATAATGGGCACACCGATCTTCAATGCCAGTCCATGAGGGGGCATGCCAGGAAGATCTCGAGAATTCAGAAATTCCGTTGGAAAATTGATGGCCTGCTCCGTTACTCGTATTGTATCGATCGAGTTATAGGTTCGGAGCTCTCCCGGGATGGCGCCAAGGATGTGGTCATTGATAGCGTTTACGGTTTGATTCCTCGGACCTAGAATGGCTCGGCCACTCAACCAGGAGTGGTTCGTGTAGTTTTGCGCAAGTTCGGGGGATACATTGTGAAACAACGTCTCTTGGGATACAACGGTGCGGCAAAAATCCGTAGGCAAGGTGATCATCTGGGTTGAAGCATCAGTAGGTACCTCACCGTTACCAATCGCAAGTGGTTGTTTTACGAACGTCTCAGCGGTCGAATCATTTTGCAAGAATACTCTCATGTTCGTCTCGAGCGTCGCTTCGACCACATGTCGCCACAAATACGATGATTTCAAACATGCTTCTAATTCGTCTGCTGGGGTGGAACGTGGTATCACCGGCAATGTTTGCCGAAAATCACCCGATAGTAACAGAAGGGCTCCGCCGAAGACTCGTCGCTGAGATCGGAAATCGCGTAACGTGAGGTCGAGAGCTTCTAAAGCTTTCTTGTGAGCCATGGTCACTTCGTCCCAAATGATCAAATCGCACGCTTGTAGGATGCGTCCCATACAAGAGGTCTTCGAGACACCGCAAACGGGCGTTTCTAGGTGATGCAAATTCAGAGGCAGTTTGAAAGCAAAACGCGCTGTGCGACCGCCGTCTAACAATGTGGCAGCGATTCCGGACGATGCGACCGCAACAGCGACGTTCCCACGCGAGCGAACCGTTGCGAAGATAAGAGAGATGAGGAACGTTTTGCCTATCCCACCTGGGGCATCGAGAAAGTACACACAACCGCTGTTATCGGCCATAGCTTGCATTATAGTGTCGTAGATTGCGCGTTGCTCTGGGAGTAACAGTGGAAGGTTTCTGTCCACGAATCGACACAAGACATCGCCATCATACTGTGTCAGACGACTCATTTGAGTGTCATCTACGTTCAACGCCGCCCGATCTGGTGCACTCAATCCCAAGTCTGCAAATCGCTTGTTTGCGATGACCAGACATTGATCCTCGATCAGGATTGAACCCTCGTTGTACGTCTGCAACGAATACGGCATATCTAGGTGGTCGGAAGCGAGTCGCTGACGATGTAGGAGATCCTCTGCAAGGGGATCTTTGAATTTCTCCCAAAGATCCAACGGGTTCGAGGGTGCGCAAGTACAGAGGATGATTGCGAACAGTGTTCGTATTTGCTGAGGTCTGGCGGTACTGACGGCGTCCTCAAGTGTGGCTTCTCAATGACCATCATGCTCCAGAAGGTTCAATTTCTGGCACGCCTCTCGATACGTAGGACAGAGTTCGCCATTCACTGTTCCGAGTTTTCGGAATGACCGGGCGCCGCGCACATTGACCAAAAGCAGGCGTAAGAAAAAGCATTCATGATCGTTCGGATGTACCATGTAGAGACGATTCTTTGGGCGACGGAGTTTTCTGGGCCACGGGACAATTGGGCGACGGGACTTTCGGGCTGAAGGTAATGTCCAAATGACCCGTCGCCCGGTTGTGCCGTGGCTCAGAAAACTCTGTCGCCCGAAGAATCTGGCGCCCAAATGGGGTGTACTCGTACTTACGTATATTCTTGAGGAAATGTTTGGAATCCGACGTAAGACCAGCAAGCAGTCCTGAGAGCGGTTCCGGGGGTGGGAACAACACAGGCAGTTTCACCTTCCCGTTCAGACAGCACAGGCCAGATGGTTCAGCGCGGAACTTTCGAGCCCGACAATGGTCGCAAACTTTGTCCAATCCACCTTTTCTAACATCGGGATGTGCGCCGTAGTCGATTGTCGGCACGTAATTGAAAGCGGCATGGGACAGCTCAACCGGAGGACGCTGCATGAACCTCAATTCATGAATAGCTCCCGGACGCGTTCCAACATCCGAGGCGCGCACGTCCGAGGTCAACGCCGACGGTTGGCGATCCGCAACCGGCACTTCAGAACTCGGTGCAACACGGGAAGTGCTCGGGACCGTCAGCAACGTCGTGGGCTGCATGCACTGCGGCTCACGATTTGCACCCGAGCGCGTTGCCACACGCGGACGCGGTTGGCGTTCTCCTACCGACTCTCCAGGGAGGAGCTGGACTGATCCGGACGCATGATCCTGTCTAGAACTGGAATCAGCACGCGAAGTGCTCGGCGATGACACCGACGTCGATGGTTGAGACCTCGCAAGCTTACTTTTCCGGGCCTTCGTGCTGCCACGGCTGAGACTCGAACGTTTTGGAGCGGGCATGTCGACAGGTACCAACCACCGCCTATGCTGCCGGGAGTAAACAATGACTTTGGCGACACTGTGACTGACAACGACGCGCGCAATTTGAACATCAACTCTGACGGTAGGACTCTATCAACGGGATTGACAGAGCGGCGCGCAATTTGAACCGCGAAGTTCGCGATAAGGGGAAGGACGATGTTCTTGAGATTCCAGTTCCTTGGGGGACCTGGGGGGATTTGAGGTAGCCTATGTCCGTCGTCGGGCCCTTGCGCGGCGACCTGCGAGATTTCAGCGGGCTCCGGGCCGTGGTTTGAGCGTGATGCTGGCCATTGCAAGTGGCCGCAAGTTGCCATTTATTCAGTAGATAAAGATAAAGATAAAGAAATTTGACATGAGCCCCCATGGGAAGCTCGCAGTCCCCACGGCCTATGGAGAAAATTTTCATCAGCCGTTTTTCATGTCTCCAGTAGACCAACCGATCGCGCCCTATCTGCTTCGAATCGGAGTCGGACAGTTCGCTGACCTCCCTTGTGAGTCGTGAAAATTTGACAGTATCCAGCACTTTCTTCAAACCAGGCTTCAGGTTTCGAGTGGAGCCAGCGAGCGTTGCTCATGTGATGTGGTGACCCACCTTTATTATTAGACTGATCTACCAGACGACATCTCGTACCTATTGTTTGCCGACGATCCTAAACTCTACTCGAACATACATTCTGATCGTGATATCCGTAATCTCCAGTTGGCGCTCGATCGGGTGTCTCTTTGGTGTGAACATAATGATATGAGTATATCTGTGTCAAAGTGTGCTACAATCCAATGCGGCCGACACGAGGCAGTGTATTATATCAATGGCGTCGCTGTTCCTAAGATGCCGGTCATCAAGGACCTCGGTGTGTTGATTACCCCTAATCTCGATTTTTCAGCGCATGTTGTTGAACTTGCTGCATCCTCCCGCAGACTTATCAATATGATCTTCAGAAGTCTGATAATAAGTGACCCCATGTTATACACACACCTCTATAAGTCGCTTGTATTGTCCAGAATTCTCTATTGCTCCCCAGTATGGAGACCATTCCTCGTAAAACATGGAAAACTTTTAGAGGGTATTCAGAATTACCCTAAAGTCTTGCGTATAACGAACCCTGTTTTCCGGAAAAGTGTCGATCGTATAAAGAACTTTTCCTATAAAGGACTTTTCGTATAAAGGACTTTTCCTATAAAGGACTTTTCGTATAGAGAACTTTTCCTATAAAGGACTTTTCGTATAAAGAACTTTTCGTATAAAGGACTTTTCGTATAAAGAACTTTTCGTATAAAGGACTTTTCGTATAAAGGACTTTTTGAATGAAGAACTGTAGGATAGAGGCTTGATAGAAGTTAGACAGCGCCACCTTGTGGCGAAGTGAACAACTACATAATGAACGAGCAGCCGCTCTCTTGCGGATCTCGTCTCAAACCGGCCGGTCTGGTGTCATAGTCTGAGGTACAGTGAACCCCCGTTTTATGCGGTTTCCGCATCCGCATAAAACGAATCTTACCGCATAAAACGGGGGTCGGCCAGAAAACGCCAGAATTGCTTTCCAGACTTCGTGTTGATAATCCGGCAGACTACAGTGGGTAATCTCGGGCGACATTCCGAGCTCTGAAAGCATTCAGACTTCCTTAGCCCAATCGGGTCTTCCTTGGAGTCGACTGCAAATCTTTCCTGGTCCTGAAAGCACTGTTAAAGGAAGAGTTCTAGAAACGAGTTGCGTGTGAGTGGTAGTGAATTGTTTCAGATAATCGAGAGCCGGCGGAAATGTAATTATTCATTTTACTGACGCCTATGTCGTAACTACGTAATAATTACCTAGGATTTGCAATTGCCGTCTTGAGAACATCATCCGGAAGCCCCCTGTCAGCCAGAATCTGCGATTTATCTACAATGCTGATAGCACGTCCCTGACGCTTAACTCTCGTTGCATTCATAGCTTCTTCGACTCCTGGTCTCTTCGTGGCGGTCATTCCCATTCACTTCAAGCGAAGGTTCGCCTTGCACTTCAAGACACACACTCGATGGAGCTCCCAACGCTTCCGCCGGCAGTCGTTGACAACTCCAAGGAACATGAAGATGGGCATCTTCTAATTTCGAACGTACTTATTGCGATCGGAAAGAATGTGTGACCACATTTGTATCCTGATCGTGATCGAATTGCAGTCGCTACCGAGAACGCGACGAATCCACCCAAAGAGGTGCGAAGAGACGCCAAGCAGCATCGGCAATCGACTTCAACGAAGTATCGGTTGGGCTGAGAAAGTCTGAATTCATGAAGAGCTCAAAATATCGCTCGAGATTGCTCACTGTAGGCTCCCGGATCATCAACACGAAGTCTGGAAAAAAATTCTGGCGTTCTCTGGCCGACCCCCGTTTTATGCGGTAAAATTCGTTTTATGCGGATGCGGAAACCGCATAAAACGGGGGTTCACTGTATACTACATTGGCGCAGTCGACAGGATTTCCTGCTGTGTGATGTCAATCAACGTACCGCCACCGCCCCCGTTCTTGGCAACTGCGGGAGAGCCGCCAGTACCGTTCGAAGATTGGATTGTGTCGTTCAACTACTACCTCGTCGCACGTGGAGGCGAAGTGTCGGCCGCCCAGCGCGTTGCGCTCCTGATGTGCTGCCTTGGGACGGAGGGTCAGGCGCAGTATCGAGTTATCGCGAACGATCCCATCCCGGAGAATCCAGGTGCACCTCTCACGGAGTATGACCGCGCTGTGGCGAGACTGACTTGGCGATTCGCAGATCGCAGCGGCATCATGACGGCGAGAATGAAGTTCAGACAACGGCATCAGCTGCCGGGTGAATCGGTCGTGGATTATGTGGCAGCGTTACATCAGCTCGTGCCAAAGTGCAGACTTGGAACCTACGGACCGCCGGAAGCGGTGAAGGAACAACTGATCGTTGGAGCATCGGCGGAGAGAGTGCGGGAAGCACTACTGCTGCTGCCCGATGAAACTACACTTCAACAAGCCACTGCGACGGCATCGAGAGCCGAACTGAGTCTGCAAGAAGCGAGGCAACTGGGGAGTACGGCGGTGAATATGGTACGAGACCGAAGAGTACGTCAGAGCTCGGAGCGGTTCGAGCGTTGCCGAAATTGCGACAGGAAGGCACACCCACAGCCAGACCAATGCCCGGCAAAGACGAAACGTTGTTTTCGTTGCGATCGCCTGGGACATTTCGCTAAATTCTGTCAGTCATCGAACCGGAGCATGAACAACATCAACACAGCGGAAGAGCAGGAAAATAAAACCGAGGAGCAATACTGTTACGTGCTGCGTATTGTTTCGGGGCAAGAGTTACGTTCAGTGGTGAAGGTAGATGGCGAACCGGTAGAGTTTTTGGTCGACACGGGGGCCGCTGTGACCTGTGACCATCGTAAACGAGAACCAGGTTAGGATCTATAGTGTTAAATTGAAAGAGAGTTCAGTTTCACTAAGAACGTATAATGACGAAGAGATAAAAGTATTAGGAATGCTGATATGTAAGCTTGAGTTCAGAGGTCGAGCGTTCGAAAGCGAGGTGGTGGTAGTTCCGGGCAACGGAAGGGCGATTCTGGGGAGAGATGCTCTGGCCGGGTTGAAAGTAAATATCGATTTCTCAAAGAGAGAGTGCAAAGTTAACATGGTTTCCGAAACAGAAGTCCGTAAGAAGTTCGGGAAAGTTTTCTCAGAGAAATTGGGGAAGGTCAAAGGGTTTTGCCACAAAGTAAAATTAAAGAGAACGATCAGGCCGGTTCAACAAAAAGTAAGACGACTTCCAATTGGAGTCAGAGAAACGGTAAAACGGGAACTCGACGAGCTGTTGGAGAAAGGCGTGATCGAACCGGTGGAAGCTTCGGAGTTTGTGTCTGGAATGGTGGTGGTAGCAAAGAAAAATGGGAAAGTACGCATTTGCGTTGACCTGAGACAGGTGAACGAAAACATAGTTGTTGATGCGTTTCCGCTACCTCATGTGGAAGACCTATTCCTAGAGTTAAAAGGGGCTCGGTATTTCTCAAAATTGGACGCGCTTTCGGCATACCACCAAGTGGAGCTATCAGAGGATTCACGCGACTTGACGGCCTTTATCACACCCTGGGGGTTGTTCAGATACAGAAGGGTCTGCTTTGGGCTGGCTTCGGCGCCCGCCGCCTTTCAAAGCATGATGGTGCAAATGTTAAAGGGGTTGCCGGGAGTTATTATCTATTTGGACGACGTGTTGATCTGCGGGGCGACGCGGGAGGAGCACGACGTCAGGTTGACCAACGTGTTGGAACGGATTCAACAGGCAGGAATGACATTAAATAGCAAATGTGTCATCGGAGCAGAGGAGATAGAGTTCGTTGGGTTCTCGATAAACGCGGAGGGGATTCGGCCATGCATCGACGACCTAAAGGCTATCAAGGAACTCAGGGAACCAACCAATAAGTCACAGATCAAGTCTGTTCTAGGAACAGCTGGGTTCTACCTCCGCTGCGTGCCGAACTTCTCTGATGTTGTGGAACCCATGCGTAGACTCTTGAAGTCGGGCGTCCAGTTTTGTTGGGATGAAGAACAAGCGTTGGCGTTCAAAACAATGAAGGAAAAGATCACGCTCGCGTGTCCGTTAACAATTTTCGACCCAAATAGAGAGACCATTGTGGCAACGGACGCTAGTGACCGAGGTCTCGGAGCGGTTCTGTTACAAGAGCACGAATCGGGGGAAAAACCAGTTGCATACGCATCGGCATCACTTTCCGACACACAGAAGAAGTATTCCACCGGGGAGAAGGAAGCGCTCGCATGCCTGTTTGCGCTCGAAAGATGGCATGTTTACTTGTGGGGCAGACGGTTCAAATTGCGTACGGATCACCAGGCACTCGTTACATTACTGGGGCCCCGAGGTACAGGCAGAGCGCCTCTCAGAATCGGCCGTTGGCTGGAACGCCTACGGAACTACAACTTTGAGATCGAGTACAAACCCGGAGCGACTAATTTCGTCCCGGACTTGTTGTCCAGATTACCGCTCGGAGAGGGGTTCTCAGAGAAGGTCACCGACGAGGTGATGATAGCCTCCATAATACAACGTTGCAAACCGTTCTTTTGGAAAGAAATCGGAATAGAAACGTCAACCGACTCTGAACTCAAGCTGGTTAGGAAGTGGCTAGGAGAGAAACGACCCGATGTAGAACAAAAATGGAGGAGTGTGTCAGTCGAGGAAGGAGTTTTGCTTAGAGGTGACAAGATTGTACTGCCAGAAGTGTTACGCGGTCGCGCCTTCAAGCTTGCTCATGAAGACGCTCATCAAGGAATCGTCAGAACCAAACAACGACTACGGGAGGTGTTCTGGTGGCCAGGGATGGATAAATTCGTTGAAACGGCAGTTGGCGAGTGCAAACTGTGTGGGAGTCACGACAAAACCGCTAGTTTCCCGCCAGCTCCGCTGACAATGACACCATGGCCAGAGAGTCCGTGGAGTCGGTTGGCAATCGACATCCGCGGACCAGGCAGCTCACTGGGGATCAAGAATCGTTTTGCAATCGTCGTCATTGACTACTACAGTGAAGTCTCGCTAACTTGGACTCTTGAATAGTTTTACCCCTCTGACTTGGAATGCAGAACAGACATTTTCCTCCAAATAACCTGGAATTTTTCGTTGGCAGCGAATCCCTAGCCAGGATTCTCGAATAAGGTGAATGTCAGTGCAATTCGGAGCTCTCGCGACTCATTCTGAGAAATGTTTCGAATTCACAGTTACATCCGCTTGCTCAGTCCGATCACTTGAAAAGATGATTTATACGAGGCATCCGATTTCTCGAAGAATCTCCTCGTGGTCGAGGATGCTAGTTTTCAGGACGGGAATGAAAGCGATGATGATAACAAGTTTGTGTTTGAAAACGAAGTTGAAGATAGAGTCAATGTATCCGTGACCGATCCTGAGGAGCTCAAAGCTCTTGCACCGTGGATCAGTCTCACCTCTCATCGCTCATGAGTCGCTGTAGGCAGAGACCCGAAGCGAGCAAAGCCTCTCAGAAATACAGGGAGAGGCTCATCGCTGAATATTGGAACGAGGAAAGGCGGGCGGACATCCGTTCATATTTCCCGGCATTCTAGAAATGAATCTTCCTTCTGATAATGTTGCCTCATCTAACTTATAACTTGGAAAAAAATTCAGAACACTACTCCCGATTTTTCCAAGTTAGCGAGACTTCACTGTACTCCAAATGGGCAGAAGTGGAATTCGCGCCCGAAGTTACGAGCGGAAGAGTCGTGAACATGCTCCGAAGACTGTTCCATCGAGAAGGTGTACCGGATACGATAGTGAGCGACAACGGTGCTCAATTTGTGAGCCGAGAATTCAACGACTTATTGACAGCGTATGGCATTTCTCACGTGAAGGCAGCAGTGTATCATCCTCAGGGAATTCGCTGGTAGAGCGTTTCAACCGTACGTTGGCACATTTCTGTGCGACGGCTCGACTGAAGGGAGGAGAATTCCACACCCAAATGCTGGAAATGATAGGCGCGTATAACGCTACCGCTCAGGCAGCAACGGGGGTGTCACCAGCTCTACTCCTGCACGGCCGGAGAATGAGAACCCGGTTGCAGGTGCAAGGTCGTCCGTCCAAGAAACAGGGATTGACCGACGAGACACTGCGGAGAAGAGTCGAACAACGCCAGGCCGCTCAGAAACGCTATGCAGACATCCGGCGAAGAGCCAAACCACGAAAGTTTCCACTGAAAGTTGGCCAGAAAGTTCGAGTGAAGAAACCGGTGGTACGAAAAGGCCAAAGCAAATGCTCGGAGCCGCTAGAGATTCTGGAAAAAACAGGGAAACATACATTCCGCCTTGAAGATGGAAAAAATTGGCATCAGAATCGACTAGCAGGAGGAGGAGGAGGAGAAGTGCCCCCAACGAAACCACCGATGGAGCCAATTGTGAAACACTCGACCCCCGTCAGGCAAGAGACACCGGCGAGGCCGAGTCAGGAAAGAAATTCGCCGTCTCCGGTAGCGGCGCGATCGCCGAACTCGCCGAGCTCGCCGAACTTGCCGAGTCCCCTGGAACCCAGCGCACATAGCGACGTCAACGAGGCGACGGACGAAGACGATTGGATGCAGGCGCGTCGCCAGGGGGGCTGAGTGGGCTTTAGCCCCCCCCCCCCCAGGACCCCTTGGTTCATACTATCCCAGTTGAGGTTTCTGGTTAAGCAACCGATTTTCGGAGAATTTCACAAGGGTACCCCCTTAGGGAAAAAGTTCAGCCCTCCCCCAGGGAAAATCCTGGCGACGCGCCTGATTGGATGGATGCAGAGGGCGCCGCGAATCACCCCTGGCTGACGAAGCGACAACGAGATAGTAAAGACAGTTCAATTAACGAGGGAGATTGTAAACGATTACTGCTGAATAGTGACTGTGACTCTGATCTCGAAGGGGAGGGTAGTGTAGGATAGAGGCTTGATAGAAGTTAGACAGCGCCACCTTGTGGCGAAGTGAACAACTACATAATAAACGAGAAGCCGCTCTCTTGCGGATCTCGTCTCAAACCGACCGGTCTGGTGTCATAGTCTGAGGTATACTACAAGAACCCAATACGAAAAATCCTTTAGAGACGAAAAGTTCTTTATACGAAAAGTCCTTTATACGAAAAGTCCTTTATACGAAAAGTCCTTTATACGAAAAGTTCTTTATACGAAAAGTCCTTTATACGAAAAGTTCTTTATACGAAAAGTCCTCTTTACGAGAAGTCCTTTATACGAAAAGTCCTTTATACCAAAAGTTCTTCATACGAAAAGTCTTTTATAGGAAAAGTTCTCTATACGAAAAGTCCTCTATACGAAAAGTCCTTTATACGAAAAGTCCTTTATAGGAAAAGTTCTTTATACGATAAGTTCCTCAAACGCAAGACTTTAGGGTATTTCTTCCGAAGACTACGGCTCCGGTGTCGTTTGGACCAGTCGACTGACTGGCAGAGTCTTGAGTCTATGTTCGATCGGATTGACGATAGGTTGTTCCGACTAATTTGCCTTAATGGTGACATAACACACTTCGTCGATATCAGATCCACGGCACTCAGAAAGAGAATAAGCATCTCCCCTCTGGCCTTCCCCCGTACAGATACTGTTCGACACACCTTCTCCTGGCGACTAGTCAGTAGGTATAATCGTGAGGGAATACCACCCTATTTGAATTACCTTTATGTTAATAAAGAGACTATTGACTGATAGCTCTGGAATCTCCGTTCTGATCTCCGTCGATCCCGGGAGCTCAATGAAGCTCGTGACTCCGTCGTGGCACCCTCGATCCAACATTGAGCGAGACTCTTCATAGTCTCAAACTTCAAAGTCAAGGAAGGCATCTCGCTCTACAATGTGTCCGAGCCTATGCAAGGTACATTGGATGCTAGATGGTGTTTGATTATGCTTCTGGAGCGGCGGATATCTTGTTCGAGCTGATGCTCTAGGACGAACTGAAGGAAACGCAGGTGCATCCACCGAGGAAATACGGATCTCCTCCGGGAATGCGAACAGTAATTGCAATCGGAATGGTGCTCGGCAGTCGGATCCGTTTCCACTAAGGATTGCTTCGTCCGAAAACGCTACGCAAGGAAGCCGGCCCTTTTTGAAATTCTCATAGGTGATCGAGGAAACCCATCCTGGTTTGTATCCTGTTCATGGGTGCCCGCGGACGACAACACTGAGGTCAAGAGGTGCGAGTCTGAGGATCCCGGTTTCACCTCAACGACGGAAGAAGAAAGAATTCGTTTCAAGAGTTCAATACGACGCGTTCTGATATTAGATTGAGTGGATCAAATCTGAAGCAGATCCATGCGAGCCTTCATAGATTTGTCGGCCGCGAAGCGATTCTGTCTGTCGATCCGGTCGGGAGTTCGTCCATCGTGGATATCAGCCCTCAATTCTACCCCTCAATTTACATCGGAATCCGTCGCGGATTTCGAAACCACTGCGAGTGGCTCCGGTTGGCCGAAAGCTGGGTCACTAGCATGTGAAGAATAGCTAGCACGCCCAAATATATGGAATACAGTGGATTCCGCTTAATCGGACCAAAATAGCCCGGTCCCGATGTGGTCCCATTAAGCGGAATCCACTGTATCCGTACACTGCCGACTTAGTGGGTGCAGGCTCGGTTCAACCCGACGAGATCTACCGCCGGGTAGTTTTTCAGCTCTGCAAGAGTTTCAGCCCAAAATGAATTTCAGCGACAGAATAGTTACGGCTCTGGATTATTCTCAGCCAGGCGCGTATGCAGGATTTTTTCTGGGAGGGGGCTAATTTTTTTTAACAAGGGGGTACCCTTGTTGAATTCTCAGAAAATCAGTCCCTCGATCGGAAGTCTCAACTTAGATAGTATGAACTGAACAGGTCTGGGGGGGGGGGGCAAAGCCCCATCAGCCCCCCCCTCCCCCTGTATGCGCGCTTGTTCTCAGCTCTGAGGAGTTATTCCAGCCTAGGAAGAGTTTCGGCTTGAGAATGTTCATTACCCTTGACGAATCAGCTCCCAGGAAAGGTTTCCGCGGGGGGCCAGATTGGTCCCGCGAGAGCGCGAGCCCTTGTCACCCGCTGCCTCACAATCAGGAGATCTCCATTGGACATTTGTCCGACGACAGCAGCTGTAGAAATTCCTCCCACGACTTGCGCGACGATACTTGAAGGCTTGAAGGTTTCGAATCACTGGAAGCTAACTCGCGGAGCTTTGAGAGCTGCTCGCGCACCTCGATCTCCTCAAGGTTTGCGGCACGACTGTGCTCGGACGAAATTCAGGACAGGATGAGGAACATTTTGATGCATATTCTATCGATCCGTCCGTACTATGATTCCCAATTCCAAGCTCAGTTCTTCGATCGCACTGATGTCGGTATCCCAATGGCGAGAATCGCGCAATGGCTCAGGATACGAGATCTATCTATACGAGAAGTCCTCCGTGAACTTTGAGTGGTTGAATCGTCGTACGGAGAGTTCACGCTCAGACACCGTCGGGATCGCCCACGGGCGAACGGAGAATCTGAACTAGAAAACTCGAAGGGAAAAGTCAACCTCTGAACTCACCCGTTCGACTCTCTCATCGATGGTGGAAGCGAGAATTCCAATATGATGACCCCAAAAATGGTTTGCGGGACCCGCGGGTTCCACGGAAGCCAGGTTGGGGAACGCTGTAATAGGATACCGAAATGAGATCTTGGATACCAGTTAATACGAATCCCGAACGTCCGCCTGAATCGGGCTTCCGTATCTCGGTTCCGTCCCGTCAACCGTTTCTTGAACATAACTCGTCGATGACCACTCGTCTTCACAGTACACTTTCCAAGATTTCGCCGTCTTCCAAACCATATGAAAGGATCGTACTGAGGGCTTTCAGTGCATACTCTCAGAGGACCACGAGGCCGAGTAAACCGTCCACCTAGCAAGTAACTACCCTCGTCCAATTGAATGCTAACGTGGCAACTGACTGACCCGTATCCTTTCCTCCTACAGTCGGTCCATCCGGCGGGTGCTCCACTCCGAAACGACGAACGTTCCTGCGGGATGTACGTCCAGGAAATACAGCTCGTCTCACCCTAGGGCGTGTCGAAGCACGAGATACCTTCCACCCAAGCAGACATGGCCCCTCCCGTTTGGCATTCGTTCTGAGGGACGGGACGGCGACCGTCAACATCGTAGCATACGGTGAGACAGCTACTAGGTTCAACGACACGATAACACTTTGCAACTGTTATGAATTCACGAGTTCCATCAATACCCAACTTCGTTCGGAGCTCGTGTTGACGCAGGTATTAACTAACCGTTTCATCCTCCTATACTCCCATCCACACTCAACCTCCGCAGTGAATTCAGTGGTCCAACCTCTCTTACAGCTCACAATCAGCAACGTGCGGGAGATAAACAATGGTACCGCTCCTGTGATTGAAGTCAAGAAGACCTCTCTCCGCGACCAACTGACTCTACCAATACAAGAATACGTCAACGTGGCGGCCGTAGTCCACATGACCAAAGATCCGTGTACAATCATTTTCTTGATCTGGTCGACGTGTTTCTCGGCTTCCCCATGTTTCGTCGCGACATTTCTAGGCGTGTTTCGCGGCTGACAAGGGAGCGATTCATCATCATCGACGATGTTTTCAACGAACGAAGGAGATCGATCGACGATCGCAAAAAGGAAAAACAGGCTGCACAAGCATCAGTTTTTCCATCCGTCCATTCTCTCAAGCGTTTCCCCTCTGTATTGTCGATTCATTTCCGTTACCCGCTTCTCCTGCGGGTTGAACTTTTTTTTCTCTTGAAAGCTCTTAGATTTGGATCGAAGTACTCTTGGACTCGACATCCGCCGATCGTCTAGTTCAGTGATTCTCAGAAGGGGTGCCAGTGCACCCCCGGGGTGCACGGAAGATTTCCAGGGGTGCACGGGAGATTCTCGAGGGTCCTCCAGGAGGTAGGTGCGTGGGCATCGAGGAACTTCAGATCCCTGCGTGGATGACACGGCCTCTCTTGCTGGATCGCTGCGATGTCGAATCGAGCTTCCAGGAGGAGATTGCCCGAATCCGAAAAGATGCCGCCGTAAAACCACTGTTTGAGAAGCTCGGTGTCTTGATGTGGCTTAACGGGGAGTTCTCAGAAGAGGATCCCGATTCGAGCGGTCTCGCACGACGAATGGCAACCAATTTTGCCTCGTCGTACCTATAGAAACCTGTTTCAGCGCCGTAAACGATCTCCTTACGAAGGAATCGATTGATTTGCATGCGAGATCATTTGAGGTTGAAGCTGTCGAAAAATACCGCCGCAATCCCATTTCTGTGCAGCAAATCACAGGAGCAAAGTTTCTCTGAAGTTCTCACTGATAATTATTCCGTCTATTCTGGTCATCTCGTAATTCGATTCCATATCCACGCCTTGGTATACGAAATAACACAATCATCGGCATTCAAGTCACCTGGGCTATCATTGGAAAGTGAACAATTCAACGGAGTTGCGGGATGGGGGGGGAGGGATTTCTCTCCTTCGCCGCGCGACGGGCGAGTGCTCCTTCCATCTCACACTGGATTGAGAGCTCCTCGACGACGAAGGATGGCTAGTGCAGTGACCCTTGCGCTCTTCTTCTGTGTTCTCGTGTCAGTCAGAGGTTCCAGCGACCGAACAGCCCCCAAACGACAGCTTAGTGCGAGCGCCCAAGTGCAGAAGATCTGCTCGAGGATGTGTTCAGAAGCTTCCGCCAGAGAGAACTTGACATTGGTGTTCGTTCTCCATGTTGAGCGTAAGGCTGGGATAAATCTCAACTACCTGTGGAAACTCTCTCGCGCCCAAATATATCTATCGAAAGAAGATTTCGTGCACAAACCAAAAGATAGAGAAATTGTGATTTCATGGGAGCGCGACTACCAATACCCAAAAGCGGACCTGATGAAGAACTACTGGTTCATGACTTCACATACCGGATACCGGTACCATCACGCTCAATTCTTGCTACAAGCGTTTAATCACCAATCGCGTTTTCTCATCCAGATAAGAGAATGGTCTTACGAAGACGGGATATTGAAAACTCCACTGTTCTGGATTGGAGCACTAATTGGTAAAGAGCAGAGCTGCTATTACAGAGTATTCCGGAAAATCTTCATCATCGTTAGATGGGAAAACGAAGATAGAAAACATTCAAGCATCACTGTACAGAGAAGATCGCCTCAAGCGAATGGTGGACATTTGTCTAGAATTACCACTGGACCATTCAAAATGGATCACGTTCGGGACATGTTCTGTCTTTCCGAATCTCCTCGCAATAACAGCGGGGATCTCGCCCTGGCATGGCATGCCGCCGAATTCAATGACGGGGAAAGAGGAAAGTTGAAAGTCTTCTTCAAAACCTGCCCAATGGTGAGTGATCTCGAAACGTCTCTGATCGACTTGAATGAGTGCAGATCGCACACCCGAGTCTCGGTGAATATTCAGACGGCACTCAATTTATCATTATGGAATTTCCTTCACAGGACAACAAGGCATTTGTCCACGCCTATGAGTATCAAACTGTGCGCTTGGCAGTTCTTCTCCCATGGGAAACTCGACTGATCTTGAATCTATCGAAGTACCGTAAAATCTCTAATACACGGACAGCCCGTCTATTTTTTTAAACTTCAAAAACCTGCCCGTTTATTAGAGCCTGCCCGTCTAATAGAGACTGCCCGTTTATTTTTTCAAACTTCAGAAACCTGCCCGTTTGTTAGAGCCTGCCCGTCTATTGGAGACTGCTCGTCTATTTTTTCGACGGTTTCTCCCGACTTGCTACTTTCATAATCTCAGAACCGTCTCGAACGGTCCCAATCAGGCTTCACATTCCACTGCGCGCGCGGTCTCTTGATGTCAGCTGGCCAGGTGTCACCCATCAGACTCTCCGCCGATTGAAGAAGAGAGGACCTCTTCTCCCGCGCAAATTTATGCCCACAGAAACTCTCGCGTGCCAAAATCCCTGAAGCTTTTCTCTCACAGAGCTTTCGATTCCAGAAGCCGTTAATACACGTACGAAGTTCCTCTTTGGGGCACGAATTCCCGCTTGAAACGTGTTCATCATGGGGCGTTCCCATGCTTCAGATGATCCCAAGCTCCTTGTCCAATACACGCCCGTCTAATAGAGACTGCCCGTTTATTTTTTGGAACTTCATAAACCTGCCCGTTTATTAGGGCCTGTACGTCTATTGGAGACTGTTCGTCTATTTTTTCAAACTTCAAAAACCTGCCCGTTTATTAGGGCCTGCCCGTCTATTGGAGACTGCTCGTCTATTAGAGATTTTACGGTATCTAGCCGTGGAAATTCCTCTGACGCTGCTATCACTCCTCGCCCTGCCCATGCTGCTTTCGATCCGACGTCGCCGTATCCTTCACCCGAATTCCCAGACTTGGGGAATGATGTATCATCTCATCAGTGGGGACAATCAAAACTCTCTCATCAATACGGTGGAGCAAGGAACAATGGTGTTACTTATCGGCGGCTCGATTAGCTTATCAATCCAATATCCGATAAACCTGTTGAAGGGACAAGTGGTCTCATCGCCTTATGAGCAGAGGATCCGACCCTCGAAGTGTGCTGTTCAGTTTTGCCGATTCAGCGGAGAACGAGTCCGTTGGTTCTATCACAATGTCGGTGACAACTATGTTGGAAGACTAAGCAAGGACACAGATTTGAAGGAGGCTGTCAGCGAAAGAAACTTGGAGAGAGCATGCCCATTTTCATCAGAGTCATCAAGCGGTATGATGAACTGGACGTTCCTCGCTTTCTTGCTTCAATGTCGCACCGTGTGCGATGACCCAGTTCTCATGAAAATGCAGCTCAGCAGATTTGACCGAGAACTTGCTTTTGAAGTCCTACCCGGTTCACATGCCACCCAACTCGTATGCTCATCCATCGAAAGTGTACCCTATCAAATCGATCTGAGAGAACATTATCGGATTGCTCAGAATATACTGGCACACGGCTTACTCCACTATCATCACGTGAAAGCCTCTTTGTATGGAGATAATGCGGATGAGACAAAATTTTGGGGTGGGTTGACACGACCTATGTGAAGCCGAAAGTTGTGAACGCAGTCGAAGCTCTGAAAGCATCATATAAGAGTTACAAAATGCTCGATGAAGGAAGTGCATTTGTAGCGATGGGACTCGAAGGAGTGAAAGAAGTCTTCCTCTCGTTCTTCGGCGTTGCGGCACTGATGATGTTCTACGCATTTCTAAACCAACGTGTCGTTGACTACCACACGGCTGGGGAACATCGATATCTAAAGATCCAGACTTCGTTACGGAAGATTTTACCTCGAGACAACACCGCTTGGATCTCTAAACCCCGCACGACATCATTCCCTCGGATCAGAGAGCTCGGTCGGTCAATGCTTCGCGAAGCCGCGGACTTGATTGGGAAAACTCGACATTGACATGGTTCTTCCAAAGTATTGATGAGAGATTCTGGAGCGCTCCCGAGACATCGGACAGCAATCGTCCAATCAAGCTGTTATTGCGAGTTTTTCTAAGCCACCCCAATCTATTCCATCTTCTCGCTCACTGGCGGTTGCCATGCATAATAATATTTATGAGGGCTGTGCCCTGTCCGTGGCACCGGAAGACGTTTGTACTGCTGGGTTGCAGACGAGAGGTATCGCCCTCTCAAATTACTAATACGTTGATGGAGCATTGATTGAAGATCAGAACAAGTGACGCTACTGATGAAAGTTTCGATATTTTTTCCCCTCTCCGAGACCCGGCGTTGACTCCGGGTTCGCGAAGTAGGAGTAGTAGAGTTCAGCAGCAGAGTTCGATAGTAGAGTAGTGGAGTTTAGCATACCCTAAAGTACGGCGTATAACGAACCATCAAACTTCAAAAAATTACCACGCATAACGAACCCCGCCAAAGGGATCCCCAGGTATAACGAATCCTGTCTATAACGTACCCCACGTATAACGCACCCTCCTCACACTGGACGGCAAGCGTGATCAAACTTCCGCATGGTCCACCAAAAGCAAGTTTGAGGTCCCTGAGGACCCTTAAGAATAATATCTCGATCTGATTCTGCTGAATGCGGGACAGCAGTCCAGCCGAAGTGTAGACGAATGCGAAATAAACATCTCATTCTGATAGTGTGCGTCGCAGCATCATCGCTATCTGTACCATCCTCGTCGATGATTTTGATCAACTGAATTCGAATACGATCAAAATATCGTTTGATCCGTTTGTCATGATCGTGTGCATGTCTGGCCTTAGACGACATCAGCGTCAACCAGGGGCGTTCATGGCGAGAGAGTGGAGCAAGCGGGCCATGCTCCCTCCCCCGAATTCCAGGCTGAGTCCATCTCCCTAGGGTTCCGAGACCAGAGCTGTTAGAGTGAAAGTCATTTTCAAAATAGTTGATCCCCTCTCGACAGCGCAAACCGAGTTTCAGCTTCTTTGTGTGATCCACTCAAAACAGAGCTGCAATATTGTGCGACATCGATCAATTTGAAGATCACAAGTACCGAATTATTTTCCATCCACGTGAAAGAACCATCAGAGCGAAGCCATTGGAATGACAGTATCTGTAGAGCCGCGGAGGGAAGAAATTTGCCTTCCCCCTCCCCCAAAAACCCTGTGCACGCCCCTAGCTTCGAAATTCAAACAGTGTATTTGAAGTAGAGCTCTTCAGGTCAGAGACACCCAGATGAAATCTCTTGATAAGAAGTTTGGCGCCGACTCCGCTCGATGTCACTTGACTGACAGAGTTAAGCGAGGGATGAGAAAATCATCAAAACTAGCGACCGTCTCGGGGATATCAATGAAGTTCTGTCAAACCCTAGATGTATCGGCAAATATGGCATTCGAAAACCGTTCACGTCGCCTCTGGGAGGCGTGGAGCACGGCAATAATCCCCCACAACAAACCTTTGTTTACAATTCGCGCAGACGAATGGATGCATTTTCATGCATCGTTCCGTCCGCCCATAGGATCCATGTATCTGATCAGCTTCTCCCGTAGATCAATGACAACCATGCACCAGTGCTTATCCGTGTGTACGGGCACGAGGAGCATGTCATGGGTGAGAATGTCGTCAAGGCGGGTCCTTCGACGAACATCGTTGTATCCCATTTGGCTGTAGCAGAGAAGGAAGAAGGTGCTGAACGCGTACACTTTTGGCAAGCTTGGATTCTCTCTGCTACGATTCACGATAAGATTCAAGTGCACAATGACGTCATTGAGCCAATTGAGTCCTGTCAGTGTCTCTAGATCTTTGCGAGTAACAGCCAGCCTGGAGACCCTCACGTCGCCCAGGACTCGATCCGACGGCTCTCCCAACGCTTCTCCGATGACATCTCGCATTTGATCAGTGAGCTGCGGTATTTGTGGATTCGTTGACTTGCAACCAGCGGCAGGATCTCGAGTATGTCTCTGATTTTTAGCATATGTATGGTCTTCGAGATGCCGGGAGGTGACACTTCGATCGTACTCTTTCATTTCATTTCATTCATTTAACATAACATAACAAGGGGTTTTCCCCGCAAGCAATAAGGCTGCATACCGTGTTGTAGATTTAACAGCTGAGATCTAGCAGTTATTATGTCTAGCCAAGTTTGGCCTTGAAACGTGTGAGGGTGGTACATAAACGAATCTCAAGTGGAAGTTCATTCCAGACGGTGGCAAAGACATAGAGTGGGGCCAGTCTGGAGAACTCGTAAGGCACCCCAGGGACTCCTACTCTGCAGCGTCTAGCGTCTCTACCAGTGGGGTTGGGGCGCGTGGGGCTGGAGAGGGCTGGGGGAAGTGTAGCATTGGCAGACATGAAGGAAAGTAGAGCGGTACGATAGCGAAATATGTCGTCAACACGACGGATGGAGAGACGACAAAAATCAGACGTCACCGAAGTCCGCGGTCGCTTACTAAGAACGGCACGGAGGCTCGAGTTTTGAGCCTTTTGGATTAGAGATCGCAAGCTAACAGTGGCATTGGGGTACCACACAGAGATGCAGTAAAGTATAGCGCTTTCGACGAGTGCGCGAAAGACACGAAGCAACACCGAGCGGGGGAAACCCAGCCTTCGTAGCCGATTGAGACAGTATGTATAGGATGCGATCTTCGCCTGTAGGCGGTGCACATGCGTTCGACTACCAAGGTCGTTACTCTTGGTAAGATAATGGTTCCTCCCCGATAGATGTTTCGTGTACGGTGGGAATAGATGCGGGCGCTCGGGAAATGGTTGAAGATGCCGATTGTGCGGTATTCGCACCATATTGCGAGCTCCTGTCAGCATTCGCGAACCTGGCACGCGCGTCAGAGTCGTCGTCAGAGCTCCCGGACCAGATTTCGAACGAATCCAGCGCATCCGGAGTATCTTCATCATATGGGTCTTCTCCCGGCGCCGACACTGTGACGTCTAAAGCTAAATCCTCCTCTGGATACTGGGAGCTCGCCTCACTCAGAAACGCTTGTAACGCCAGATCCACCGGCTCAGTTTCATCGACGTTTTCTAGTTTAGTTGATGATTCTTCTTACCGACCTTGTACTTGACCCCATCGATAAATTCTATACAGTGATCTCCCCGTTCGTAAGCAACTCCCAAGATGTGTAGATTCTGATCTGGTTCTTCCGGGTCGCTTTATTCGGCCTCGATTGTATGTGCTCAATCCCTCTATCGTTGATGAGCTTGTTGACCACAACGTCTTGAGCAAACTCTGTTATGATTGAGACGAGTGACCAGACAGGACCATGAGGGCCGTCCCTGCGCAGAAGCTTGCTGTTGTTTGACTCCACATCATTGTTCGTTCGCGTTGTCAAGCGGTACACGGAGAGGTCTTCTGAACCCACAGCGTCGAGCCAGTAAAGGTGAATTCACACTGTTTCACTTTGGAGGCGCCTCCGCAGTGAAAGCTCCCATTCACTGGCGATGAACGGACGGAATCGCTTTCATCGCGAATGAACGTGGTGGCGGCGATCGGGAGGGTGACGTTGTCCTCAACTTATAGTTCTCCAGTTCATCTCCAGTATCTCATTCCTAGTGTATCTATCATGTGTACTCTCTTCGGCTCTTCCTTCTGCTCTTGTAGCGGGCTGTCGGAGGCTGCGTTCTCGTCCTCTTCTAGGTACAACGTGCTGGAACACCAAAATCTACCGCTCCACCCTCTCGAAACCCATCTCCGCGTTCATCCGCGATGAACGCAGTTCCGGCCGTTCATCGGCAGTGAACGGGAGCTTTCACTGCGGAGGCGCCTCCAAAGTGAAACAGTGTGAATTCACCTTAAGAGGACAAGTAATCGAGGAAAGGAGGGAATCCGACGTGTAGATTTCGGGCTCGATCGGCGAGGGAGTGGAAAGGAGACTCAATCAGTGTTGCGGGGAGCAAGGGCAAGGCTGTGAAAGCCAATAAGTTTGACAGAATTTCACCCGGCTTCCGAATTTCGCTCGCTAGACCCACCACGCCTGCTCTCTTCACCAAACTTTGGGAATAATGAAAAAGGCAACCGTAGAGCTCAACATCCGGAAATTCTCTCTCGACAGCACACCGCATTGCTCGATCCCAATCGCCCATGTAGGCTGGAATACACAGTCCAGGTGAAGCCTGTTTGAGGCATTGAAAAATGCATTGGTAAGCAGCAGCATCAACCGAATTCATGAACGCGCAAGCGATCATTCCTACATGACTGCCCCAATTCCCGTGCATTGTGAAAAGCTGCTTACAGATTTTTCGGGGGACGATCTTGTACGTTGCATCGGCATGAAGCATCCTTGCGTCGCTCACTCAGCAGTTCAAGGGGAGATTCAGTTGTGAGTACAACTATGTTGTGCTTCGGACTGAAGAAACTGAGCAGTCGTTGCCTATCTTGTGTCATCGTAAACCCAGGGTGATTTTCTGTTGTAATCTTCTCATGAAGTTCCCGAAGAGATCTGACTCTTCCCGGTCTCATCTTGTTTGCGTGATGACGACATGTACGAGCGTGCCTCACCGCCACGATTCTGGATGCGCATATCGCACCATCTTCTGTCACGGACTCTCTCGGTCGCCAGGACCATCTTCGTCGTTGGTATAGAGCAATGATTCCCAACCAGGGGCCCCAGGGGGGCCCTGGCGACTCCTCGGGGGGGGCACGGGAGATTTTTCGGGATGACTCGGTCCATGGTCAAGGTTCACCACGTATGTCCAAGCTCTCTCCTTGAGCGAAATATCACTCGCGCGATCGCAGGTTTGTCATAGAGGTGATTTGCGGCTGAAGTAGACTCCACTCACGCCCCGGATTCGCGACCTTCGTGTTGCAGCTCAAGCCCAAAGTTCGTATTGAGACCGGAATCTTCCAAACACTTCGTATGAAATAATGTATTATAACGTCGGAACATCTGATTGCAACGAGGATAAGATAGATTTTGTGAATACGAGCGTTGTGTTTCACAAAACTCGTGATGGCTCTCGGAGGGGGGCCACGACGCTTTATCATGAGCGCCAGGGGGGCACGGCGGAAAAAAGGTTGAGAACCACTTGTATAGAGGGAGGTCTTCCCACGTGACATTCAGGGATTAAATTGAGTCTTGAATGCGAAAATCAGCACTACGGGAGCATTATATTGCGTCAGTGACGTGATCCTCCCCACGCGTCACGATATTCGCCGTGTGAGGCTGGAAACACTTCAGGAAACATGGAATTCGCGGGCATCTCGGAAAATCGCGCTAACCTCAAAAATTCGCGGGAAACGTGGAGAATCGTCCAAAATCGCGGTTTCCGCGATTTCCGCCATGACCGCGAAAAATTTACAGCCCTACCCATGAGCTATCAGCATTGAGCTCTGTGATAATAAAAAGTCCGGATGAAATCGGGATTCCGCCAGGTGTTGGAATTCCATCAGGATGAAAGAATCTGTGCATCGGAATGCATGTCTACATGTTCCAGCTCAGTTTGAGTCTATGAAACACAAGCATGACATCGTCCGGTCTGATTGTGAGCTCATCCCGCCGGGATCGCGCATGGGGTTATGCGCCTCGGAAGTCATCGGCGCGTCGGATGCCGATTCACAAAACTTCGCTCCACAGTTATTCTCAAAATGAGTCAGCACAGAGAGCTCAGATACCTTGTCCGGGTAATTTTCCGGAGTCCAAAGCATCGCTTCCCTAGATCCGGGGCCCAGTTGACGGGCAACCCCCGTTGGTTGCCATTGGTCCTCGTTTGATGGGAAAATTTTTTTTTATTTCTTGTCATAAAAAGGAGTGCGTTACGTGATTCCTTTATCACTTTTACAATTCGCCACGCGAAGTGCGCTTCCATATACTTCGTGATTGCTCGCGTTTTCGGAGCCAGTACAAAACCTCTCCTCGAAGATGTGGCCCGGAGTTAAAAGAATTCGTCAAATTTTTCGTCGTCTTTCGTTAATTTTCGCAGCGTGATAATATCAATTTTGTTAAGACGGTCAATGATGTCTACCATCTCTAGCGTGCCCCTTTTGAGACGACAACGGAACTCTACTTTTCTGAGGAAGTTTCTCTGGACCTTCCTCATTTTCTCAATATCTCCTTTGGAGAAATTTTCGAGAAGTTTCCTTCCTTCTTTCTGTTTCTCGAGTGTTCCACGTGTCTACGGCTCGAAGTCTCGCCTGAGAATGTCTCTCTTGCGGAACGTGTTCGAACTTATCGTCTGCTCATACCAGGGGTTCCAACCAGTGGGGCGCGGGAGGTTCCATGATGGGGCGCGCCGGTGAATCTGCAGTTTCGTGGCAGGTATCTCCTATTGTTAATTGAGATGAGCATGGTCGCACTGTTCACTCGTTCGAGCGAACTGGAGAGTGGCAGCTCTCATTGTCAGGCGGGATCGTTTCCGCACTCGCGAAAACGTTCGCGGAATGGATGGCTTCATTGGAACTTACAATTAGCTACCCAAGTCGAGAAATCCGAAAAACTTCCGATTGGTTCAAGCTAAAGACTTTCTTATTCTCGAATGGAAAGTCGAGTTAGTTATTAGTCGGATGGAAACTCATTCGTAGTCGGAACGGATGATTTGGTCTTGTGTCGATCAATTTAATTCCCGGTCTTTCGAATGCAGGACGAGGGAATTTCAACAAAGCTGTCAACTTCTCGCTCACTGAGGGAGATTATTAACGTTGCCGTGGGAAAGCTTAGAAATTTGATCAGAGTCGGCCACCCTGTATGTACAGGGTGCGCCAACTAAATTGAGACGATTTTGAAACGACCGCCAAAGACGAACGACTGCATCCATCCGGGAGTTGCTGCGGCGGCGTGTCACAACACATATGGAGGGTCAGAAACAAACAACAGAATGGCGCCCGCAAGTTCACGCGGTTCTGAACGGGACCGAAGGCAAACGATTCTTGTTTCACTCCGCGCGGGAAATTCAGCCGCACGTACGGTGGAGCTGCTCAAACTATCGAAGGCCACAGTGTATCGTGTTGCGAAGCGGTGGAAGCCTTCAGAAGAGCACACGTACACCGGGGAACGGAGAAAACACGAACGAAAGCAACCCAAACGAACTTCAAAACTCCTTCAGAGTGTGGAAAACCGCCTGTCCCAAGATCATCATGTCTCGTGCCGGAAACTCGCGAAGGGGTCCAAGGTGGGGGATGGTACGATGCGAAGAGTGGTTCACGACGACCTGGGACGAAAAGGTCTGAAGCTCAGAGTGCGTCAATTGCGATCCGAGAGCCCGAAAGCTTCGCGAGTTTCCGGCATGAGACATGATGATCGTGGGACAGGCGGTTTTCTACACTTCGAAGGAGTCTTGAAGTTTGTTTGGGTCATTTTCGTTCGTGTTTTCTTCGTTCCCCGGCGTACGTGTGCTCTTCTGAAAGCTTCCACTGCTTCGCAACACTTCTGGCTTTTGACAGTTTGAGCAGCTCCACCGTACGTGCGGCTGAATTTTCCGCGCGGAGTGAAACAAGAATCGCTTGCCTTCGGTCCCGTTCAGAACCACGTGAACTTGCGGGCGCCATTCTGTTGTTTGTTTCTTACCCTCCATATGTGTTGTGACACGCCGCCGCAGCAACTCCCGGATGGATGCAGTCGTTCGTCTTTGGCGGTCGTTTCAAAATCGTCTCAATTTAGTTGGCGCACCCTGTATACGCGACAATTCTATAGCTGGTGGAAGAAAGAGCGCTCTCCAATTCATTCATGTCAGCGGTTGAGCATATGATCTGGTCTCGATTGTCATCCCATGGTAGGGCGCCGCTTATCTAGCCTATGGAAAAAGGGGCGCGGTCCTGTAAAGTTTTGGGACCCCTGGCTTACACTGTTCTGATCGCTCTCCACTCATCCACGCTACCTATGGAG
Organism: Lepidoglyphus destructor; assembly: GCA_031001835.1. Classification (NCBI taxonomy): domain Eukaryota; kingdom Metazoa; phylum Arthropoda; class Arachnida; order Sarcoptiformes; family Glycyphagidae; genus Lepidoglyphus; species Lepidoglyphus destructor. Next base: position 769,536 of record JARNKU010000113.1, on the reverse strand, counting down.
TAGTCCCCAACTTCAACTTCGAATACTTTCCCTGATATCTAGATGTAGGAAAGATGGCCCTGTCCGCTGTCAAACTCGGAGACTCCGTTGTGAACTTAGCCCCCAGCTTTAAATGCCTCGGTGTCACGATTCACGAAAATTTCAGTTGGAGATGCCCCATCGGCGAAGTTGGTTGAAAATGTGATGCCGTTGTGGCTGCCCTCTGGCGACTCCGTCGAGCCGGCATCCCCCGGGAGGGTCTTTTTCTCAAGGGCGGGTCGTATCCGAGCCCTTTCCCATTTGTTTGTAACGTTACAACCTATCTAGGGTTACAACTTACATATATGTGCCCCTCCCTGGCCAACAGCCAAGTTATTGCATCAGAAGGGGTGCTGGAAACTTATGCCTATACTTCCGCCTCCTTTAACTTCAAGGCATTGCCCTCTCGTTCTTCCTCTGTCTCTCCAGGACTTCCTTGGTACTCATGACTCCGTCGACGAAGTCTGCCACCGCATCCCAGTGTTCCTTCGACTCCAGCATCGCTGCGACCATCTTCTCCGGCGCGTCCATCCTTCCGACCGCTATCTGCAACCTCGTCCTCTCGTACTCGAAGAAGTAACACTCGGTGAGTGTATGTTCAGCAGTGTCGGGTTCCCCCGACATGCACAAAAGACACTCTGCTCCGGCGACTTTCTTCGTTCGATGAAGTTTTACTCGAAGCACCCGTGTCCTGGAAGGACCTGCGTTAGGTGATATCCTACCTCGCCGTGTTTCCTGGCACTCCAACCCTTGACGTCCGTGATCAGCCGCCGGGTCCCCCCGGGAGGGTCTAATCTTGACCTACAATACCCTGCTCGTTTCGATTCTGTCGTACTGCATATCCATATGGGAAGGTGGATACGATAATGTCATGCATAGAGCCTGTGTTCAGACGCCATTCAAGCCATGTTCAATATGAGGGGATCCGAGTCCGTCGCCGATCTCGTAAAAGCTCATGAAGTTCTGCCGGTCGGCAGCCTGCATCGTCTATCGGTTGCGGTTCCGGCCTTCAGAACTTCCAGGGGTATCATCCCCAAAGACGTACGACTGCCGCTCGACCGAAGGCTTTCTGGTGGTTCATGAAGAGCCACGCCTTGAGGAGCGCCCTTCCTTGGGAGGTCCGGCAACTCGGTTCAGCGAGAAAATTTGTTGGGTATTCAAAAAGCTCGAGAAGGAAGTTTTGAGCATGCTTTGTGATCAGTGGCTGTGTTCTATTTCGAACAATTTAAGAAAACTTCAGCCATTTCAATGTATGCAGTCCCAAAATGAACCGCATCATTCATTCATTCATTCATCCGCCCCTGAGGAACGCAAATAGATCGTTTTTGTCGACATCGCCTCAGCTGCTACAAACTGGTATCCGGGCGGTTGATACGACATGCGGCGATCAACGATCTCATGTAGCGCACTCCGAAAGGCTGTAATACCATGCTCGAAGGAGCCACGGCATCTTTCGGCCAACGATGAACTCCGGCCTGACGGCATGACGCCCGACGCTCGGACCCGGGCCAAGCGCCTTACCTGGGACATGACCGTCAAAGACCTTCGCGCCGAGCTACCTCGGGTTTATTCGCAACATCCGCGCCGCCGCCACAAGAGGCGAAGGGGAGAAAGGAGTAAAATACGAGGCGCTGCGGAGCGAATTTCCCATGGTACCATTTGTGGTAGAATCGACCGGTGTGTGGGGCGAAGCGGCTCCGAAGCTCGTCAAGGAGATCGGAAGGAGGATCACTGCGAGGGACGGTGATGAACGGACGCGGCGCCGGCGCTCATCCGCCAGCGTATCGCTGTCGAAGTGCAACGTGGAAAATCAAGACTCATCGCGGGCGGTGTGGTTCCGAGTTTGGGCCTTGTTCTTGAGGGCCTCTCCCCTGAAATCCCCGGTCAGTCAGGGTAGTTGTTGGTCGCGCTCATCGGGAACCGAGCATGAGAGGTTTATTATTACTCAGTTTATTATCCATCACAGATATACTGAAGATTCTTAATTGTTACTCTTGATTCGCTATCTCCGCTATCGCCAATGCTGTCTCCAGGAATAGCTCTGACGGTCGCTATCACTGCCTTCCGGAATCGCTCTCTGATGTGAGCTCTAAATGAATGTCCGGTGTAGGACAGGGTGATGCCCAAGTATGTGAAATTGTTCACAAACTTCAACTCCGAGCCGTTGAGTGTTAGAACTTCATTCCTCTTTCTGCGACCTCCGCCTCGAAACTTCATAGCATATGTTTTCTTCACATTGATCTCGAGCCCGATTTCGTGCACGTATTCGGAGAGATTGTGATTGCTCTCTGAAGATGGAAGCAGCTCGTACTGTACAATACTAGATCATCAGCATACATGATCGTGTCTACCAAGTTGTGCTTGCTTTTAATCTTTGCTGGGAGGTCCGCGACAAGGGTCGAAAACAACAAAGACGAAAGGTTATCACCCTGTGTGAAACCATTCGTTTGGACTATACCTTCTCTCAAGCAAACACCATCGTCGAGGGCGATTAGGTTGCACTGCAAGATATCTTTGAGAAGCTCCAAGACATTTCGTGGCACTCCGCATTCGGCATGAGAGGTTTAGCGACGGACCAGAACAGCAGAGCGCAACCGACGCGACGTCGTACAAGGCGGGAAGCAGAACAAGGTCTGTCGAGCGAAGCCGTTTGAACGAAGGCGTTCCCGCTACCCATCAAATCAAGGCTAAGCGGATAGGAATCGAGCGATCCAGAACCGAAGAATCCACAGAGAAGAGGAATTATCGTGCCAGGAATCACAGTCCGCCAGCCCCGATACAGGTGATATCAAGCCGACAACTGAAGTGATTTGATGGTTACTCTCGCTTTCATCGCTTCCAAATGGTGGCCCCGAGCTGAACCCACCCCGCCTTCTTCTGAAGTGGACTACATTGGATTGATACAGCTCCGGGTCCGTTCCCTTGCTGTCCTCGATCCTCGGACAATGGAACCTCGTTGCAGCAAAATATTCCATAGAACCAGCTAATTCCGGTCGGAACTCTCCTCATCGACGAGGTGAAATCAACGGCCCTAAGCTATCTCGCGTGGTTCGCTACGACTTTCAGTATTTCTCGAGAAATGCTTGGCGAAGATGCATAGGGTATGACATGTCGATCTCCGGGACAGTACAATTTTATTTCAGAATCCTAGTCTCGATTCCATCCGTTCATCATCGGGGTAGCCTCCCGCAATTGAAGGAATGAATTTAATCGCTCGAAGTCATTCCTTCTCGGCTGCGCGGCTCCAAGTGGCGCGAGACGTAATACTGCCGGACCCGGGTAATCTGTAAGATTCAAGATAGATGGGCCATGCCGTCGTTTCGGATCAGGGCTTGAAACCAGCCCACAGGTTAGGAGACAGGGGTCATTGATTTTTGAGAAGGTTAGGCACTGCGTGTGGCACTGCGTGTCCTAACCTACTCTATCTGCGGCCTCACTTGTAACTGGAGTTCAGCTGGCAGCAGCTATCTTCAATGCCACCGAATTGATAAGCCCGAAGAAACTTCTCAGTGGTTGATAACTCCCGAATACACTCTTGATTATGCGATCAAGTAGCCTCAGAATCAGAGAAACTGGGGGAAACAACGAGTTTTACATTCTGGAGTTCTGGGGATACCCGTGCTTGTACTAGCTCAACTTTCTAGATCTTCTCTCCCTTATCAAGCGGTTATTGGCATTGACTCACTCGCTGGGACGAGACGCTTATCGGTGAAGGGACCTATAACGGAGTGACGCGCCCATTATCCTCTTGAATGATATCCAGGGGCGCACACACCTTTTTTTTTTGGGGGGTCCAAGGGCACTTTGTCAGGCTTTTGAGGGGGTCCAACAGATGATGATGATGATCCCTCCCATAGGACTCTATGGGCAGGTTCGAAATTTTGGGGGGTCCATGGCCCCCTTGGACCCCCCCCCCTGTGTACGCCTTTGATGATATCATCCGTTCTTTAGGTGGACATTCAACAGGATGGAGAAGGACCGACTCACCCAAAGTTCTCATAAGAATCGCAGTCAACTTGGCATCACTTTCCGCGTCAGTGCGGACCGCGCTGATCGCGCTGACCGCGAATATGGCGACGAGTGCGGGCAAAACGGAATACCTCATGTTGAGCTTCACAGAGTGAGAATGACGTGTATTCTTAGAAGTTGCGTTCCTTTTGTATGCCAACTGCCAGCGGTGGCAAAGATAATTTTCCCGCTGAAACGAACCTAGATTACGGAAGGAGGAGTTACATCCGGAAAACAGAGGTTTCCCATGGAGGCCTCCTCTCCGATAGTTTTCTGAGGCGATCTCTCGCCATCCGTTTGGCGCATTGTGTGTCGTGGGCGCTGAGCGAGAGTCACACCACTGACGAGCTGTGTGACCATGAGTTGACGTACCCATTGACGCCCCGTCTATCTTTTCTGCCATCATTTCCTAGACTGCTTGCGTTCCCATTCACCCCAAACTCTCCCATGAATGAGAAAAACTCATACTTTTTTGCCCTGTCCGGCTTTTCCTCGCCGATTGACTCCTTCGCTCGTCTTCCACTGGGAAGTTCGAGAGCGCATCCTATGAGCCTGCTGCAGTGGCGTGTACACGGCGATGTCACCCTCCTCGGGATCCACAGCGACATGCCGGACGCAGCGACCATCGAAGTGGTCCAGCGCATGACCAGTCTCAAACGCCGCGCGGAAGATACCGTTGAAACTCCTCAACAAATCATAAACAACATCAGAGCTACTTCTTCGGTAGCGACAGCGACACAAGGCTTTAGGGAAAAAAGCTTTAGCGAAAATTTCCTATTAGGAGATTCGGCGCCGAAGATCCCAACAGAATCCTCTTCTTTGGGAGGCACAGAGCGAATATATGGGTCCGATTCGTCACGAAGCTTCACGCAGATGGGACCTTCAGCCTAGCGCCTAACCTGTTCTCGCAAGTGCTCGTCATTTTTGCGGAAAGACCAGGCAACGTGACTCCACTGTGCTACGCTCTCGAAAACGGAATATACACCTAGAGAATAATCGTCGTCGTATCATGGAGATTCTCGACAACTTGGATTTTTGGAACCCCTACAAGATACTTCGCGGGCTTGCTCATACCTACAATATGGACCCTGGAGGGCAGCAACTGCACCCGTCCGAAAGTGATACCCAGGCCCCGCCTGCTCCGGCTTGAGATGAAGGAAGTCAATGAATGGATGCTCGCTGTAAATAAATCGAGAGAGCCGGATCTCCTCCAGCTGCGCGAGGACGAATTGACCCGGCAAATATGCGATGAAAGCAAAAGTGTTCTCAGTATACCCATAGGTATCATCTCCTCTGGGCCGATGCGATCAAAATCTTAACCTGCTAGAAGGATGGCTTCTTACAAGGAAGGTGCACAACCTCGACCTGGAGTTTCGCGCCCAAACTCGCACAGAGACTTGGGTCGGGCTCCCTTCTTTGGTCTCAGTGGGCGCGGTGGTCTCAAGAATAATGTCCACCTTGAGAAGCTCGTGCGGAAACCCCTCAAAACTTTTGCCAAGCTGCCTAGCAAGGATGGAGACTAAAAGAGTCATGCCGAGGCTCACTATGACCTAGAGGCGACGGAGAAAGCCCAGCTTCTCCTCCAAGCGCAGAAGAATACTGACCATCGTATCGACAATCGTTTGATTTCGGACCGTTCTTGTCAAGTTGCAGAAAATCGCGCAAATCACGGTCACTCCCACCCAAAATACTGTACTATTCGCCGACAGAATAGTTGGTGAGGGAGTCAGAAGAGAGCCACATACGAGCGACTGCGAAAGACTATCGGCTACAACGTGCGGAAGTTTCGCCGCTTACGGCGAGTCCGAGACCACCGAATGGTCTACTCAGAACGAATCTCACAACTGGAGAAAACCCGCAGCCTCCCGAATAGACGATGGGAATTGCCCGCGTCTCCCAATTAGAAGCATCCGCAGTCGGAGCGGCACATGCCTATCGGGCTGCTCAACAGGCTGTCAGGGAGGAGGTTGGGAGAGAGATTCACGCTCGTAACTCGAAGGCTCACGAGGAGATACTCTCCGCTACAAGTGTCGAAAGAGCGACGAAGTTCTGTTAGCTCGTGAATGGCAAGGAACCGGAAGCCGGAACGAGCCTCCGCGTACGGGATCGAAAGTGACAACGGAGACCCCGTACCAACCAACGACATAATGGCTCACCTTACGCAAGTAGCGATCAACATACTCGATGCTAAACCCGCAACAGGAATCAGATCGAGTCCCGATAGCATACTAAATCCCACGGGTCTTACCACTGACCGTGACGAAATTTCGAAGATACGGTCAAGTCGAATACCAGCTGCAGGTTCGACAATATACCAGCAAAAGTACCAGCTCAAACAAATGAAGGAGAAAGGAATCGAATCTATTGCTGATCTCTCCAGCGACGTATTCGCCGGAGAACATCATACAGTGAACCCCCGTTTTACGCGGTTCGTTCTACGCGGTTCGTCTTACGCGGATTGGTTTTATGTGGGATTTGGGTCCGGTATCCCGAATACCCGATATCCCGATTACCAGCAATCCCGATTCAAATACCCGCTATCCCGAATACCCGATATCCCGACTGCCCTTTCTCTCGAAACGTAGTCTTGCTGGAAGCCAGCAAGGCTTCTACGCATGTCATGGCGAATAGGTATTCTTCTTGAGACTGCCGATTAAATAGACAGATCGGATGAGCGTTCTGGCGTTATCTACGAGGTCGGACATGACATTTCCCCCTGAACAGACGGGTTCGATAATCGTGATGAGTTGAAATCGGAGCATATTCTACTCCCACTAATCATCAGCTGGAGGAGAGATTCTGACGTCCTCGACTATCGGTCCCGTTCGAGAACTTGCACATTGGATCCATTTGAATGCAGGTATAAATCCCGTTGCTGCTTCGTGAAGCAGGTCAGCACTCATCTACAGCGGCGCACCCCATTCCTCCATGTGCTACTTGAGATACAAGCGTTCTTTTGAAGCTCATCATAGCACATGTTGAATCTATCCTTTCTATCTGTATAGCAGTCCTTCCCGGTGGGACTTCTCCATCTCTTCGCTGCGAGAAGAAGCCTGGCTGGCTTTCAGCAAGGCTACGTTTCGAATGAAAGGGGAGTCGGGATATCGGGTATTCGGGATGGTGGGTATTTGAGTCGAGATAGCGGGTAATCGGGATATCGGGTATTCGGGATTCCGGGCACTGACCTTACGTGGTTCGGTTTACGCGGATTCGCGTATTTTTTATTTCAATTTTTCCTTCTTTTTCTCTTGTTTCGCACATTAGGGCGATGCCTCGTTTTACGCGGAAAAACTCGTTTAACGCGGTTGACAAAATCGCGTAAAACGAGGGCTTCACTGTATCCCAGACGATTGGAAGACGAACAGAATCACAATCATCGAAAAGTCCAACTCCAAAACACCACTTCCTACCAATCACGATATTCCCTGTGCTCTGCCGAGTATTCGCTAAAATCCTCGCAAAAAGAGAAAGATAAAGGGCACTCGGAGAAATGCGTAACGGATTCCGAACAAGCGGGAGTGGCCGCGCCAGGCCTATTTTTTCACGAGGCCAAATTTCGTTTTTGTTGTTTTCGTCGTATCCTTCATGAAAGTGACTTATTTTTACACATTATTGATACCGATCATCGATATTCAGATCCAAATTATGATACCAGGTAAGGAAAACATCAAGTGATTTCGAAGCATCAATACTGCACTCATGGCTGGTTCTTGTATTAGACCCTGATGGATCTCGAAAAATCATGAGGCCGGCCTCATACATCCAGAAATTCAGGAGGCATTTGCCTGCATGGCCTCGTGCAGTGGCGGATCCAGGGGGGGATCGGGCGATCGCCCCCCTTCGAGTCGGGTCTCCCTGGCGGAATGTACAAATCAGAAGCGGGAATTTCATGAATGTTTCCAGGAACGGAAAAATATTTGTACTCAACAAATATCGAACATAAAATTAAAAAAAAAACCGCATGAATAGGGTGGAAAAATACGCCTGGGACACCCAAAATCCAAAACCGCCCCCCTCGAGCCATTCCTGGATCCGCCACTGGCCTCGTGCTGGCGCGGCCACTGCACACTGCACTGCACAAATGAATTGAGCTCTCCAACGCACATTACCAGATCTTCCTCCATGGTCCCATCTTTCTCACTTCCAAGGAATGTTTACGACGTGCCGATGAACTATAACGCATATCGGAAGGTAGCAGCCCGGTTCCCCTCGAAAACCCGTTTCCCTGAAAGCTTCGCTTTTGCCCCGCTAGCTCGGCGGAGCACTCCCTCTCTCAACGCCGGAGAACTCGAACACAAACTTCTATAGTCTTGGGAAGGCTCGCGAAGGATCCAAAAACCTTAGAAATCGTATCCAATATATATCATCTTAGTAGCTCCGACTCCACCGTTTTTGCATTCCTTTGGCCGAATTCTCCAACATCAGAACGCGTTCCTTAAAAAGTTGTCTTCTTCCACGACTGGGGCCGGGCGAGCCGGCCCCAGGATAGAAAGCTGGCTGCGGACCCGCAGTATTCCGAAGTGATGCCACCATGAGTGTCCACCGACTTGGAATATTCGACGAGTAACCTCGGCGTCGAGCGACCGGCATAAGGGGAGGTTCGTTCTCAACTCCGCATGTATGGGAAAGAGGTTCCTCCGCTAAGCTGGCGGGCCAGAGTCAAAGCTCCCGGCGAAAAACTCCATGTTTCCCACTGAAGTGCAGGGGAAAACGGAGGATCCTTGTTTTTTCAATTCAATTCAAGGCGCTTTATTCACATGAAGGATTTTCCGCCTGGCGATTCGCCAAGCGAAGAGGTGATGGACAGTGGCAGGTCGGGGAACATATCAGGAGCAACTGAGATCCCTGAGCGAAGCTTATTAGTTCTTGTGTTGAAGAAATGAGAACATCTGGACGAAGCGAGTATTCTCTTGAAGGCACGTTTGTCGGCGTTTTCGATGAGATCCGCGATTGGGGGAAGACGGATAGAAATGTCGAGTCGGTCAACACGACAGCGAACCGCGACAAGTCATCTGAAACTGTTTCTGACTGCGTCGAGCTTCTCGAGGTCGCCCCAGTGGCGGAAAGCCCAGACCGGCGCACAGTAAAGGGAACGCGGCTCTACCATGACCTAGTATAGTTGAATATAGAATTCGGGTAGCTCCACAATGAAGCATCGGAGGATCAGATCGGAGAGTACGGATGAGAAGCGTGCCACCTGCTCGGCATGCTCGCTGAAGCGAAGATTGGTCGAGTAGAGAACTCCCAGGTCGCGACTTTTTCTCAGTCAGGGAATTGGAGCATTTCGGATGTGGTTTCTTGTTGAAGAAGATTTCGGAAGCAGAGAAACGCACTTAGCCGTGTCGTCGTCGATCTCCGTGAGTAAGGTCAAATCTGGCGCAGGCGTCAATTTGGCGCAGACCCTAACCTGGCGCAGGCGTCAATTCGGCGCATTCGTCAATCTGGCGCAAGTGCAGTAGACCCCTGTTAACCAAACCTAACCAAATCCCAACCTAGCCTAACCTAAAGCGCGCGCCAGATTGACGCCTGCGCCAGATTGACGCCTGCGCCAGGTTGACGAGTGCGCCAGGTTAGGATCTGCGCCAAATTGACGCCTGCGCTAGATTGGTTTGCACCCGATCTCCGTATAGAATCTAAGCACGTCCGCATAGGCTTTGTAAGTGATGCCTGAGGGATGTTAGAGCGAATGTCGAGCATGAAGATGTTCCACAAAATCGGCCCCAGGACCGACCCCTGGTGTACACCGGACGGGGAGCGGAGGGGGAGGAGAACGTGTCTTCAACTCTAACCACAAATTGCCTTCCGGCCAGATGAGACATGCACCAACTCGATGCCGAAGAATTCGATGTCGACAATTCGATGCCGATAGTTCGATGCCAGGACAACTCGATGCGGGACAATTCGATGCCGAGAATTCGATGTCAGCGTAAGGCGGTTGAGATTGCCGAAATCCAACCCAAAATCCTATTGGTATCGATGAGTCGGCATCGAATTGCCCGGCATCGAGTTATCTTGGTTAGGACTTTGCCGGCATTGGATGCTTTTGGCATCGAATTGTCGGCATCGGGTTGTCAGCATCGAGTTTTGTGGCATCGAGTTGTCTGTGTCCGTATCAACCACCCGTCGAACCCTTTCTTGTGGATCGGTGTGGTCACCGCTCGACGGAATGCTGTTAGAACTTCGCTTTCCGCGAATGACCTGGAGAAAGCGAGTTGGAGAGGCTCGGCGAGCTCCCCTAGAAGGTGCTTGAAGAGGATTGGGGGAAGACGTCCGGTGTGACGGATGTCTCCGAGCTCTAGCTTGAAATCATAGTTCCTATCCATCAGAATTTGGAGGACGGTGGATAGGAGGCTTCGACGCTTCAAGACCCCTACTTTCAAGTTGTCGTGAAGCTTTGTAGCTAGTTCAGATTCATAGTCTTCGAGACCCTCGAACAGCAGCATCAAAACTCTATCTGCGTGTATCAAATTAGCTTCTTCTCGGCAAACTGCGAGAATTGCCTGTTTGAAAGGTGCCGGTAGCTTGGAAATTTCCTCGAGGACCGTAGCGTCACTCGTGCTCACAGGGTCACCGTCATGGCGCTACAAGACGTAATTCAGCGCCGGTCGGATCTCCAGACTCTCCTGAAGTTTTTGACCATTTTAACTATCAAGAAGGGCCCGATAACCGGCTAGCTATGGCGCGTATTACTCCTTGGACCAAGGCCTTTCCATCCGTCATAGCGGGACCGGCAATTGTTTTTTGACAAAACATATGTTGACTTGTGAGGAGCTTCCTATTCAAAGGCCGCGGAGGGGGCTGGTAGGGGGAATGATCTTCGCACGACGACAGCAAACTTCGAATCAGGAATTGTGGAACCAGTCAAACAGAAACAGTGCAATCAACGTTAGTCTGACATACAATCAGGCTCATTCGATGTGTTGCGGTAGGTTTGAAGATGTCCATCCCTGCATCGCTTCCTGGCGAGAGCATCGGATACATCTACTCGAGAGTGATCAAGTGTCGCACCTGCTTCGGCACAAATCGTCGAGCTGATCAGCACATCGTCAACAGAAAAAAAGCCGCTACCTAGTTGAGACACAGCATACGCGCTTGAAGGCTAGACTATGATCAAATTCTAATCTCTAGACCGGCTGTTTCCAGTCGAAACTGCTTTTTCTATCCTAAAACACCTCCTATCAGGAAATCATTGGACTTCCGGACCACGTGCAAAGTCTCGACTGGATCCCGCTTCGCTCGTCGTCAGGTTCCAACTATTTTGGAGAACAATCAGGATTGCCCAGAAGCCGCTATGTTAGACCAGGAGTGCTTGATGTTAGGTCTAAAAGCTTCCAACTACATAGATAACAGGGACTGGCAGACAGCTGCCTTCGCCGACAGACTAGGCCGTATTGGTGAGCTAATACGCGTATCAGAGAGTTGAAGGCTCCGGCGGATTCCCAGTTCCTGGACACGCTCGCGGTCACGGCGATGATCCAAGTCTCAACAAAAGCGAAGCCAGAAGTATCGAACGGTCGGTCTATGCGCTCAATACATGAGGTTTCGCTCGAAAAATCATGACACTTGAGCACTCCTCAGGACGCCTCCCACGTAGCGAATACGTCGTGGTTGGGATGACGTTCCTCATGAATCGTATGCAACGAGGTCGCCCTCAATTATTCGATGAGATTAACCTCTTCCAGAGATGCGATACCGAACCCCCGAGGGATAGTCAGCAGGATGGATGAAACCCGATCTCTCTCATATGGAACCGGATCGATTTCATCCATGCTCCAATGATGCTGCTAATTGAGCTTTTCGAGAGTGGACATTGAGCTTGAGCCTTTCGATCTCGCCGCCTCTGCAAAACCGCCGTTGCGTTTCCAAGATGGCGTTTTCAAGAGATCGTCCGACCGGGAAGTTCCGTTTGAAAACTTTTGGGAAACCCTCCCATGGAAATGAGTCCCCAGATCTATCTGGCGGCCTTTCCTTTTTGGATGAGATCAGTCCCCGCTCAGCTCGTTCCCTTATCTGGGAACGTCTGAAAGCTTCGCAAAGCATGTAGGACAAACCCGTGAGAACCCGTGTCGGAGGAGAGAACCTGATTCGATGATCACGTGAAATTCGGCTTATTGCGTCGATAGGAGAAATGCACTATCAAAAGCCCGATGCATTAACCGCAGCTAAGTTCTGTCGAACGCGAGTCTCAGACCTTCGATGTTTTTAATGTCACTTCCTCAAGCACGGCGGAGGAAACGCCGATGACAATGATCTCCAATCGTTGGAGACCGAAAGGGCTCGTTCTGAGGCTTATTGTCGAACTTCAACGTCTATCCGTTGATGAACCGACCCTTTTCGGATCCTACCGAGCGCCTCAGATGATTCAGGAGCGCAACGAATCAACGATGCCCAGACAGTCGGCAAAAACTCGTCCGCATGGCAGGGATACTCATGGGGAACGAAGTTCGGGAATAGTTCGAGAAGATGTCCGTGTCGAACAATAGCAACCGGCAAAGAATCGATGATCTGAGCGAAGATATTTTGGAATGAATAGTTTCTGATTTGAAGGGAACTCCTCCTGAAATCGCTCCGTAAGTGGACCAAACGACCGACGTCTCCAGCTCCAACTAGCTCATCGCGTTCGTGGGATGCGAGATTCCGGACGGTATCCAGCTCTGTTTGCTTCGACTCCATTGAAGATTTCGAGCTAGCACACCGAGTGACCGAGTCAGGGTTGGAGCCATCCTCAGCGGTGTTTCGGAATCACCACGTCCCAGAGACGCCTCTTTATGTGTAGCAGTTTGTCACCGTACAGTTAACACGAGACTGACTCTGTGAGGTGTCCTTGCAGGATGTGAAACGATGGAAATTGGCAGCGATCACAATTTCGAGGCTCTCCTGGCGATGCACCAGTTCGAGATAGTTCATCACGCACCCAGGACACAGGGTTTTTCCACTGAACATGCGGCGGATCTTCGTAATGCGTAAGCGATGCAGAAACACAGCCGATCACGCCGTCGTGGCAGACGACATCTGCAAGTTGAGCATGACTGGAACCTCATTATTGCCAGAAATATCCTTGAGCTGCTCTATCTGGCTCTGCTGCGGCACTCTGGCCTTTCTTCATGTTGAGCCGAGGTTGCGCTTCGCGGACAACGTCTCTGATGTGACCGAAAATTCTCAGGAGGTTCTCAGCTTGGGAGCGGTAGCTCTCATCGACCGCGGCAAAATTAACTTCAAACCCTGTAGCCCCAGACTTTCTGCGTTGCTTGGTAGCGAGCCGTCTCACCCGCTGAAGGGGCGTACGTCCAAGGATTCTCGGGAATGTCCGTCCCCGGAACGTTCCGTGCCGCATCCATAGCGCCTTCCATCCGACACGTGCACGTCCACCGGCCGCTCTCCGGCAGCCTCGGCCAACTCGGGAGGTTCGAGCTCCGCTTGGGTAGATTCGTAGCCTCTGGAGTCCTTCATGGCTCCGTCGACGTGGCCCGCCCCACTATGGGACAGAACCGCATTTTCGGTGGAAGAAAGTCAAGTCGGAGTTTACGGCCGCTTGATGAGATACACGTTGTTAGCTAGCTCGGGAGTTGGGACCCACTCCCAGTTTCGCGAAAAAATCTTCCCGGAGGTGTAGGAAGGGTTGGAAGTAACGTCAAAGTTGGCAAGAGATTCCGCACCAATTTTGGTAAGCCCCGAAAGCTGTATATTGGAGAGACGAAACTTATGATGATGGAGCAAATCCTCAAGGGTAAGTTAGAACACCCCTCCCTCGTCATGGCCGACTCATTTTCGGATCGCTATGCGGCTCCTCGATTTTCCTTCCCCACGGACGAAGTCTTCTCCCGATTTCTCTAGAATCGCTCACATTGAGGGGCCTGGCATCAATGATTCTCCCGGTTTCTCCCCCTTGTGTTTTGTTCGAAAATGAGCATCTTCCATCGTACTCTCCGAATTTCTTCATCGGATCCTTCGCAAATTTGCGCTAGCCGAGATACACCGGGTTTCTCAGACATCGAAATAATGTTATTGCGAGGGCGATCCTCCGATTATTGGGCTCCAATCATGCATGAAATCCTCGACCAGAGTCCCCGGTGGAAGATTTCGCTTTCAAAACTCATTCGCAGGATGAAAGCGATGATCCGGATCAAAGCTCGGATTTTTCGAAATGGAATTCCCTGTCACATTGAACTTGCGGGGATAACTTGACAGTAACATCGTCATTTTGTTTCAATGAAAGTCAGGGATCACATCGTTTTCTCGCAGTTTTCGAGATCTTGCGATAGCAGCCGGTTTCCTTCGGATGATACCACTCGACCCTAACTCGAAACGTGTTTTTCTTTGCTTCCAAAGCCCTTCCAATTCATAGCGGACGAGAAATGATCTCTTCTACCAAAAAGCCATTTTATCCCATTGTGCGCCGATGCTCTTCTTGAGCTTGGCGCTTGACCCCGTTTCAGTGCAGAAGCGGCTGCGGCCAGTTTGGCTGCGGTGGCGGACAATGTTACGTCTTCAACCTCCGACGATTGGAGAGCTGACTGCACGTCCCCGGGCGACCCAGCTGACATCGGCAAGCCGAGTGGTCGATCCTCCTTCAGATTGCGATTCGAGAGCACTGCTGAAGGACGCACCACTCCATGGGAGTAGGTGTCCACGAAGATGCATTGCATGATCAGGGTAAAGTTGATAGCTATTTTGCACTGCCGGAGCTTGAGATAAGCGGTCAGACCCAAATTCGATGGAGGGACAGGGAAACACGTCCGCACCAATCGAGTGCAACAACAACAACCAATTCGAGTAGATGGGCTGATGGGGAATCGGGCTTAAGATATATTCACAATCCATATGATTAGAAATCAGATTCTGATTCTGTGTTTGTTTGTTTCGCGTTTTCAATGTGATTTCGCACAGCTCACAATAACGGTCGATCCCGCGTGCAAGGAATCCGTGTCAAGACCATGAGATGGTGCAGAACTTCGCCTGAGTGTTGGACAAGGTATGTTCCAATAATATCTGATGGTGTACAGGGATTCTCCGACTGGTACGGGCGATCCGCTCCTAGCCCTACCGTACTATCTGATGTTGTACCATTCGGGGTGTCTGACATACGACGAAGTTGATATCGAAGATGAGAATCTACGGACTGCATTCCATTCCTGATCCATGGTTTTTCACAAGTTGCACGCCAGGAGAAGGCGGCCTCTAGGTTCTTTCAGCAAAACTTCATAAAACTGCCACTAAATTGAGTCCACAGGGACAAGCGTTCTCGACGATATCTTTCAAGGCCTTCCGCAATCAGTTTTCCCGCGCCTCGTGCCGCCCTGCTTACCAAAAATCAGTGCGAAGGCATGCGGACGTTTAATTGAACAGGTGTTCTACGAGGCGGAGACGAACAATTCAATCAACGGTCCAAGCTACATCGGAAGTGCGCAACGCTAAAGGTTCGGCTAATTTGTCCGCTATCATGCTTGGAGGGCTTGGAATTCTGTCGCCAGATTACTCAGAATAAATATATACTTTTCTATCACATGCAACATGGCCATGCAAACACCGAACCATAGCGTTGAGCGCTGGAAAATTACAAACAGGACAAACCTAATGCGAAACTTCCTCCTTGGGTTCCGCTGCCAGTCACTATAACACTGCGGCCGTCCGCCTGCAGATCGATATCGATCACCACTTCTTCTTGCTAAGCGTCAGCGATATGAATCGAAGTCGCATAAAGTATCACGCGGTAGCTTCAAGCCT
The DNA here is from genome assembly GCA_031001835.1 of Lepidoglyphus destructor. Classification (NCBI taxonomy): domain Eukaryota; kingdom Metazoa; phylum Arthropoda; class Arachnida; order Sarcoptiformes; family Glycyphagidae; genus Lepidoglyphus; species Lepidoglyphus destructor. The sequence continues at coordinate 753,786 of JARNKU010000113.1, read as the reverse complement.
GGCCTATTTTGAGGAGAAAATGAGCAATCGTCGCGTTGGAAGAATGTCGGACCCATCCTGCGCTGAGAATAATCCGCGTGGAAATCAACTGCCACGGATGTTTCTCCGGGTAGCCTCCCCCATTGACTCTCGGCAGTATTTCGGGTCCCGAATAGGTCTTGCGCGCCCGGGGCAAGTCGGCCGAAATGCGCCCCCTCCCCCTTTGATGGCGAGATTATTGGAATCGCTTCCTTCGGGCTTTGAATGCCGCGAACTTTTCTAGAACAACTTCGAAGTCCGCACCCTCGGTCTGCTCTTTTTCCATGCTCAGCATTGCTAGTGCGTCCAGGCTCTTTTGACACCTTGGAGCACTCAAGCCGGTCGTGATTACATTCAACCTGCTGAACGATCTCTCATATCTAGCCATGGAGATAGCGATGGAAAGCAGAGTCTGTAGCGCGGATGGAAGGTTTGGGAATACGCTCTCATCACGGTACTGGAGCTGCGGAAATTCACATACGTTGTCTCATTCTGCCGCTTGGAGGGAATGTTTGCTTGAGAAACTTTTCCATTCAGTTCAATCGCAGGGCTCGATCATATGGCAAACACCATATTTTAGGCAACGACTGAGATAAGCCTTAACGGACTCTCGGCGCGATACAGTATCTCTACACGATTTGCATTCCTACTGCAATCACGAATATTCACAGAACTTCAGTCGCGCCCGTCTCCCGTCTCCGCTGCTTCGCGCCCCTGACCTCTGCGCGGTGCGGGATAAAGCGCAGAGTGTGACAAATCCCACCTGCTTGAAACCCCAACTCAAGGAAAACACGGGCCGCAGCCGCCTCGGGGTTCAGAAGGTTGAGAGTAAGTTCTCCTTGCGATTTTTCGCTCGAGCCGTCCCGCTGGGTTGGCTCCCTGATTGCAACTGTGCAAGCGGTCAATGTGTACCTTTGAGCCCGCGGATTGACCGTCTGCTCAACCTCTCTCTGAACACTTTGGCAGCTCCGCGGACTTTCATTTGTTAATCAGCATCTTTTAACATGATTGATTCCGTCGCTCGGGTGAAACCACGAGCCTACCTAAGTATCTTCTGGATACAACTTCCTTGAAATTCCGTTTACTCTGGAGAGCGGTCGCCGCGGCGCCGGCGTGACAGCTTGTCGCGAGGCCGCCCGGCGGCCTCCTCCGGAACTATTCATTTGCCTGCCGGCAGCCGAACAGCACGGTTGCTCTCGCTGTCGGCCACACAGAGGCGAACGAAGAAGGGAGTGGAACGCCAGCAAAGGGCGCAACCTACCGCAAGACTCTCGAACGGCCTCCGTGGTCCTCAGGGTTTTGAGGTAGTGTTGGAGTCAACCGGAGATGGGGCTTTGTTCCTTGATTGCAATATCCCGAGGGTGTGTGAGGAGGTCCGGTCTCGGGTAGCGGGAGCTCACGCACGAGTTCTGCCGAAGTGATCAATTGCGGGTGGCGTGCCAAACCTTGAGGGCGTCGACAGTATCGATCGATGGAGAGTATTTTGGGAACCCCAGCACGCGTGTCAACCCCCGCAGCCCCGCAGCTGTGGGGCAGAATCAGCGGAGTGCATCCCATGTTCGCGGAAGCTGACCTCCTGGACGCTCCCAAGGCGTTCAAAGCATCATCCGAGAGAAGTACACCACTAAGAGCGCTCCGAACGGTCAGCTCATCAAGACCGAAAGGCCATAGCAACGATTCCGGGCTCTCTTCGGCGAAAGGCTACTCGACTCCGTCACGATCGCGTATGAAAGCTATCGAGTTGTTCTGTGCCCGGCTGCACCGTTACAGTGCCTTGCGTGCTACAAATTCGGTCATCGGGCTATCGACTGTCCCCATCGGGCGTCGCGGCGAAACCGGCCACGAATTGTGGGAGTGCGAGAAGAGAGCCCGCTGTGTGAATTACAAGTCCTCATGCGGCGAACCACCGAAGTTGCCCGGTCTACGCAACCAACGCCAAGGCGGGCGGTGAGCGGAGATATTTTGGAACGAATAGTTTCTGATTTGAACGGAACTCCTCATGAAATCGCTCCGTAAGTGGACGAAACGACGAGAAGATTCCCTTCCTTCCGGAATCCGAAAACTTCAACAAAAGCAAGGCACGTTCTACAGCTCGTTGAGACTTCCCCGAAATCCACGAACTCAATCTTACGATCATCGGCTGTATTGGTCAAGGAAACAGATCGGTTTTCTTATTGCTTACATGAAGGAAAAAGTCCCTGACGTTCAAGTTACTCATTGCTTCTTACACCGTCACTTGCTGGCAATTTGAATACTGCGACAGAATTCACGTAACGCTGTTGACGTCAGTGTCATTATGATCTGAGTTATCTCGCCGAGCTACTTGATCCTCCAACTTTCCTAGACGGACCTGCTTAATTGTCTGATATCTTTAGTCTGATGAACCAGCCGAGTGCATCTCTGCAGGGCAGAGGAACGCACATGCTGAGTGCCGAGGAAAATTGCATGCATTTCCAGATAAGCTCCCGCTTTGGCGACTTCGAGTGTAATGACGCAATCTGGAAACTACCACGTCGCCCGAGAACATCGCGCGGGCTCCATTGAAATGAATTCCAGTCCTCTGCGTCCTCTTTGCTTATCTGATGCTACGGCCGCTTTCCTATTCCTCCTCCTTTTCGAATTGACGATGCCGTCGCCCATCATAAATACAGGCGACAAGGACGGAGACGACCACACTGTTCCCGGGACAGAACGATCATGAAGATCTTCGCGGTCCTCGTCATCATTTTCTTGATTTTCGCCGACTTCCAGAGTCTCCCGGAGGATAACAAAGAACCTGAATCTAATGAGGATTGGATTCTCCCGTAGCCCTTGAACTATGGTTCAGACTGATACATTGTCTGCTTGGGCGTGGTCACGAGCCCAGTCAGGGTCGTGAAATGTAGTACAGTCGCGTAGAGGTAGTCTACTTCTCATGAATAAAAGGCCGTGTACTCAGCAGAGGAGCTCATTGGCTCGGCAACCCACAACACCAACGCGTCTTCACTTTGAGCGCACTGGCTGACCGATAAAATTCTTCGCATCCAGTTTTCCAAACAAAGTCTTTCAAAGATTGTTAGAATTCGGATTCTGGGGAATGGGCTTAGTGTCGTCTAGTACAGGGCTGAAAGTTTTTGGGGACGGAGACACGATAGAGAACACTCGAATCCTGCTCGGTATCACATCGTACACTGTTCGTCCATTAAGCAGACGGGTTGCTCACTTACTCTGCCGCTTGGGGGCAGCTGAATCGAATGCGGGAACTTACGATGATTCCCGACACTCTATCTGCCAGGCCACATCGAAGGGATTCCAAAGCAGCGACTCCCCTCCCCCCTGAAGTGATTGAGAACTACAAGTTTGGCTTGCAGACGCTTCACGCTAATATCCCGCTCATGGAGTCCCATCTTAATATAGCCTACATATCGGATATGCGCTCGAAGAAATTGACCCCAGAGCAGGAACAGCAAATGAAAGTGAAGAAGCAGCCCATTCAGAGGGCGTTATGGGAGAAACTTGGTGTTATGGTGGATAGGCAAAGACCCGCATCGGGCAACACATAGGATAGATACAAGATACGAACGTTGGTTTATTATTGGAACTGCAAGTCTCTGGACCGCTTAAGCTCTCAAGAAAAAAATATAGTGTCACAAAATTTAAACAAATAGTGTAAAGAGGTAGAATATCATTCTACTACAGTATTTTCACTGAGTAACCATTTGTACAACTCCGACATGAGCTTTCTATATGAGAGTGTAGTGCGGACATCACTGGGGAGCCTCCCCCACAATGCGGGGATGCGGAACTGCATGGACTGGCGGCCGAGCGTAGTCCGGGCCGGCGGTAATGCACTTGAACTTGATACAGATCTGACACGGAGTCGGATCTGCGGCGTCCCGATATAGCTCTGAGTGCGTCGTTCTGCAAGATCTGGCAACGGGGGATGACGCCCTCATAGCCCCCTCCCCACAGGGAGATATTGTAAGGAAGAGTGGGTAGGAAGAGCGAGTTATAGACCTGTAGAAGAACCTGACGCGGAGATCCCACCTGCCGGAGTCTTCTGAGGGCGGCTATGACCGATAGGCATTTGGTCGTGGTGTCCTGAAAAATTCAATCTCTGGATTTGAGAGGCCCTGTGCAGCCTATTAGATGTAAAATCCAATCAAACTTTTCGGTTTGCTTACATTCGTACAGATGATAGAGTGGGGCCCGATCCCCGCACAATTCGCACACACAATCGGAGTGCCAAGCCGCTGTTTTTATATAAATGACCATGGACCATGCTACCGACTCGTAACTCTGGCATTGAGGCGCCGTATCCTTAGAGAGTTGGGAGCGTGTGTAACACGGAGGAATGTTCGTGTTCATCCTGGATACATGTTCCTGACTGTTGATCTAGTGCGAATCGTATGCTACAGAAAGACCGCGGTGCGCACATCCTGCGTATTCCTTACGCTCGTGGAACGAGGAAAGATGAAGAAGGGAAATTCCCCGCCGCAGAGCTCTATTCCATGCTGTCCGCATAGCTGCAACAAGACTTGTTGGAGCGAGCGAGCGTCCCTCGCGAGGAACCTGCATTTTAACGCCCAACGTTGGAGATGGAAATATTGGGCGGTATTCGGGTTCATCTCATCGATGGTTATCGCCGAAAAATATGGTGTACATATAATGCGCGCATGGGTGTAGTAAGCTGTCGTGCTAAGGGAACCTTGTTCCCTTCGCCACAACAGCCTATGAGTTTCGAGTTTCTTGATCGTTTCCGGCAGTGTTCCGGAAACGAAATTGATCGCCAAGAGATCCGCTTTCACGGCGTGTTTTCCAAAGAACTTCCTGGCTTTCTCTATGAAGGCTGCTCAATATTTCTGAGGGAGCGTTCCGATAAAATTCTGTAGCAATTCAAGATGCGCCGCATGGTTAACGGCGGTGTTGAAGCAAGATAGGCGTGGGGGTAAGGGGAGATTCATAGGCGCATTGAAAGGGAGCACTCTGGACGGCGCTTCGGGAAAAATCTTCTTCACGCTCGAGATGAGCGAATCTACGTCGCTAACTGGACTGCCGCACGCTCGTGGCAGGTGTATACACGCCATAGCGTCGCCCATGACCTACAGGACAGTTGCAATATGACGAAATTCGCTGCTTCTGAGACTTCGCAGGCCAAGAGGGAACTTCCACGAGGGTCATCCGCCTTCAGTTTGCCTACTACCACGTTCGCTATGTAGCGGCCACAATTATCAGTGATTCCGTCAATCAAAACTCAAATCGCGGAGTCTCCGATCGCCGCTTGAATCTTGTCCATAATCTCGCCGTAGAACATAGTTTTGATGAGGTCCAATTGGTTAGGGTGCCGGCATTTCCGGAAAACTCTCTAGAAAAGCCTTGAGATCTTCATTCAGCAGTTCCTCAAGGGGAATGTCTGCACTCACGAAGGCTTTACACAATCATCTAGAAAACAGATCCTCGACTGGTTTCTCCAGGTAGCGGTTCAAGTCCTTGCCTTCGCTTCTGAAGTTTGAGACTTTCTTGATCTCCAAGGGTTCTGATGTGGTGTCCGATAGTCCGTTTCCGAGCATTCGCGAATGAGGTGACACAAACCTCGCACTCCACTCGAAATCGATCGGAGGGTTCATGGAACGAGCTATTGGAGCACAAAAGGAAGTGAGAGCCATGAACAGAGTACCTTGTTCCGACATGCCTATAACCTCTGTTGGGTACCTTCCAACTCGTATCGGTCATTGCCCTGGTACTGAAAAATTCTGGATTTACATCTGACAATTTGTGCTCCTGCTCTACGATGAATTCCTGGTAAGCCGGGGTATCCGCGGGTTCGAATCTCTTCTCCAATTCCTCCACAAAGAGGGGCGTACCGGCAAGAAGGTACGTCAACCGATTTCTTGTTGACGCATGCAAGCCGAGAACTCGTTTGAGGAACGACGACTTCACACGCTCGATCTCATCGAGGTTGACAAGCGAGAGCTTCGACCAACAGAGAGTGATGCCGTACGACACCGTGGGAGCGATTTTGATATCGAAAAGCTTCAACGCTGTCCTGACCGAGAGTTTCCACGGATCCGCGATCATGGAAGAGGACACGACGCCCTTGCGTGCCCGCTCCTTCACGTGCTTCGAGAAACTCACACCCGACGAGGATAGCATCACTCCGAGATACGAGAACGAGCTCACATACTCAATGCTTGCTCCGCAAAGGCGCAACTCGTCCGCACAGTGAGCCGGCCGTGGCCAAAAGTCCGCCGCACACGCGCTGCACTGCAGCGCGAGATCTCTCCGCCCGGGTGCCCGGCCGCGGAGTAGGAGATCATTTTTTAAAATGTATTCTCGGAGCTGTACATAGATATTCACATGTCGAATCCCCGGGAGTTGATTGTATAGGAACTCAAGAAGCGAGTGACGGGGATTCAGCATGGTGTCGACGGAAAATCCGAACTTTAGCTAGGGTTTGTTCGTCAGGCTCCAGCGAGCACCGCCGCGCAACGGGAGGAAGGTTTGCACAAAAACTCGAATCGCAAGAGAGCGCCGGCGGGCGACACTCAAAGTTGCGGTTTTTCTCGTTCATTGATCTCTTCGCAAGCCTCGAGTGGAAAATTTAGGTGCTTCGAGATGCTCTTTCAGAAAATACAGCCGCCTGAAGGTGTCTGACCCGAACAGGCGTTGCAGAGAGCAGTGTTCGACTGGAAAAAACACCCGGATGATGTCCTACCTGATATCTGGGCGTCGAAAGCCCAACAACGAGTTGAAAGTTACGCAAAGCGCTAGTCTCGCCGCTCAGAGGACTCACGACGAAAACACCGTAGCGGCACCTAGAAAAAGGCGCCAAAAGAGGTGGCCTCTCTCTCAGAGCCCTTTCAGTACCGAGATCATCGCCTTGATGACTATTGGAATCGAGAACTGTCAAAATAAATTCTGATAATACGTCATTGAGCTGTCACTCTTCTACCTTTTCTTCAACTGATTAGTCATCGTCTGAGAAACTCAAAGTTGAAAGGTAGGATCCCTGTCTGTTTTGAAGCTACTTGATCATGTCAGGACACCCCTCTTCCGGAAATCATAGACATCGGACCCGTTCTCCCAAGAACTAGCAAAACCTCCCGAGCTCAAGGTCTGCAATGCGAATAACTTCGAACTCGTTATGCGCTCATGACAGGTGCCATGGACTGCTGCGTCGAAATTTCCGTTCGCGCACTCTATGAAGTCGCGATGGCTAACGGCAAGGACCTTGAGCGAAGCATGGAAGCTCTGAAAGCTCGGAATCCAGAGATGACGGTTCATCACCAACAGGAGCTTCGGACGTTCCTACGAAAAACCTTCCTTCCGAAACTCAAGGGTAAATGGCGAGGTAAGCGTCGAAGGCGCGACCAGTTCGAGAGCCGCTACCAGTCGTGGTTGAACAAGCGACTGACAATCGCGACTCCTGAAGACACGGAATCCTCCGAAGAGGGAGAATCCGATGGCGCAGCTGAATCTGAGACGCCTGATGCTGTCAAACCCCGATCCGGGAGACCTCAAGTATCCTTCGCAGAAGGCAGCGAGCGGACGCAACGAAGGAAGGTGAAAGAAATTCGTGATCAGTTGGACTCTCAACTTCTTCAACAGGCCGCCACACTTCCAAAATTTAGCGCTGATAGAGCTCTTGCGCTCATACTCGACAACTCTCTAAGCAAGAGTCAGTACGAAAACATTCGGCTCGCGGCGAAAGAGCTCCATGCAGACATCTTTCCGTCTTATAATGAAATCCGCGCGTGCAAGGGGCAGTGTTACCCGGAAAATGTCATCATTGAAGAACATCAGAGCAGCGTTGAGCTGAAGTCCTTGTTGAGCCATACGGCTCAGAGATTACTTGCCTCCAAAACTATAGCGGAATTGAATAGTCTGGACAGGAAGCTGACCTTGATATCTAAGTGGGGTTGTGACGGATCGTCAGGTCACAGTCAGTATAAGCAAACTTTCTCAGATCAGGCCCTTCCCGATACTCATCTATTCCTCACCTCTTTCGTCCCACTTGAAATTCGAAGCACGATTAGTAATTCTAAAACCTATTGGCAAAATCCAAAAGCATCTTCCACGCGCTACTGTCGTCCTAAAAAATTTGAATTCACTAAAGAGTCAGCAACTGTGATCAAGACGGAGATCAGCAGGGTCGAGGAGGAAATCTCTCGATTGACAACAACTAAGGTGATGGTAAACGGCAAACGTTTCTTCTTCACCTTCCAAATGATCTTATCAATGATAGATGGCAAAGTCTTGCAGACGATCAATGACACGAACTACATGATGAAGTGCTCGCTGTGTGGAGCACTGCCACGCGAGATGAACCACCTCGATCTGATTTATGGAAAAGAGATAACGTCGAAGTATGCCTCTCTCTCGCCCCTGCATGCTCGTATTAAATTCATGGAATGTCTCCTAAAAATCGCGTACCGATTGCCATTCAAACAATGGAAAGTCACATCAGCAGCGCACAAGGAGCTCAAAGCTCAACGAAAAGCACAAATTCAATCTCAATTCAGAGAGACCCTCGGCTTGAACCTCGATGTAGTCAAACAAGGCATGGGGAACACAAATGATGGGAATAGTTCTCGGCGCTTTTTCGCCGATCCGGGAAGAGCCTCAGAAATTCTCAATATCGACTGCAATCTAATACAACGATTCGGAACCATCCTTGACACCATTAATTCCAACTCTGAAATTCACATCAAAAAATTCTCCCGGTATTGCAAGTCGACAGCCGAGCTTTATGTCAGTTGTTATCCTTGGTTCCCCATGCCGAATACGGTTCACAAAGTTCTAGTCCATGGCAGTGAAATTATTGCAGATGTAGCTCTCCCAATCGGCTTGTTCAGCGAGGAGGCTCAAGAAGCCCAGAACAAAGTATATCGCCATCAAAGACTCTTTCACGCAAGGAAATCGAGCCGAAAAGCTACGAATGAAGATGTGTTCAAGAGCATGCTCGCTATGTCGGACCCATATGTAAACACGTTCCGAAAAGAGTCGAAAATCTCGATCGAGAGTCATAATCCCGATGTGATACAGTTATTAAATCTCTCTTGAACTTCCCCTGCAAATCACCTTTTGAACTCAGTTCTTCCCGTAAGTTTCCGTAAGTCCTCGACAGGCAATTTTTAGGGAGTGTCTATGCACCACCGCGAAGACACTCATTGGAAAATGATACCACAAATTCAGCAGTTGTGCTCTGCGTTTGGGCGGTTCTGCGGCAGGATACCGATCAGCGGCGCAGCGCTCGAGCGGCGGACTTTTGGCCGCCGCTGGCCCACTGTGGTCCGCTGCTGGGACATAGCCTCCGCGTCGGAACTTCATGGCCATCGTCTTCTTCTTATTGATGGGAAGTCCCCTTGACTCCACATATCTAGGCAACGATCGGGGACGACAGAAGTTTATACAGGCAGCTTTTTCTGGCGATGCCACGCCACGATCCCGGATCCATAGGGTTACCTTCACCCTTTGGGATGATCAACAATAGACAACTCCTCCAGGCGTCTAACCGCCAGGCCGTCGTCGAGACACCTGTTGAGCAGCAGGACTACGTCGGACGTGATAGGCCCTTCCGAAGCAATGTCTGAACTGACGGCCGGGGGGAGAAACCGATGAAACTTATATTGTCCATTCTAGGATGTACAATAAAGCACGAATTAATGATTGACATGATAGGAGCAGCTTGCTCCAGACGCTCATAACAGATGTCGTCCGGTTCGGTTGCTTTGCGGGACGGCAGCCGGCGGATGACGGCCGACACTTCCTCCCACGAGAAGGGGTCTCTCTTCGGGTTCAAGTTTTCTGCGGAGTCAAGAAACTTATAAAATTCGGGAGTAGCAATCTGGATCATTTTTTAAGTTATAAGTTAGAGGTGGATCGATTCAATTCAGTGTTTCCCAAGGGAAACGAGCCAGAATCAGCGGTCGACGTCAAATGGAGTTGGTCGCCGTGCTATTCGTGTTCATTGGACGGATGCATACAAGGAGCCAACAATCGACTTCCATGGTTTTCATTCTTGGCGGCGGCTGTATTCATGTTTCACGCTACGGTCTGGATTGAGATGGAGTGGGAAAACGGACTAGCGGATCTTCCGTACCGCCGAAGATATTCCAAGGAACTAACAACTCGACTTCTGGAAGAACGAGCGAGTGTCGGCTTGCCTCTTGCTCTGAAGATGGTGTGAGATAACATTGGCGCGGTATCCATCGAAAGATTCGCGGACACCCACAAGAGCCCTATTGCCCCACGTGCGCAAGAGCGCAAATTCTGCCTTCGGCCCGAGCGAGAGCAGACACGCATCGGAACGTCGCGTCGTAATGCGCTGATTTAAGAGAGATTCTCTGAATCGTATTCACCCGTCCCGAGAAATTGCGATGTTGAGAGTCTCCCTTGAGGAAAATCCGCGCGGAGGATCACTGATTGTGGTGGCACCCTTCAAGTTTTCAGCGTGGAATCGTTAGAAGTTAAAAGTTATCGGAGGCTTTGCGAGTTATGGGGGGCGATTAACATTGAGCCTATGCTGCAAGTTATGGATAAGTCGACGGACTTCTCTTCAAGTTATAAGTTGAGCAGGGTTTACAACTTATGGGCGCTCCAAGATAGAGGGAATTGACTGTCTGTCGAAATTAGAGGAATAGTGATCACCGTGAATAATGTCGTATCTCGTCCGAAATTCTCCGCGATAGATTGTTGGGAAAGAGCTGCCACCAGCCTTGATCGGGTCGCAGCTGCGGGAGCGGAGTGCCCCCAGTCACGTCGCGAGAGAAATACTAGTGTAGTGGACAGCGCTCCGTCGTCGAAGGTGACGTGAGAGAGGATTCGCTTATTCTGACTTGGAGATTGCTGGTCCAAAGAACAGATCAAGCGGTGATTTACATCTGCATCGAAAGAATCACACAGAAGATTCCGCCGGGATTCCAACAGCCTAAAGATCTTGATCGGAAATCCGGGTTTTTGAAGTCGGCGCAGCTTCTTGATGAGAATGCCGAATGCGATCTTGGACATGCTCCGTCGCATATCAACCGAAAGGAATTCCTGGTTTGAAAGAGCGCGACTCCAGGAATTTCTCAGGAGCTTGAAAGCTTAAGCTTTCTCGGTGCTTAAGCTCAGGAAATCGTACTTGCAGTCAAGTATGAGCCAGATTCGCTCATCTAAACTCGCAATCCTTGGCATAGAGAATGAACTATCGAATGGTATTGATGTGGAAGACGCTATCAACGAGTTCGCAACCTTTGAAAACCCACGAACTCTGAAAATAGTGCCTGTGTCTGGATCAGAAATGTGTACTTGATAATATAGTCTCGATGACCGGTAGCCTGTTTCATTTTTTTGTTGGGAAGGCGTGCTGGAGGGGCGCAAATTTCAGGATCCGCCCGGAGCCCTACTTCGTCTAGTTGCGCCCGTGGTCTAGCTACGACGCTCTCCAAAGCGAAAGGGATCTCTACACCATCGGACATTTCGGACAATTCAGATTCCAACGCGCACTCTCCGCTGCCAACGCGGCGGGCTCTCAGCGTCGCGCCGGTTCAAAAGGATTCCGAAACAAGCAAAGCGCTTGAGCCGGTTTCGTTGCTCGAGCAGCTCCTCTGCGACCTGTCGCCTTTCTCTGCCATTGAGGCGGCCATTGCCCGTGTTATCGTGTGGCATAAACATCCAACATTATTGTTGAAGCTCGAGACGAGTCTCGCAGCGGTGACGGATATCCTACCAGTTGAATTTCGCGCGACAAAGTCGGTCACCGACCGACCCAACTTTTCAGCCTTGTCCTGCCCGAGAAACTCGATGACAACCTGAGAGCATTGCTACAGACGAATAACCTACACCTTGCGGGAGCGGTCAACGAGCTGGAACACTCGTAGCGACCCGGCTTGGAAAGGCTTGGATAGAGGGAGACTCGGGAGGATTGGTCAAAAGTTACCAAAACGTGCAGACATCCCGTTCGTAGTGATTGGCGTTTGCTGGAACACACTCCGTTACCTGAGTTTGACTTGATTATGCAGCTATGTTATCTTTCCCATCTGACCTCTTCTCTGTGTAAGCTTTTGCCACGAAAGATTTCGTACCTCCGAGCCGTGTCAGCCTCCGCAGAAAGTGGGATCAGGCTTGAGAAAAAACTGTCTTTTTTTTCAAAAGCTTCAAACTTGATCATGATCATGTTAGTCGGCTCGGAAATGCGGGAAGTTGGCACCTGAGATTTCGAGCACAGTGAAATTTCTTCGCAACGGAGGCGTTGAGGAATCGTGTTCGTTGGAAGGGAATTCCGTGTTGGCGAGCGTCCATCAATACTGTGTTTCCAGTGATCCCTTTTGGACGGAAATTATGAGATATCTTAGGAGGGCGATTCAACACAAATCCTCAGGACGATCGATTGAGCTGTCCAGATCATGCCAACACAGGCTTGCCAGCTCAAGACGATTCCGGGTGTCGACATTAAGGGTCCATGCAAGCTTCTTCCGGATAGTCGTCGGAGTTCGATTAACGGAATCAATATCATCTTCGAGGGATCGACCAGCACCGGAGACTGCCGAGAGCCCGTAAGGAGCAGCTACCAGCCTTTTCCTATCAGGCTTGTACAGCTCGACAGCGGACGAAGAATCGTTTCAATTCAGAGATAGTACTTTCGTCGCAGGTTCCGTTTGAAGTACTCCTTAGCGACGTTGGCTTTGCATGGCAGCTGATTTTGAAGCGCTGTGCGATCGCACCTCAATCGGAATTTCGCCTTCCGTTTGCCATCCGATGGAAACAGCAGCCCGAGAGAGAATCTATCCTACCATTTTCCTGGACTTTGCGTATCGGATTTTCTTGGGTGGAATCAATGACTGGGATAAGCGGAAACATTAGGAATGATTTTATTCATCATGCAGACACGGCATTCGTTCTCTCCAGAACCCAAGGCAATAGGTTCCTGCGGACGAGTTTCCCAATCCCGGAACGCGGAATTGTGTCGGAGAAAGTGATTCCTCCTTCGAGTTTGTAGATATCAGGTGCAATTTCTGGAAACGATCAAGTACGATTATAGAGGTTTGTCAAAGAGCCAGAGATTCAACGGGACAGCCATCGAAGAGGCAAAGGATCATCTATCGATTGAGAAGCCCTCTATCTGATTGCAACTCACCAGCCATGTGTTCATGTATGGTTTCTTCATCGAGCGCCGGCGAAAGCGGTACGATTATGGCGTGCAAAGCCGTTTGGAGTATTGGATGAGGAAGTCCAACCACGGCAGCGTCTTTCACGAGGGGATGCTTCAGGATTTTTGCTTCAACTTCGCCGGGAGAGATTGTTGTGTATTTGGTTTTGATGAACTCCTTCAGCCGACCGACGAGAGAAACGTAACCCTCATCGTCGACAATACAGACATCTCCGGTGCGAAGCCAGCTGTCCTGTACGAAGAGTTCCTGCAGAAGACATGCGGATTGAAATTCATGACTCTCATCGAAGAATGTTGCGAGAACGAGAATATCATGAAGGAATGCCGTCTTCGAATGCTTCGTCCAGTGTGCCTCTACGTGCCTTCGATGCTTCGGGATCTTTGTAATAGCCGGCGGTCCGGTAAGGCAATTGAATGAGAAGCTCTCCCTTTTCACCCAAGGCTACGTCTTCGAGTGTTTCGGGGTCAACGATACGGAACTTAGCCCTAGATAGTACTTGACCGATAGCACAAGGCTTGTAGAAGCCTTTGAAGGTGTGGCTGAACCCTGCTAAGCCTTCGGTCTGTCCATAAACTGAAAGAGAGATATCAAGATTAGAGATTACTGGACTGCCTAGATTACTGAACGTCAATAGGTGATACTCTTTAGCGAGATGAGGGAGTTTTGTTCGGCTTACGATTCCCAAAGCTCTCGAGGTCTGGCAAACACTGTCTAAGGAAGCCGAGGCAATCCTCCGGGAAAACATTCGAAGCTACACCCAGCACTCGCAAAGTGCGTAAAGAAACCGATCTCGAGCTTTCGTGGTTCGTTTTGAAGAGATTGAGTATGGACAGGACAATGTAGGGCGTGGTGAAGAACGCGAAAACCTGGAAATATTGATCAGTTGAGGGAAAATCTTCATCAGAATAATTTCTACTCTTGAAATCGGATTCGGAAAGAAGTTTTGAGATCCAACGTGGAGCAAGTCCGCTACCTGGAATCTCTCGATCGTGTGCATGATGGCTTCGATATCGTTGCTTTGAGCGTGCACGAAACTGAAACCGCGATAGGAACAGAACGCGAAGATGCCCAGAAGATTGTACGTATGATGCAAAGCTGAAGTTGATAGAACCACGGCGCCGGTGTCGAACGGTAGAACATCTGGAGCGCTGCGGAGGAAGAGCCGTGCGGTTAGTCCATTGTTGGACAACTCCACTCACCAGGTATCAAAATCGGACCGAACCAAGCTGGGGTTCGTTTGGAAATACGAACGATTGCATAAGCACGCCTGATATAATAGTTCTGTGGGTGTGCATCACTGCTTTGGAGCGTCCTGTGGTCCCGCTCGTTCTCGGCATGTACGCTAACGCGTCCGGATTCACGTCGACTGATGGTGCGTCGGGAGCGTTCAACGAGCGTAAATACGCGAACGAGTAAATCTGAGATTCGACGGACGCTTCATCGCAAACATCATCGTCCAGTACGATGATCCACTGGAAGAGTCGAGGAAGAATTGTGGGTTGGTTCATGTGGAACCTGATCTTCAGAAAAACGCTACATACATATGTCGATCACTAACCTGAATGCACTTGAGAGATTCGCGGAGTTTCAGAGCTACGGCGAGGTTTTCCTTCACACACACGAAAGCTTTCGGCTCGTACACGGACGCCAGTTCCTCATACTCATCTACAAGAAGAACATGATCAACTGTATTGAGTTGCACATTTTCACTTCTCCCGAACTCGAGTAATACTTCCACTTGATTCTCTGTCACCAATCGTTCCGATGGAAAAACCGACCTGCGGGGAATCCGAAGTCGAGACCGCTCCCAACTGCATTCAAAGACCAGATCGCCGAAAGCAGCAGTGGAGTACGAACCGTGTTCGTGCAGCAGATGGCGGCAAAATCGCCCGAGCGCATTCCGATCTTGTAGAGAGAGTTCACCAAAAGCTTGGATAACTTTGCCATGTCCGATCCGGTGTAGCAAATCCCGGACACGGCATCCGTCTGTCGGATTTTTGCACGTTTTGACTCAAAGTTCGATAATTCGATCACAGACACGATTCGAAGTCGCTTCGAAACGACTCAAAATTTCCTGGGGGTACTCACGAAACAAGCGCCAGCATGTCTCTCCCACGCTTTCCTGAGGAACAGCCCATAGTTGTCGGAGGTCAGCTCCGTATCGAAATCTCTGAAAGGAGATGAGTAGATCGTCATGCTTGCGACGCGGGAATCACACCCTGTGAACGATGCATCGATGACCCTGATTCCCCATCGGCCGGAGAGGAGGAGAATTGGAGAGGGATTCCTCAACACGCAACGACGCAGGTGTAATCAGTATCCGAGAATAGATTCGGCCGTCGTAAATGTACTACAAGCCTTAATCGTAAAACTCTAGAAACGACTCTTGGGAGTGCCAACCATTCAACGAGGGATTCGAATGTCTCAATTCTTTCTATTTAGGAAGCCACCGCTTCGAAGCTGGAAGAGGGCACACGTGCACCTTGTGTGGCATCCACAATTGACTTGCTGAGAGATGTGCAAGCGGTTACAGCCAGAGTGTGTTCGAATGCCACGACGCTCACTGCGAGGGAGGAAAAGACAAGAGAAATTTCAGAATCATTTTCTCCGTGGTGGGAACACAATACTCGATGTGGTCAATGCCCGAAATCGAGGATTGGAAGAAATCAACAGACCGAGCGCTTGCGATCGGCAGACCGATTGCGAGAAAGCGTTGAATCAACATGGCGGCTTCCCGCGTTTCCAGAATCGCCTTGGAAAGCTCACGGCGGTCAGTTCCCAACAGCTGGAACTTGGAACGCGGGCGGCGCAGGAGAACGGGCCAGAATTCCCTGCGAAGCTTTATCTTCTTGGAGATTATTATGGGAATCAGGGCTGGGAACAAGCCTACTCAAGCGCTGACATGATACTTCATCCGCAATCACTCCCACATCTGAGCGAGCAGAGCGAGATTCCAGCACAAGCGGGGCCACATTCTCGGGGATTACCGTGCAAGTTAGCCTCCTCCCACCCTCAACCTCACAATGACGCCGTAAGTTCCAGAAGAAGAAGTCATCATCAATCGCGACGTACCGTAGAAAGTTCGAATCTTGCACTAAACTCATTGCCAAGATCGAGGGCGGTTGTTTCGCGGCTAATTGCAATTTTCGCTGCGGTGTGCAAGTATTCGCGAACCGCGGTTTTTCAGAATTGCGGTTATTTGCGACCTCTCATAGGCATTTTAGCGATCTCGGCGAGGGTTCAAAATCTCAGCTCTGTCAAGTTTCCGACGACCCAATGCACCTTATTCACGAGAATCAGTTTCTGAAGCTGATTGGAACATGTGTCCGCGATCAGGAAATGCCCCCGAAATTCTTGGAACTGGCGTGATCTCAGCGGGCTGCGAACATCTCTTCGCCATCGACATATCAATGGTCACATGCAACGCTGCTGAAGGAATCACCTCTCATTGTCAGAGCATACGGAAGGTGTCGATGGAAGATGTCGCGAAGAAGTGTCTCGCCTTCGTTTAAATTGGAGTGATCTTAAGCAACGGGCTCACTCGGTGTCAGCGGTGCAGTGAGCAAGCGAGTTCGCGACTGGAAGTTCACGATTGGAACGGCTTTCTCCTTGATGACAGGGAAAAGTTAGCCGATGCTGCCTCACGAAAGCCATGTGTACACTAAGGATGAAGAGCGCAAAGCTGGTCGATATTCGTTCTGGAGATGCCGATACGAGAACGAGGATAAACGATGCAAGGATGAGCTCATTGTCCGTCTTCCTCCAATTCTATCAAGCGGAAATTCTGATGGCTTCACCTCTCGCTACATATCATGGCGACCATAACAGCTCGAGTTTGGACATTGAAAGATACGGAGGACGTCATTGCCGAGAGAGGGATTCGAAAAAACGCTCCGGATGCCGTCGCTGTTGAAGTACAGTCAACTCCGCTTGACTGGGTCTCCGGATATTCGAGGCGACCGCTCATTAGAGCCAAAAGCGGGATTCCCGAAGTGTCCACCGCTACCAATATACCAGCGTTTCATCGGGACACCCGCCTCATCGGGCTATGATGGTCTCTCTCAATGTGCTCCGATTGAGCGGAGT
The DNA here is from genome assembly GCA_031001835.1 of Lepidoglyphus destructor. Classification (NCBI taxonomy): domain Eukaryota; kingdom Metazoa; phylum Arthropoda; class Arachnida; order Sarcoptiformes; family Glycyphagidae; genus Lepidoglyphus; species Lepidoglyphus destructor. Next base: position 736,549 of record JARNKU010000113.1, on the reverse strand, counting down.
CGACTGTGTTGCCATGACGCTCACTGGTGCAGGAAGGGCGAGAAACGGTTAAGTCGAAATTTTCGTGAGAATCGTTATTACACGCTGGATCTCTCTCGTTTTGTTTATTCCTATAAGCTACAGTGGATAAAATCATAGAAAAAAATCGAACTTCCTAGAAACTCGCGAGTATGCCTGCTAGTCAGGCGATAGCGAAGCGTCGATTTCATTGCTGTGTTCCGAACTTTTTCCTTTGGTTGCACGCGACTGTCGTTCATCAATGGATCGAACGTTGCCAACATCATGTGCATACCATCAATATTCGTCGCCTTCCGACAATGTTTTCGTGCGTTCCAGAGGCGGTATTCCTTATAGCTCTTGTTTCTCGCCTCCTGAGCTTCTTTGCTGAGCGCTCCAATCGGTAAGAGGGCTTCCTCTATGATTTGAGGGCCATGCATCAATAGTTTGTGCATCGTATTCGGCATGTATATAGTACCAACGGTACAGACTTATGTACAACCAGGCGGCCGTCTCGTGCGGTCCTGCTGCCGGATCGCGCGTTTCCTGATCCCTGTCAGTGGGGCGCATCCAAGCTGTGAGAGCTGTTTGGAATTTGGTTTGTTTAGGTTGCGAATTGCGAAGGGCGAATTCCGATCGATTCCGGTCAGCTCGGCAGTCAGACTGGTGTCAGAGAAGAATCGGCGTGCGGTGTTGCCATCATTAGATGACCCCATCCCCGAGTCGACCATGTCTACACGGCGACCCAAACGTTGTCTGAAATTCTCCTGTACTCCTTTCTTCCTGCTGTCGATAATCTCCCCCTTGGACTTGTTCACCGCCCAAGTCTCGAGCGGGAGTCAATACGCAATATTCAAGAAGCACTCCACGCATTTGATCCTTGCATGGAGTGGCGAGAGTCCTCCGCCACCTCTTTTCGCGAAATCGCTTCCAGGTCGTTCATTTGACTCGAAGGCGCCCTACATATGCAACAAACAGCCATAGAGGATACCTTACATAGCACCTGCGCAACCATCCCGTCTTTCAAAGGGACTGTGTGACACGGAATTTTCTATCGGCTATTTTGATCTCACCTCTGCCTCTGTCTTCAACCTCTGGACGAATTACGTCCGCCGCTTCTTTAATGAAGTTTTACTTCAGTGGTCTGCAGAGCCGCGTTCAAGAGGGTCCGTTATTTCTCCATACAACATCGACGGATTCATTACTCAATATCAACGGCACTACAGATGTAAGGAACAGATTGGTGTCGGAGAGTGTATTGTCCGAGAAGGCCTGCTGATATTCGCTGTGGCCTGAGGATCTATCGCAACCCCACTCGGAAGCCAACGTTAGCTCATCGGCAATTCAGATATCTCGGTGATGACTTTGAATGAAGTATTCGCTCCGTGGTGTGATCCAATAGATCTTTGAGCGAGACTCGACTGGAGTTTTCCGTAGCTCCTACGTTACTCGGGTAACACTATTCTTTAGCTTCCAGTATTTTGTGATAGGATGGAAAGATGGGGAGGACAAGTGCCTTTCGCGCTTGTCTCAGAATCAAATACTGCTCTTCCGACAATTTACAGTCGAGCATGATTGCGAGAGCAGCCGAGGGACAGAGTCGCGTTCTTTCTCTCATTGGCTGACGCAGCTGCAACTTGATTCAGCGATGCAGGGTGCGTTCTCTTCAGGTCGTCGATCTTGCATCTCTTCGCTCGTGGACCGGACTCATCGAATGATTTCCTCGGACGGCCAGTTCGCACGACGGATGAACTAGAGCAACCCGCGACGGTCCGCGTCGGTTCTTGCTTCGAGAATATCTTCTCCTTTTTCAACCAGTCTCCGAACTTTTCGCTGAGTTTCATCCTGCACCGCGACGCTCGCTCCCACCTCTGATTGAAATGACATATGAAGGTTTTCTTGAGAAAGTGCCTCAACCCTTGACAGCACTCTACTGTGAGCTCGGGTTTTCTGGCTTCGACTAACTCCTCGTAGTTTATGCTAACACAAGCGGCATATTTGAACTCCGGATGATAGTGGAACTACTGCAGAGAGGCTCACCTGCAGTCGTGAACCACAGCTCCCGGAAAGATTTCAATTTTGCGGCCGACGCAATAGCCGAGTGGTCCAAGCGGTCTGCATGTTACGTGCAGATTTGCATAGCCATGTTGACGTGCAACGAGCGACAACTCGTTGGTTCGAATCTCGCTCCGACCGACTTCTTTGGAGATGGTTTCCATGTTTCCTATATCCGGGTTATGGCGAATGCCGGGGACGTAGCCAAGTCGGCCATGACCGCCATACCGCCCACGCCCGGCGAACAATGCATCCCGAGAGGGTAGTGGCATGCATGAGTAGTCGATACGCATGCATAGCAAGGGGTTCCATCAATGTTTCAGCCTCCGTTGCGAGGAAAACCGAGTTTTCCATCATTGTTGCTCGAAGGACAGTTTTGGCAACTCCATGGAATTCGAGCTTCTGGCTCTGCGCATAAAGAGACGAGATGAGGAAAATGGGATTCAAATGAGTTTCAGACATCTTCAGTCATCTAGGAGCCATCCGCAATACTCTGAATACCGAGTTTCCTCCATTCGAAAAAATGACTTCTTTTCGCCTCTGAACGACTGTGCGATGGAACACTCTCAAACGTCATGCCGTCGATACTCGCGAAGCGCCGCTTCAAAATATCTCACAGATCCAGCGGGGCACGTCCCGAGCAGCTGAAGGACGTCTTGAGAGCGAACAGACGTCAGCCGAAGCCGTTCACTGGGCGCGTCAAAGAGCGAGAAACCCGATCATGCACTTCACAGAAAGGTCGTAAATTTCGATACCACATGAGCGTTCGACGCCGATGCAACGTTCAGTCTGGAACCCAAACCATACTACAGCCAGGTTTTCGTGATTCTCACCGAGCGCCCGAACTGCGTGCTACCAATCGCGTACGCGCTTCTGCTCGATGAGGAGACCCGAACATATAAACGCATGCTCAGCCTCTTGACGCAGAAATGGCTGCAGTTCTAACCTTCGGCTGCTTCCGTCGAAAACGAGCGCGGGCCAATGATCGCTTTTCGTAAGAGCTTCCCCGAAATCAGCATTCGCGGGCGTTTCTTTAATCTGCGTCGGAATGTGAAGCATCATGGTCTTCGGCGGTGCTACAAAAGTGAACCTGATTTCTCCCGCTCCGTGCTGATGATCCCGGCCCTTGCCTTCATCCTTCCAGATCGATCGGAGCCTGCTGTACAAGTTTAGTGGGGCCCTGCACAACGACCTACTTCGTTCCGCGAAACGGATCGTTGTGCGGAGTGTTCGTTTTGCGGAACGCCCTCCAGCATCAGATCCTATGGGGATCGAAACAATTGGATCCAAGGCGGGATTGAGAATCATTTCGGTGCAAAAAGGTCAATATCACCAGTTCATTTTATTTCATCGTTCTCAACTGGTGCTCCTCACTCCGTTCAGGATTGATTTTTCTGATAAATTTATGGTCGAAAAAAAAGTTTCGAGCCGTTTTTGGTGCAGTTTCGATTTCTGTGAGCACCATCAATTCATTATCAAGACGGGAAGGGGTTGTCATATACATGTCAAACAAAAATGGAGATCATGTACAGGAATTGATCAGGGGGCTGACACGCCACGGATATAAGTGGTGAATGCGGGCTGAGTGCGCAATCGATTTAGGATTTAGGGTGAAACTTGAAGCCACGACGCGCCCGCGCGTGCCTGAGTTCAAATAGCTCATCGAAGAGAGCCTCAATTCTGACCAGTTTCCGGAGGTAGTGGAGATCGAGTCCCGTAATCCGCGCGGAAATCGATGGGATGTTGCAGAGGGCGACCGGAGTGTCACAACGACGTTCGACGCGACTGAGAAATTTCTTCTGGACTCGTTCAAGGCGATCAAGATCGCACCTGAATGCGGGATACCATGCGGAGCAGCAGTAGATAAGGAGCGGTACGACGTAGGTTTCGTAAAGTCTGAGGTATAAGTTCGCATTCTTGACACTGAAGGCGTGGAAGATCCATGCGCAGATGAGAGAACACTTCTTAGCAACAAGGACTGAGTGTTCACGGAAAGTAAGGCTGGGAGACGACCGGATTTCAGAGCAGTTCTGAAATGACATGCGAAAGAATTTTCGAAAATGTCAGCGGCTCTGCGTGCCCCTGGGTAGATTTTAGAAGTCGACAAAATATCCATTATCTCTCCCCATGTTTCGAGTAAGTTTCTGATGTCACTAGACTCTAGCGACTGGAGCACATCGGGGTGACCTGCTCCTCCTCTTCGTCAGATGTCCCACCATCGGTCTCTGTCCCATGAACGACAGAATCAGGGAAGAGACTCATTCGAATGTGTTCTCAGGGTAGTCACCACGAACGCATCGTTCAGAGCTTTTGCACGTTGCATCAACTGAAACGTCGGTGCTCGGAAGAAGCCTCCTTCGAATGTCCAGTCACTACGCGTGCGTTACAAACAACGGCACGGCTACAGCAAGTTCTGGGCGCTACTACGGACAGTGTTGAAAAAAATTAATTCATATGGGATCTGTATAACGCTTCCATGGCTTCAGACATTCCGCTGAATGAACTTCTGCATCCTTTTCTAGAAGAGGTAACCTGGATGAAAATCTCAGATCTATCGACACTGCGCATTCACATGGAAATGCTTACGCTCACTCCATGGGTTCAGCCGAAATCTCGATAGCAACCACTACAGTTCGGTCTCGTAACCTGTCGCAGGCTCTTGACCGCCGAAAACCATGTGGTCTGGCCGCTGTCCTGGCAATTCCTAGCCTCGAAAATTCAGAGCGATACCACAGGCTGTTCCGTCTAATAGGTCACACCCCGTCTCTCTGCCACGCTATCTCCCGTTGCCCTCAACTGCCTATCGCTAGCCCATCAGGAACACCGGAGACAACAGTTTTAAAATAAACTTGATTCCCTCTCTATTATTTTTAGCTCCCTGTGAACCTTGCATGTGTACCCGTGCGAGTTCTCCCCTTTGCGTGACTGCGTTACGCAGAGTTGTGTCCGCCGAAGTCGGCGGACCAGGCGCAAACGTCCGTTGATCGCCTCGGTTCGATTCTTATCCATTATCTTCCGAAAGCTCCGTTGCCGCTCCTGGTTGTTGTGAAGTCCTTCCCGCTGACTGCGCTTCCTTCTCTCGGGGCACCTCTGCCAATTTGTTGAAGAATTGCGAGAGTTCATCTACGCGCAAGTCGATTTCCCTGGCGTCCCGTTCAAATCTCAATGGCGACTTGTCGGTGCATCTTTCTAACGCTGATCCTGCAAGCTCAAGAGATCCATCAAGTGGATCTATGCCGTCACTTCCGTCACCATACACGCGATGATGCTCAATTCGGGAACAACGCGCCGTGCAGCCATGCTGCGCGAGCCTATACGTGTCTCTTGGTAGTTCCTAGGTACCCACCATAGGCCTCCTGAACCTAGCCCGGAAATTTGCAGCGCAGTGGTAGCCGTTCCAAGACCGAAATGCCGCCTACCGCGTATCGGACTCGATGCGGTCTCCGAGGCAGTGGCGTACCTAGGGGGGCAGAGGGGGCACTTGCCCCGGGCGCAAAACTGGAGGGGCGCCAGGTTCAGGGGCGCCGCGCTCGAGGGGGCGCAAAGTTTAGGGGGCGCAAAACTCAAGTCCGAACCTGTATCCGCTGGAAGAGGAATTAAATCCCTTTCGAAAACAAAAGCGTACTCAGGAGAGGTTAAGGGCGCAAAGTGAAGGAAGTGGGGGACGCGACTGGAGTTCCGTGAATATTCGTGATTGAAGCAAGGATTCAGATCTTGTCGGACTCCGGACCCGCGCCCAGAGTCGGAATAGACTCGTTCCAGTCAATCCCCATGATGTTGTGTTTGGCAATATGATCGAGCCCGCGATGCACCTGGATCGAACTGTTTCTCGACCAATCATTCCCTCCAACCGTCGGGACGAGACGAGATATGCAAGCTTCTCGCAGCTTTCCCGAATCAGCGCCGACGTGCAAGGTGTGCAAGCTTTAGTTAATAATGTCTGACTTGAGGGCTTTCATGGGCCAGGGCAGACTGAGCGCCCTAGCGCTCCTGAGCATTGAGAGAGAGGAGACGGAAAATACAGACTTCAAAGCTATCATAGAAGAGTTTGCGGCATCCAAAGCCCGGAAAAAGCAATTCTGATAATCTCGGCGAACATCATTGTAGTACCATTGAATAAACATGACCTCGGTGAACACTTCTGAAACTTCGGAGCATCTTGAATTGGGGGGGGGGGCGCATTCCGGCTGGCTTGCCCCGGGCGCGCTTCACTCTAGGAACGCCACTGCTCCGAGGTCTCCATGCCGTTTCCTGCTCGTTCTCCACCATTTGCGAGAAGTTGTCGATCCATGGCAAGTGACCATGCAGCATCTCGTATCGAGTCTTTCAAGTGCCTCTCGTCGGTACTCTGTTCAGATACAATGCCTCCCAGCTGGTTAGGCCTTTCCACTTGACCTTTGGATCGGGGCCTCTGCGTTGAGATCAAAATGTGCCGCACTGGTACATTCTTTGAATGTTACCATTGATGCTCGTGTCTTCGTGAATTTTTGGACGTGCTGCGACATGGTCAGATCAATTACGAGCGCGTCCCTATTTTCGTTACCGATGCCGCTCGTTACATGGCGGGAGCAGGCCACAGCCTCGAGGCTCCGTTCCCACAAATGATTCACGTAGCTTGTCACGGTCTGCATCGCGTCTCGAAGCAGATTCGAATTCTCTGCCCTTAAGTGGATCGTCCAATGGCTGCTGAAGGCTCCGTCCCGTATACCCCTGTTCATGGAGAAATTGAGCTTGCCGCACCCCCCGAATACGATTCTCACCCGCGGGGGTACTCGGATGAAGCGGCGGAGTCAGGGCCGTATTTCCCATTAGGCCAACTAGGCCCGGGCCTAGGGCGACAAATTCTGGGGGCGGCAATATTTGGAGGGGAGCCGCGAGTCTCCAGTTGTCTGGTTTCCTCCAGCTTCTGTTGAGTCGATTTTTTTCGACAAAACAATCCAAGACATCTGTATGAAGGCAGGCTCTGTATCTGAAGGCAGGCTCAAACGAAAGTTTGTTTGAAACTCACAATCAGCATCCGCTGCGGTGGAGGATAGTCATATCTGACCATTTACTTTTATGGGAAGAATCGTCCTCCAACTGAAGAAACTCCCACTCATTTTCCGGGGAGAAAGAAAATTGGAGGAGTGGGGAAGGAGACTGTGCTTTGCGGGAGGGGGCGGCAGATTTTCCGTGCCTAGGGGCGGCCATTCCCTAAATGCGGCCCTGGGCGGAGTGCTACGCACAGAAATCTGAGCATCTGAAAACTTTTGTTTGCGAGGAACTAGATGAAAAAACACCCCGCGGCGATAAGGAGAGCGCAGTTCGATGACCGGACCATCGGCGCCGTGCCCACCCGTATGTCGGCCACATTGTCAAACCTCTGCGTGATATTTTGTCATTCCTCCTAATCGCTACCCGTCAGAGCTCGATCTCAACCGAGTACATTCCGCAAGTGCTCCTGTGACAGCTGCTACGACTGTTCTCGAAAACTGCCTTTTGGATGGATTCAAAGTTCTTTCGTTGTAGAACACAGTGCATCGACGTTTTGGATTCTGCGCAGTGGAACTCAGCGCAACTGATATCAGCGACTCGCTGGTCTCACAATCAGAGGGCCTCTCCAATGTGCTCACTCAAGACTCGCGCCCTCTCAGAAGCCGGAGAGGCCAATCTACATATGTATCTCAGATGAGGGGGTGCATGCTACCGAAATCTCCCCTATAGCCCAGGAAAAGGTGAAATAAGACCAACCCCGGCATCGCCTCATGAACTCGAAAAAGTTTGAACTGACTGACCCTGGAATAACCTCCGTGGACTCCAGAAACCGAAAAAGAAGATCAGACCGGCTCTGGAGTCACCTCCAAAGGTTCCGAAAAACCGATCAGATCGACTTCGGAATCACTCCCATAGGCTTGAAAAAATATGATCAGACCAATCCCGCAATCGCCTTGCAGGATCAAATGCAGGGATCCCGCATCCCGGTATGTCAACTGCCTTGCGGATATGAATACTATGACCTGGTGCAACGGCAAACGGCAAGGACTCTGAAATATGCTCGGGAGACTAGAGACTAGGATCTCAAGAGGAATTAACCAAGTCTTTGATTCTTCCGAGGAGGGATTGCATCCTAGAGGGGAATAAAATGAGTGGAATGTGACTCATGATGTTCAGACTTCTCTCGTTGAGGGCTTGACCGCATTCAGCAATCTTGTTACGGTTCACGCAACCGGACCCAGCTTCTCGGAGGACGAGCCGCACCGTTTCATTCGAGGAGCTGCTCATCGTAATGTTCACTCCGACCACGGAGTTTGCAAGCACCGCTCCCGTGTGTTTGTTCACTGGTTTCCCGTCGCCTCCGATTGATGAGCTTTCGGCCCGGACTACCCTCGCGCGGAGGCGAGCGTCTTGCGTTTTCTTGCGCTCGTGCAATTTCACATGGCTCCTCATGCCAGTGGAGCTGTGCTTGATGAGTGAAATTTTTCTGGTGGCAGCGGCGACATTGCGCGTGTTCCCGGCAGGCGAACAGATCGAAAAACACCCAGATTGGATCATCTATGCAAAGATTTTCAACCCGGCTGATCCGCACTTGTTTTTCCGGCGGTCATCCTGTGGATCTGGATCCGCGAAAACACCAAATATCCGGCGGATCTGAATGCGCGGATCGGAAGTGCTGGTGATCCTACGTAAGTAGCGCTCGACAGAGGCCAGCGTTAAGAGACTTCTGATGAAGATTGACGGCTGTAGGGACGAGGATTTGCGAATCTCAGCCAGCAACCGGGTGAATCGGTGTGCAAGGTTGCAAGAGCGCTCCGCAAACTTGGGGACAAGTGTAAGTTCCCAATGAGCTTGCATGATGCAAGTCTGAGGCAACTGAGGTGCACACGACGATTTCTGCCGCCCGGGAGTAGCGGATGAACAACGTGACGCCGTGAAAAAAGCCGTGACGAAAGCAGTCCAAGCCGAGAGAAGCGTCAAGGAAGCAGCGGAGCTCAAAAGATCCAGCGGACAAACAGCGAATGTGAACTGGGTATGCCGACCCGGCAGCAGCTGGAAATTTTCAAGACCGCTAGCGTCGACGAACCGTGGAGAGTTGCCAATCAGGTACCGACGATGAGACAGCAGCTTCGAGGCACCCACTCTACAAAGTCTCCGGCTTGCCGAGCAACGTGCAACGAGTGCATGAAGGCCGGTCATTTCGCGCGCGTCACCAAACGACGGGACGAACGAGGAATCAATATCGTGAGCTACCTTTTGGAACTGATCATGACACCCCAGGAGCCATCGGACGAGGTGGCCGACGAATGGGACGCGCTGGTCCTGAAAATCCTGCAAGAATCAGTACGATTATAAATGCGCTCCGATCTATTAGCCGAGTTCGCAACCAGTAGGAGTAGTGGGAGGAATGACAGTCATGGCGAGAATAGAAAGTGATGTAGTTGGTTTTTTTTTATTTTTCCCCAGTTTCCTCCTTCACGCGTAGTTTGAGCCTTCTGTTCACTCAGAGCATGGCGGCAACTTTCCTTTGGTCCCACTCTGTCTCCACTCCGTGCAGTACGGCTTTGATCAGCATTGGAGTGTTCTTGTCCATGAATGGCTTCATTGCCTTGATCACTTCCTCCCTCTTAAGCAGCGCAGACATCAGCGACAGGGCTTCATCCCTCTCCGATTTTTCAAAGAATCCGATCAGCAAGCCGAGGCATGAATACCGGTGCTCGAACACTATGTAGATTATCGCCTCCTTTGAAAGATCAGGGAAGTTGACCTCCTTGTCTTCCTTTATCCTGTTGATCATTCGGGTAATGTATTTTCTCACATCTTCGATCCCCTTGGAGCGTATCTCATCCATTACGCGGGACTCGTCTCGGAACGTGACATAGAATTTTAGCGGGAGGGATGTACGAAGAGCCATTGCTTCATCTCCCTTCGGAGGAATGTCGGTCTTGGGACGTGAGGCTAGGAACTCGATAGACCATTTGATGTATTCCATATCCAGGAGTATCTTCGGAAGAGTGAAATAGACCTCGGACATAGCCTTTGTGATTGCGACGGAGTATTTCCGGTTCACAAGGCATCTCATATTCTGTGAGGCCTCCATGTATCCATCGCACCACGACGCATCAACGTCTTTCCTCATGGAAATCGAAGTAGAGGTCACATCGGTCATGTCTCTAGCAGTCACCCCCTGAATGGTGTCCATTTCGGCGATGGATGCCAAAAGATCCCGGATGGACTGTTGACGGCCGCCAGTCTTCGAGAGGGAGGGAACTTTCATGGGAGCGGTTCCGGTCTTCCAGGACCTTACCTTGATTCCCCGGAACTTGATCTCTCTCTCTCTTCTACCGAGATAGCACCGTCCGAGGACTCGGCCTCCTCTTGAGATTCGGAGTCGCTTCCTTGGTCCTCTTCTTCCGGCGGCGGCGGTCGCCCTGGGGCCACGGCGTCGGCTAGGTTCGCCGTTCGGCTGAGAGGACCGGGTTCTAGGGAGAATAGTCGGACCCCGTCTGCGGGCGCCATACCCCCAGCGGGCTTGGATGCCTGAGCGTCCTCCCGAAGATGCTCCAGGGGATCCCGAGAGAACATTGAACGCATGGACTCTAGCACCTTAATGCCTTGATTCTCCGCCTAGTCCAAGAGTTCGTGGATCACTGCTGCCAGCGGCGTTCCTGAGGCGGATCGGTGGAGGATTCACGGTCCCACTCACAAGGGAGATCCGCGAATTGTATGACGCCGATTTTAACCAGATAGGGCACGTGTGGTGGGCCTACTAGAGACATGAAAAATGGCTGATGAAACTTTTCCCCATAGGCCGTCTTTTGGGAAATACAGCGCTTTCAAAACCCGAAATTTAACATGGGCTCCTATGGAAGCCTATAGGAATCAGTAGAAGCCAAGGCAAAACAAGCTCTAGAAATCGTTGCGGAGGGCTTCGAGTACCGAGCCCAGTCTTGAGAATCGCACCCCGCGACAGTGGTGCAACCAAAGACGGACAAAAAAGAGAACAAACTGTCAGGTTTCGAATCAATGGAAATGATAATTTATGTAGAAGCACTCGCAGCACAGAATATTCTGACAATGTGCGCATCGAATAAAAGCGACAAGTATACAGTTCGCCGTCACGCAGTCACCGTCAAACTCAAAAAGAAGCTCGGCCATGGAACGAAATGGCACGGCGGGCACTTCAAAACCGCCTAAACGCCAGGCGCAAAGCCAATGAGGACGGAACAGCGGACTCTGAAATTGATTGTGTATCAACGAATGCATCCGTAGGATGTCATTCCTTTGGTCCACGCGGAAGTTGTACAAAAAACAATGTTCAGTGAGTCTCTTGGCAAAATCTTTCCACAGTCGGAAACAATAAAGGTCGAGAGGTTGCACAAAGCTCGTTGAACCCGCAGGGAAAACTTTGACCGCGACGAGTTTCCCCGGAATATTGTAGAGTTCTTGATCGTTGTGGCCCCCCCACGAGTCGACGTACAGAACACATCTGTTGTCGTGCAAGCGGTCCACGATGTCCTTAAAGACGGTCTGGCTCCACATGCGGACACGCTCTTTCGTCAACTTCCCCGATTTTGTGCAGGTCACCAACAGATTCGGATAATTCGGCATGGAAGCCGCCACAACTGGACCGAATTGGTTGCTCGTTTCTTTCAAGTTGACGTAAAGTTTTCCAACAAGCGCTCCGTCCATGCTCATCTCAGGTTGAATGGTGTAACTGTGCGTGAGGGATCCGAGAGCATTCACGGTCGCTGTCGTCATTCGTTCTCCTGTGTGAGACAGCGTGCGATTAGTGTGAACGATGTAAGAGAATCCCGATTGGTCGGTGTTGAAGACATTCGTCGGGTCTACATCCCCAAACTGATCTGCGTGCTCCACGACCAGTTCAGCCGCTGCATTCTCAATGTCTTCTCTCGATCGCTGCTGTTTATAGGTGACAAACTTGACGATTTTCCGCGACGATATTCTGTGAGCGCTCTTGAATTTTGCGATCCATGTATGACTTGCGCTGAAATCAATCACGTTCAGCTCACGTGCTTTCTGAAGGGCCCACATCCTTAAGGTCCGATCGTGAATGATTAGTCCATTCGCCCGCGAGACGTCAAACATTTCTTTGCAGTGCTGGGATATCTTGATCAACCGATCCCTCCGAGTTCCCATTTGTTCTTTGTAGAGTCTAAACCTCTGGATGTAGTTGTGTTGCCTCAAACGTGGGAAACGGTGCTGTATCGTTTTGAACTTCCAGTTGGGGTTGGCGTCAATGCATTCTAGAATCTTACAGATTTGCTCGAACGTGAACAATCCTTGCGGTCCCCCCATATCAAGATCTTCAATCAGAGGCTCGTAATCGTCGCCATCGGCGTTCGACTCGTAAAGCTCCTCGACCTCCTCAACGTCCACGGAATCGTTGTTCGCAAACTTCTTCACGGTTGACACGATATCCCTCGCTAGTTTCCTCTCGATCTCCCGGGCGTCTTCTCGAGCACTTGGAGCGATGTTCAAGGATTCCAGCTGTTGCTGGATCAGCGACACAACTGCATTGATTCTGATCGACATCACTGTGCTTGCTTCGACGACTTTTTAGTTTCGAACAAGGATCGCCGGATCTTGGGCTGATTTCGGAGGAAAAGAACAGACCGCGCGCAAAGAGCAGACAACCTGTTTATGGAAAAATGGAATCAGAGCTTTGGAGGCACCACCGTCGCGCGGCGCGATTTCCGAATCTGAGCTTGGTATCAGAGGCCCTCCGCGCGGCGCGATTTCCAAACCTGAGCTTAATACCAGACGCCCTCCGCAACGATTTCTAGAGCTTGTTTTGTCTTGGCTCCCACTGATTCCTATAGGCTTCCATAGGAGCCCATGTTAAATTTCGGGTTTTGAAAGGGCTGTATTTCCCAAAAGACGGCCTATGGGGAAAAGTTTCATCAGCCATTTTTCATGTCTCTAGTAGGCCCACCACACGTGCCCTATCTGGTTAAAATCGGCGTCATACAATTCGCGGACCTCCCTTGTCAACCTTATCTATCGTCGGTCCCTGGATATAGGAGGTGTTCTCTCTCTATACACGACCGCATGGGTCGCTCTTGTGCACAGGAAAAGCATGCGATCCAACTCGAATAACCAGCGCCCAGTTTCCCTCACCTGCGTCTACAGGATTCTAGGGAAAATTCGTATGCGATTCCGTGACGTGCAACGCGTAGGCTCAGGACCTGCTATCTGCACAGCAATTCGCCTACAGGCGAAACAGGTCAACTGTGGACTGTCTCCTGTCATACACGAATTACGTCTCGAACGCACTCAACGAAGACCTTGCGCTCGATGCGATCTACACCGACTTCAACAGTGCTGTCACCACCGACGAAAGCGATCTAGTGATGACTTCGTTATTTTATGGATGGTAGCTGCTACGCTAAAGCAAGACACCGAACGATGGGTCGGACGATAATATACCAGGTTGCCAGTGGCTACGCGTATTGATATTGTAGGAACACGAATAGGAGAAGCCTCGGCGGTGAATAGAGAAGTCACACGGGAAGCGCGGGAAGAAATGAAATTCGCGCGCCAGAGAACGGAACGTCGAGAGCACGGCAAGGAGGAAAAACCCTTGCCAGGTACTCGAGCGGGAAGTTGTGGAAGCCGACACATTCACTCGTTTCGAAGTTGCCGAACTGCAAGTTCGGCTGAGGAACAATAAAAGTCGTGCGTGCTTGATCGGGGAGACGTTCGTTGTTACTCTTACAAGTGGTGGAGATAAGGGCCCGCGTACCTCTCCATGTCGGACCCCCAAACATCGACAGGGCCGGCCCGGAACACCCGAGCCGCAACCGCGAGGAACACGGAAAACGAGAACACGGAAAATGGCGACCACGTGGACACGAACCAAGGTACTGAACAAGACGCAACGGATCACGATACGGTCGTCGCAACTCCATTGAACACGGGAGGTATGGAAAACCTTGAGACGAACACGGTCCAGGGCTCTGAACAAGCCTCATATACGAGCACCCCGGATGACGCTAAGCCTATCACGGAACACGACGCGCGAGATACCGGGACCACGAACTCGGAGACGGGTAGTTCACGCGGTACGTTTGAAAGCAGTGACGGACGGAAAGAACAGGACTGAAGCCGAGGGAACAGGGAGTGAACGCGAAGCAACAGGACTCGAACACGCTCAGCGGAGATACCCCACGAGAACACGTCAGCCGCCGCCGAGACTGCAGCACATTTCGGGCGACCGGGGACAGGACCCGCGGACGGGTCCTTTCGTGAGGGGGAGTCATGTAGGAACACGAATAGGAGATGTGAACAACCGGCGGGAACGCACGGTTATTTCGGCTGGAAATACACTGAAGGAAGAGTCTGAATCTCCGAAGGTAGCGATCCGACGGGAAACAAGCCTCTCTCTCTGGTATGAGATCTTGGGAGAACACTCTCGATCTCCGGTCCAGAACAGTGTGTGTGCTTTCTCGACTTAGAGCGGCGACGTGCATCGGCCGCTCCTCGCCGGGAGAGGGGCCAGAGAGAGGAGGCGGTCTCCGTCGGACCGATTTATTGGAAGTTATAGTTTCATACCTACGAATCAGTGGCGGTTCCAGGAATGGCTCGAGGGGGGGCGGTTTCAGATTTTTGGTGTCCCAGGCGTATTTTTCCACCCTAATCATGCGGTTTCATATTGAATTGTTTGTTCGATATTTGTTGAGTACAAATATTTCTCCATTTTTGGAAACATTCATGGAATTACCACTTCTGATTTGTATATTCCGCCTGGGAGACCCGACTCGAGGGGGGGCGATCGCCCGATCGCCCCCCTGGAACCGCCACTGCTACGAATCCCATAGACTTCGAGGAACTCAGGGTTGGGCATTCGTTACATTCCCCGGGGAGCGGTGAAGCCGCTCTCAAAACGCAGATCCGGGGCGGCGATGTATATGTGAGTCGACACTTCGACGTCGTGAGAAGCTGAGGAGCATGCGTACCTATGTAGCTTATCTAGCGCGGAGGGACGGTTGTCGTTCCAGAATCCGTTATCGACCTGTCTTTCCCTACAGCTATGCATTCGCTCCTGCCGATTGTCTCCCTTTACGGAGTGATTCTTAGTGATACGCGATCCTGCCGTCCCGACTCGGCGTTCCGACTTGAAGGCGCCATCCGCTTAGGCTCGCGCGTCAAGTTTCGTCAACCACTCGCCCAAATTCGCCAAATCTCCATAGAAGAATATTCTTTTTTTACCGAAATAAAGTCATAGTGAGTCTGAAGCGCGATGAGTTCGCGCCGTGAAACGAACGTTTACGTGAACAGCCCGACAGGGGTTTTTATGTTGCTACTGCGTGCTCAGTGGAGGGACTTCGCCGCGCTTCCCGAAGAGCGCCAACGCGAACTGGCGAGTCTGCTGTGGAGTAGGTTGCCGGAGGGTCATCAGACCTGGGCAGTTCGGTTGTCCCGCACCGCCCGCCGCTCGCGTGACCCGTTGTCGTTCACGGCTGGGGTCGAGGCAGCCTGGGAGTTGTTCCTGGTCCCGTGGCTGGTCACTCAACGTGATCCGCGGCTTGCGCCGCGCTCCGAATAAGTGAGTTGATTTGTTTTATTCCACTAGTGTTTATTCATAATGAAGGCTGGGGGGTACATATGGATACGCTTAGGCTCTAGAATATTGGTCGCGCTCCTTCCTTCCTGCGATTTCTTAATAGCGGTTAACCTCGAGCGGGTAGAGAAGCTGAATCGGCCGCCTCAGCCGCTGTCCCTGTGCTGTCCAAATCCAACAAGATCGCTGTCTTCGATCTGTTCCCTCCCCGCCGTGAGGGGACTCGACGACGCACAACGGCCAGTACGCGCGCGAGGAATCTCCCGAGTGAAGCAAACAAACGTCGCCCACCTTCAGAGGAGCCGTTCGCGCGGGTTTGCTGTAGTGGTTTGAGCGCAAGAACTGTAAATACTCGTTATGAAACTGTTTCCAAAACGCGCGAAGGACGGATTGCTGCCGGCGCCACCGCTCCGAAAAGACGATAGCCGTTGCGGCTTCGCAATCCTTGATGATTTGCTTCGTATCCGGCAACCCCGCCAGCGAGTCGTAACCGTAGAGTAGATTGGCCGGTGTGAGCGCCCTCGGCTCGCTCGGGTCCGTGTAGACTGCTGAGATCGGCCGGTTGTTGACGACAAGCTCGATTTCTGTGAGAAGAGTGTCAAGCTGGCGGAAGGTGAGGGCCTGAACGCCGAGAGCCTTCCTCAGCGGCCTCTTCACCATTTGCACGCAACGCTCAAAAATCCGTTCGACCACGGAGCTTTCTCCGTTCCATAACGCCACTCGATCTTTTTCCGAGCGAGGAAGTCTCCCACCGGCTGCGCTTTCGCGTGCTTGAAAAGCCACTCCAGCTCTTTTTCCGCTCTCTTGAACGTTCGTGCGTTGTCGGAAATCAACTGCCTGAGCGCGGGATTCCGGCTGATGAACCGTCGGAGAGCCAAGAGAAACTCCTCCGTCGTGAGATCTGCTACCAACTCTAGCCTTATGGCTCTAGTCACCGCGCAGGTGAACAACAAGACATACGATTTTGCCCGCTCGGTTCCCTGCTGGAACCAGATTGGACCCATGTAGTCGATTCCTGTGACCGTAAATGGTCCGCATTCCTGGATTCGGAACTTTGGTAGTGGGGGTGCCGGAAGCGAGGCTGGTTTCGCTGAAAACTTTATGCACGTCTTACAACGCGCAATAACTGTCTTGGCCATGGCTCTGGCTCCCAAGACAAAGAAGCGAGCCCGCAGGTGGTGGAGAATGTTCGCGATTCCACCGGTGTGTAGACATCCTGCGGCATGTATCGACGCCATCAATAACTCGACTAAATGGCACTTGGCCGGCAATAAAATGGGAAATTTTTCGTCGTAAGACATGGACTCGGATTTTTCCAACCGCGAGCGACACCGCAGGAGCCCATCCTCGCCTAGAAACAAGCGTAATTGATACATTGGGCTGCTCTTCGGAGTGTTAGCTCCCCTTGCCTCGATTTCTGCCTTGAAATACGAGAGCTGAATGTTTTTTACGAGCGCATCCTCTGCTTTCCGAAACTCTGCGGCTTCGATAGCCTGGGAAAGTTGGCGAGCTTTAATTTTTGAACCATCTACAAATCTCAGCACGTAGGCTGTAACTCTAACTGCCTTGATCCATGACGAAAATTGCTTGTTTATGAGGGGGTCGGAATGCTGAGCTACGTTGACGGCTGCGACCAACTGTGCTTTCCTTTCCGAGACGCACTCCGAAGTCGGATCGGGCGCATTGAGCGCATGTGGCTCAGGCTCGGCTAATGTTGAAAGCCATGCCGGACCTCTCAGCCAAAACCGCAGGAGTTCGTCCGAATCGATGGGTGAGCCCCTAGACGCCAAGTCGCTGGGATTTTCCGCTGTTCGGATAAAGAACCAGTGCTGGGGCTCGGCGATCTTCTGGATGTGTTTCGCCCGATTCGAAACGAAAGCTTTCCAACGGTCTGGCTTTGGGTCCCGGATCCAGTGTAGAGTTGCCGAGTTGTCGGTGTAGTAGAACGTTCTGTCAATTTTTTCCGGCAGGACTTCTGAAATCCTCTTCGCGACGTCCGCTGCCAATGTTGCTGCAAGGAGTTCCAGCCGGTGGATCGTGTACTTTGCCTTGAGCGGCGCCACACGGGCTTTCGCGAAAAGAAAGCGGACTGTTACCGAGTCTGGTCTTCCCTTGATGAATTCCCTCAGGTACGCGCAGCATGCGTACGCCAACAGGGACGCATCTGCAAATATGTGGATTTCTCTCGTGACCGCCCCCTCCGTTCGTGGGCATATGCAGCGCTCGACTCTGATCTTCTCGACAAGATCCAGATTCGCTGCTGCTGCTCTGTAGCGTTCCGCTAGGTCTCCTGACCACGGTGCATCCCAATCCACGTTGGCCTGCCATGCCGCCTGGCACAGGATTTTGAAGTTGATAGCAATCGGCGTGATGAATCCCAACGGATCGAAGAGTCCGCTGAGCCCTTTCAAGAGCTTTCTCTTAGTAGGTTGGCCTGCCAGCAGAACTTTCCTGACCTCACTCGGCTCGATGAACAAGCAGTCCGACACCTGGTTCCAGGGGATGCCCAGGAATTTCACGTTCGGACGGTCGACCGCGATCGCCTCGCGATCCGAGCCGGTGAACTCTGCGATGAACTCCGCCACTTCGGCGTTGTTCGTAGCCCATTTCCCGAGCGGGAAGTGGCCTCGCTGGAACGTCTCGATCAGACATCTGACGGTCTCCTTGGCTTCCGCCGCGGAGTAACTACCGATGGACAGGTCGTCCATGTAGACTGTCTCTCTCACCTCGCGGAGAACTTCCGCGCGATCGGGTTGCGCTGCGATCTCTGAGTCGAGGTGAAAACGGATTCCGGCGCACGCGATCCATGGCGCTGCGATGATTCCGAAATCGAGGACTGTTGACCAAAACTCTTTCACCGGTGCCTTGGGGTTTTCGGAGATGCCGAGTGGCCAATAAAACCTCAGGAATGTGCGCTGCTCTTTGTTGATCAGGAACTGCATGAATGCGGCCTGGATGTCTGCGTTGAGGACGATTGGCTTGCGCCTGAAGTTGAACAACACCTTAACGATGTCCGGCAACAAATTGGGGCCCTGGTCCATGACGTCGTTAAGCGACGCTTGGTCCGCGCTTCGGGATTCCCCATCTTTGACGACGCGGACTTTGAGATCGGGTGTGTCCGAGAGCGTCTTCTTGGCCACCGCGAGGATCGGGAGGTAATGCGCTAGCTGGCCGGGCTGCCTCGGGGTCGCTTCTTCAGCGTAGCCTTTCTCGATGTATTTGCCGATCTCCGCGTCGACTGCCGCCAGGAGCTGCGGCTTGTTCTTTGCCTGCCTCAGGAAGTGCACCAGTCCCCGGGTTGGGTTTGGCGACCGGCGCCTTCCTGACCGACTGAGTCAGTCCAACGGCTGTGATAACCGAGTTGGAAAACTGATTGACGCCGTCGTCACCCCAGAGGAACCAACGATGTAGCGGCCCTCGTGATTTCGCTTTATCGAGCGCCTGAAAAAATGTTCCATTTGCTGCGCAGAGAGCTGTTCCTCATCCGGGACCGAGCGTTCTATGCCGAACAGCTCCGTGTCCCACAGGAACTCCAGAGACTCCAACGTCTCCTTCGATTTCTGGAGCCCCGGGTTGGGTTTGGCGACCGGCGCCTTCCTGACCGACTGAGTCAGTCCAACGGCTGTGATAACCGAGTTGGAAAACTGATTGACGCCGTCGTCACCCCAGAGGAACCAACCGAATATAGTAGGTTGCGCAATGATGTTACCTATCTTTTTGTACATTCCGTGGTACACCCACGGGAGCAAATCTGCACCGATCAACATCTCGATTTCTTCTGGGAAAGATTCTAGTTTCTCGTCGGCCAGCTGTGGGAGCGGTTCTTTCAGACAGGCTCTTGGCAAAATGCCTTCGATTACGACGGGAACCGCGGGACAGCGCACTTTGATTGTTGAATTGGAGAACCTGCTTTTTAGCTTGAATTCGACTATGCTGAGTCGCTGGCCGCCGGAAAAGCTGCCTGCTACCCCGCGAAAGTCGATCTCCTGCGAGTCGACCTGGGGTAGTTTTAAGAAATCCGCGATACGCTTGGAGACCACCGAGCACTGGCTGCCGGGGTCCAACATAACCCGACAAATGGTTTTGTGCTTTTTTGACGCGACTATCCAGACGTAACCTGTCTGGAGCAAGACCCGAGAGGGTGCGTCGGGGCCCGCCGAGGATTCGCAGCGCGAAGTCCCCACGACGACCTCGTCGGACCGTTCACGATCTTTCTGACGCTGGCATAGCAATACCGAATGTCTGCCGTTGCAGTTAGAGCAATTGGGAACACGCGCACGGCATTTTTGAGCTGAATGATTGCGACGGAGGCATCGCCAACAGGCGTTTTTAGCGCTCGCGCACTTTCTCCTTTCTTCCACCGACATTTTTTTGCTGCATTTGGCGCTTGAGTGGTCTTTCGAGCAGAAGATGCACGAGTGATCCATCTGGTCGACGGTGCTAACGAACGAGTATTGCGATTTCTGATTATAATCAGGCTTCGGTTCGAATCTATCGCGCGAGTTATGGCCGCCTCTGCTAGGTCTGAAATTTTTTGGCTCGGAGGGAATGTTCGACTGTCGTCGGACTTGCCCAGCCTGTTGCATTTTTTGATCAGTTCGGCCTCGCGTTCTAAGAAGTTCATCAAGAGTTCTAACTCGCAAGACTCGCCCTCGGCCTCGTCGTTGTTGCCCGAGTTGAATTTTTCACGGACCGCCGCGGGAGCGCCTCCAAGATGGTTGACGACAGAATCGCAGTGAGAGACGCGTAATCGTCGCCTAAGGCAAAGAGCGAATGCATGTGCTGTCTAAGGGAAGAAACAAAATCGAATAACTTATCGTCTTGCTGGAGGTCCCTCGTCCTGCACAGTTCGAGAATGCGGCGAACGTGCGTCCGTTTTGCCAGGGCGTTGTCCTTGAACTCCTTCTCGGTGATATCCTTCATCAACTGGTAGTTCTCGGCACAAATCTTCAGGTGGTAGACGGGTCTGGCTGCCTTGCCGACCAGGGAGTTCTTGAGAATTCTGCATTTTTCCGTGGTTTCGAGCGGCTTCGAATCCACGTAGAACGTGAATAAATGCCAGAATTCCTCCCAGCGGACCGGATCACCATTGTATTTCGGGACGATGGTTGCCGGATCGGGAGCCAGGTAGATGGGTTGGGGTGCACTTTGCGTCTGGATACCACTGCTCGAAGCGATGGGAATTCCGCTCAGCGGACGATGCTCCGTGCTGTCTTCGTAGTTGGGCGTCTCGGTTTCTGCTCGGTAGTCTGGGTTCTCGCTCTCCAAGAACTGACTCTGCTCCAGGCCGCTCGCCGGCGGCGTGACGTTTTCCTCTTGTAGCGGCTCCTCCGGGCTCGCCTGCTGCTGTGCCTGGTCGGTGAGCGAGTGAGCGCCCAGAAGCTCTGCTAGCTGCTCGATTTTGATGTGCAGGATTTCGGACGCTTCTTCTGCCTTCCGCGAGTAATCCTCGTGTTTGTCGAACTCGGCCTGGAGCTTTCTGTGGTCGCTCACGAGAGCCGGCGCGACGGTGAGGCGATGGAAAGCTTTCTCCATCTCCACGAAGGCAGTGTCCAACGACGCGAGGAGGCGTTTGCCGTTGTTCAGCTGAGCCCAAGAGGGTTCGTTCAGGGCGGCGAACTCCGTTATTCTCGTGGAGGCTCGCGTGACCTGGAATCTCCTGAGCCTCAGGTTCTGGCGATCCAGGAATTCCTGGTCGTCAATGGCCTCCGCGGGGGCTTCGGCGTCGAAGGTTTTGTTGTTCTCTGGATCATCCGTACCGGACATCTTCGCTCGGGACGCTTGCACTGCGGGATTGCGAGGTCAAACGTCTGGCCAGTTCACTGGACAATGACCGCAAATGTGCTGGGTTTGATCCTCGAGATGTGTCGGATGTCGGTTCGGTCCGGTTTCTGGCTAATGAGATGCCACGAAATCGCGACCTTGGATGGGCTGACTGACTATCACGGGTTTGGGATGGCCCGGTGAGGCGATGGGAAATTTCCGCTGCGAGCACGCACGCGGCTGGTTTCGCGGCGAGAGCGCACGCGACAACCAGGTGAAATTTCGGATGTAAGCTGACTGACTATCACGGGTTTGGGATGGCCCGGTGAAGCGATGGGAAATTTCCGCTGCGAGCACGCACGCGGCTGGTTTCGCGGCGAGAGCGCACGCGACAACCAGGTGAAATTTCGGATGTAAGCTGACTCGGTCTAGCGAAGGAGACCGTCGGGGGTTGTATTGCAGCGGCGCTGGCACTCGGAGAGTACACAGTGATTATGTTTCACGATGGAAGAACGCGTACAACGGGCTCACGGCTGGAGAGCACGTAAGGACTTGCCGATTCGATGAAGCTTTGTGACTGGCTTGGTTGCACGGTTCCGACTTCCGAGGCTGCTGTTAGGCCCACTTGGGACGATGTTGCACTATTTTACGGCGAGAACGCACGTAAACTGAAGATCACGGCGGGAGCGCGCGTGATGACTTGCCGATTAGGTAATCGGGCTTCGGGATGGGAGCGGCGGGAACGCTGGCTCGAACACTTCTGACACCAATGTGAACAACCGGCGGGAACGCACGGTTATTTCGGCTGGAAATACACTGAAGGAAGAGTCTGAATCTCCGAAGGTAGCGATCCGACGGGAAACAAGCCTCTCTCTCTGGTATGAGATCTTGGGAGAACACTCTCGATCTCCGGTCCAGAACAGTGTGTGTGCTTTCTCGACTTAGAGCGGCGACGTGCATCGGCCGCTCCTCGCCGGGAGAGGGGCCAGAGAGAGGAGGCGGTCTCCGTCGGACCGATTTATTGGAAGTTATAGTTTCATACCTACGAATCCCATAGACTTCGAGGAACTCAGGGTTGGGCATTCGTTACAGGAGAAGCCTCGGCGGTGAATGGAGAAGTCACACGGGAAGCGCGGGAAGGAATGAAATTCGCGCGCCAGAGAACGGAATGTCGAGAGCACGGCAAGGAGGAAAACCCCTGCCAGGTCCTCGAGCGGGAAGTTGTGGAAGCCGACACATGCACTCGTTTCGAAGTTGCCGAACTGCAAGGTCGGCTGAGGAACAATAAAAGTCGTGCGTGCTTGATCGGGGAGACGTTCGTTGTTACTCTTACAATACAGTAAAAGGTCGTTACAACGAACCCCGCGGGACCGGCGAAATCAGTTCGCTGTAACGGAAATTCGTTGTATCGAGAGTCTCTCAACATTGGACCTTACCGCAGACCGGCCAGACAAAAAATTATTTTTCGTTCGTTATATTGAAAATTCGTTATAACGGTGTTCGTTGTAACGAGCTTTTACTGTATTAGATGTTAGGTATTTGATGACGCTCTCGGAAGCGCTGGCTCGTACCCCACAAACACTTTCGAGACCATGCCACATGACCTCTTGCTCTCCGTCCTGCCATCGAGGGGTGTTGGGCAAAAGATGTCGAGATGGATATCTGATTTTCTGACCGGGAGAACGTTCCGGGTTAGGATGAGAGAGTCGCTGTCCAAGGTTGCTCATGCTACCTGTTGTTGCCCACGAGGCACAGTGCTCGGCGCCTATCTTTTCCTGTGGTTTATCGATCAGATTAGACTTACTGTCAAGCCCTGCATGAGATTTTTTGTATATGCAGACGACGCGAAGTTCGGATCTATAAATATCAAGGATGAGAGGGATCGAGATACAATGCAGGATAGGCTCGATTCTCTCGTGGTGTGGTCAGATCCCTTGAACCAAAATTCACTCGAGAGCCCCTGATTGTTTCCCAAGACCACAGATCCATCCTCAGTAAGCACCCTTGAAGGATGAAATCAAAGCGAGCTCGTATGCTGGCAGAATCTTCGGATGACGCACTCAATAAGTCATGCGGTTCATGGAGCACAGGGTAGTTTGGATCGATCGCGGAGGTACGGGAATACCATTATTCTACGAATTCTGTTTCCATGCAAAACCCGGCTTCAACGCGGGGCAAGGAGCGACATGATTCGGTGGAGCGCCTTGGACTGGGTGGATGGATATTCAATGATAGTTCCCCTGTTTCCTCTACATTTCGAGTGGAATAAGGAAACCCCAGATAAGGGGCGATGATTCAGCTGATCGTGGCGACTCGCTGATTAGCGATCCGCTCTGTCTTCAGGTTCAGCATCAACTGCACAGAAACTCTCAATGAATATTTATGGGAAATGTGAAGCTGATTCTGAAGACATGCAGAAACATCTGAAAATTCCTATCACGCACGTGGTATCATCTAAGAATCAGAAGTTCGCTATATTCTGAGAGATATTGAGGTGAACAGGGTAACCGTGGGAGATTGGCACTGAGTCGTTCTCTCGGGGGTGGTGACGAATCCCGTTTTCTTGAGATCGTCATCCTGACCTTCTTTTGCCGGTTTCACCATTTGACTTCCCTCACTTCGAAATCTTCAGATGAACGTCCTGAAGAGCAAAAAACAACCAAGCTACAACACAGCACCATTCCGTGATCGACTCTGCAGGAGACGTTGATTCGGTCCTGAGCTGACATTGAGGGCTTCATGGATCGTCCGTCGAAATAATGAGGTTTGCTGTTCTCCTCACGGGTGCGGGTGGGTGACATTACACGTGGGTGACAACGCTTCGCTCTCGGACCTACGGCGCGTGCGGATAGGGGTTGGATTTCCGAATACTGCAAGACCACGATCATGCCGCGGCCTCCCTGGCTCGATGATCTGAAATGATGAATGTGCCTCAACCATAGCGATGTTCTCATTTAGACTAGCATCCGAGTGAAAAAGGGGGAGAGAGAGAGACAGAGGAAAATCCGAGGTAAGGGTTCCGCACACCGGGTTGCCTCTACCCGAGGGTTCCGCGGAGCAAAAAATGTTGGGGAACGCTGGCATAGAGAACATACACAGAGATCTGAGGGTGTATGGAAGCCGTCCGTTGCACAAAGATTGTGTTGATACCCGTGAAGTGAATAACGCGTGAAGACGTGACGCTCAATAAACTTCGGGGCGCTCCACCAATCTCTTTTAGTAGAATCGGATCTTCTTTCAGGATCTCTCGAACTCCGTCGAGCTTTGTTCTCCATTCGTCGATTAAGTCCTGTAGGGCTGTTGTTGTTTCTGTTCTCTCGGACACCCCCATCACCTCCACGAAGGGTTTGTTCAGCCCAGCCAACAAGTATACGTTCACGAGATCATGAACATCACGCTGACCAAGTTTCAGCGAAAATCGGATCCTTCACATCAGGCACCTTTCCTTGTTAGTGTGTTTCACTGTTGTTAGGTGGCGCCAATACCGGCCTTTCGATCTCGGGCGCGCCGCGCGCCACAGATCAAGAGGCCTCCCGCGAAGCATGGAGAGGTGAGCAGACAGTGCAGTCGTCGGTCGGCGCTGGAAGAGCGCGGTTTGTGTCAATAGACGACTGTGGGACGACATAGGAACTGATCCGTAGGAGCTTTCTGGGATTCGTAATTTCCGTTTCGGACCGGTCGTGATCGGACGTCAATTCCCCATCTTCGAGGTCCGGAAGTCAACGGTCTTCAGAAGAGACGACCGATTTTTGAACTCCGAAGCTCGGAGATTGATGTATCGCCGTGATACTTTTTCTGGCTTCAATTCCTCAGTGCGCCGCATGGAGGGATAGCCGCATCCGAGTGAGACCCGATTCGATAGAGAGCTCCTGCGACTTTTTTCGAGCTGCCGGGATTCGTTTTCGAGTTCCGGGATTCCGAGCGCCCGGCATCTGACCGGGTTGCCGAGGAGTTTTCGAGACGGTCTGAGCCTGTCTTCACATAAGCATACTGTTGCCAAGCCTCGATTGGCTCAGGACACGAGTGATGTTACGTCTTGTACTTCGCTTTCATGTTTCTGAGCTTGGGTTTGCGCAATACCCAAAAGTTTGGAGCTTTCACATACACAAGTCGATGAATGTTCCATAGGCAGCGGTGAGCTCCATGTGCGACTTGTGCGGAATAAATATTCACAAGATCCTACGATTCGCATCCACATTCCGGAGAGATTCATTCCGATGTTGGTTTTGACGATGCATGGAGTTCTGGAGTTCATTGCGATTTCGGCTTTCCGGCGAATGATTGAATTCGCGCTTTCGTCCCAGCACCGAGATCGCTTTTCTTCAGTCGCCTCGTGTGCCATATTGTAGGATCCGAAAAGAGATCAAGTATCTTCCCGCGCGAACATCAAGCGAAAGTATCTCTCAGTAGGGGGAGGAGGAAACTAGAAAAACTCCCACACTGACACATCCATGCAGTCACATTCTCGTTTGCGGTCCCAGCCACCTCGGGCGCCTCGCGCGTTGACCTGAGTGGTACCAGAGAATAAACGTTGTTACATTCCAAACCCAGTTTGTTGAATCTCACAATATGAAGGAACAGGTCACAACATCATATGGCTTACTCTCTGTCTACGACAGCCATCCGAACTTCGTTTGCGATGCAAGTATGATGGTGACTGTCGCGTTCGTGCCCCAGTAGAAAGTCGAGAATGCTATCGAAACTCCTGAAGATTGCCTGCCGAAGGCTCTCCAACCAATTTTCCACTTGTTTGAGGACATGAGTGGTTCGACCTCAACGCTGCGGATGGCGCTCAGATGAGCGCTTCCCGACCTCAATGCGGCTTGCACAGAATTCGGTAGCCGAATTCTGAATCATGTCGGGAGTTTCGACGCCTGAGCCGTGCTAGATTATCTGAGAAATGTACCAGTTATGGATACCCTAACCAGTTATGGATACCCTGACCAGTTATGGATACCCTGACCAGTTATGGACACCCTACCAGTTCTGGACCGGGTCCACAACTGGTCGGCGGGTCATAACCGCTGACCAGCTAACTGGTCAGGGTGTCCATCACTGGTACATCTACCCTAGTCTGAATGAACACGATCCGATAACGAGCCTGTATGTGTCAATACTGATACGAATCGATATATTATAGAAACCGGAGCAACGAATGGTCATCTCGGCGCGAGAGCAAAATTGATTCTCAGCAGGAAATATCATGCCAGACGGTTGGATATTGCGGTAAAAGTCTGATCGTGAGTTATAATTTGAACTTTCAATGATTGTTGAGAGAAATCTTCAAAAAACGGGTACTTCGTGGGTAACTCGTCCCTCTGTCGCCCTTCGGGTTACCGTCTTCTCAACACCACCGCTGTGTTGGTTGGCGAAGCGTAGCAAGCGTGAGAATCGACTGCTCCGGAAACGCATCGATAGAGAACCGCTCCTGTATTTTCAGGGGGAACTTTGGAGGCGCAGGCTCCGCGCTCGTTTCTCATTGAGGCCTTACGATTTCTCCATCGGGATCAATGCGTCCGTTCGCAATTAGACCAGGTAAAGGCTGCGATCCGTTGTTCTCATTCGGGATCTGTTGGAACTTCGAGATCCGAAGCCTGTTGCGGGCCGTCACACGTTCGAGAGGAAGGAAAACTGCACAGCCCAGGGAGCTACCGACCAATTCTACTCGTAGATTCCCTCTCCAAGGTGCTAGAAACGCTCGTCAGAACATCAGTCCGTGGCCGGCTGGACTCGATGGACTTCTTTGTCGCCGCGCAGTTCGGCTTCAGACCTCACAGATCCACAGAGCTTGCCCTGGCCCATATGGGCGGCTACATCAGTTCTTGCTTCCAGGGAAACTGGTGGGTCCTCCGCGTTCTCTTGGATATAACTGCCGCGTTTAACAGTCTGAACCACGACTATTTCCTCCAAACGCTCCGCTCTCTTTGTCTCGACGATCTTGGGATCCGATGATTCGGGTCCCTGGTTTCCCTGGAACAGATGCCAGTCCGTCCGTGTGGGCGACGTGAAGTCCGATTGGGTCTAACTTGACGTTGGAACCCCTAGGGCAGTGTTTCTCAACCTTTTTCGTCCCGCGCCCCCTGACGCTTGGAGGAATTGCTCGTGCCCCCCTTTCCCCCTCCCCTAGTCCAAGCGATGAGCCTCCTGAGATCAAGACAAGGGTGGACCCACAACTTGATCGCGTTTGTTCGGCTTACGACTCAACCTTGAAATTAGTTCGTTTGCAACTCTATAGGACGGTTGAGCTTGTTGTTGCCTACACAAATTGCCCATTCTGGGCTCGAGCTCAGTCAGCTCCGATCTCCGATCTCCTCTGAGGATGGTTTCCAGACGGCTACTCTCCTGTGACTGTAGATCAGTCACCACGCTGAATCCCGACTCTACCGAGTACGTCGGCGCAGAATGAGTCAGAATGGCGCGCGCATACGCAGTCGCTCTTGGGAACTTCTCGGATACATCATCACTGAGCCACGCGAGGATACCCCGTTGTTTGCGCAGAGGCTGCAACTGGGCAATCTCGTCTTGGTACTCGATTCCAACGTCGAACAAATTAGTTTCAAACGGTTGGGTTAGTCAAGGGAAGAAAACCATTCCTTCCATGTCAGCAAACCTTGCTCAGGAATCGGCCGCTAATTGCACCAAGTGTTCCTGAAAATTTCAGAATTCTCTCGCGCCCCCCCAAAAATCTTCCACGCCCCCTAGGGGGCGTACGCCCCCCGTTGAGAATCACTGCCCTAGGGTGTCTTGAGTCAGTGTTCGTGTGTGAGTCAGACTCCGCATTGAGTCCGACCTGTTTCCCTCTTCTCAACCTTTCCGTCCTTTCGAGAATTAAAGAGTACTGCTCGAGCAACATCTCTACAGACGCCGATGACTCATCGCTTCTCTACTCCGTCGACCCGAAATCCCTCACGAGCGCATTCGCGCGGAAATCCGCCGATGTCACCCACGCCATCGAAGTATTCTCGTCATCCGGTCTCAGATTCAACAGCACGAAAACTAGGGCAGTGCTGTTCCGCGCAACACGCCGAGATATCGATGGGTCTCCACTGAGGCTAGGCGACGAGGTTATACATATGTCTGAGAATGTTCAATGCCTAGGACGAACGTTCCAGTATAGGCTGTGTTGGTTTGATCATACACGAGTGGTCACCCCACGGTGCTATGCGGTCATCTCCGCTCTCCGAAAGTTATGAGTCGTGGGGATTCTTGCCGATAGACGTCTGCTTGTGCATAGAATACACTTAGCCCCAACTCTCACGCACTGCATATCGATCTGGAGCGGCTGCTATGACTGAGTATTCAGATGAGCAGCCTTGGTCCTGGATGATGTGATCCGAACTATTTTCAATCTCGGACGTAGGTCTATACTATACAACTGTCGGTCAGACAGTTGTATAGTACTCGTGACCTTCTCTCGGTGTACCGACTCGGAAATATATGTTTAGCCGTCCTTGCATTCAAGCTCCTCGAACCATGATACCCTCTGGTGTTGCCCCGCCGTTCGTCCATAACGGGTCTCGCCCATGGCGACACAGAACCACTTTCCGCAGACCCAACCCTTGCAATATGTATACGCGCCAGTCTCTTGCGTATCGACTGCCAGTAATGTGAAGCTCCAACCCGCGAGCCATCTGCTCCCGCATCACACGATCAGTCAAGTCTTTCACTACAGAGTGCAGAAGGTCATTGTGATAATCAAGAGTGGCAAAATCAGAAGGATCCGCAAAGCGTGCACGCATCCGAACTGAAAGGTTGTATTGTTACACACGAATCAGATCCAATAAACCATGAACCATGAGTTGTGCGTAGATTAATCAGTCTGATGACCTAGGTATTCTAATTCGGGCTCAAGCCATCCACAAGATTTGCGACCCCATCAACGAACCATCAGTTTCATTCATTCGCCAACGTAATGCTGTCAAGGTGAAAAGTGGGCACTCAAGACTCATCGCAGGCGGTGCGGTCCCGAATGTAGCCCTACTCAATGAACTGAGTTCCCTGAGTGATTGATTTCCTCCTGGAATTCCCAGGCCCGGGCCTCCCACACCTTTGTGAATAAACCAAAGTTATTCATTCATTCATCGAAAACTCTAGTCCATTGTATTTTCCGATGTTTTATGATCAAGTCACCTGAGCCTTATCTTCGGCTTTATAGATCGCTCATTGTACCCAAGCTATTATATTGTGCACCGGTATGGTTTCCTCACCAGTTTTATCTACGTGAGTCCATAGAATCTGTTGAAAAGCTATACTAACGACGCTTAAGATGGCGATGCTCTCTCCAAAAGAATCTGTGATTGCAATGTTACCACCCATCATTCCTCTTCTCGAGAGACAAGACAGGGGAACTCTCTGCCGTATTCTTGAGCTCGGACTTTGTGATAGATTCTTCGTCGTGACCGCGAACAACCGCCGTAGCGGCCATACGGTCCGGCCCAAGGCCTTCCCCTGCCGAGACTCCGTGAAATACACCTGGTCCTGGCGCGTCAGCACTGCGGTGGCCGAAAAACGCATACCGAGTGTACTCTTCCACGGCAATTAGGTGCCCCCTTACCCAGGGCCACCTTCCCCCTTCTGTATTATATTTCGGTGTATACAGCACTCTACTTTTATGAAGCCTTCTGAATAAAGGAGATTTTGAATTGAATTGAATTATCGATCGAGGAAATCGAGTTTCTCGATCGCGCGTGAATTTTCGGTTCAGAAGACAACTTTGCGAGGGTGGCTGCGAAACCGTGAGGAAATCCAGCGGAGAGCATTGAAACGGGAGGCCGGCAAACTATTCCAAAAGAGAGGAGTAGCTCATCAGGAGCTGGAAGCTGAATTGTTCGGAGATTGGTATACTGTACAGTCAGACGTGACCACAAACGGAAACTTTTCGCGTCAATGATCCACAGACATTGCTAGAAAACTGAAAATCACAGACTTCGAAGCTCTGAACCACTGGATGAGTAACTTGGAAAAACGGCATAATCTAGTGATGCCATAAGCCTGTGGAACTTCGGTAAGCGCTGATTCCGGCTAGGTTGCATCGTGGCTCGCAGAAAACCGAGCGAAGATGCGGGAGCATCACCCAGACGATATTTTTCGACGGCGACGAAACCGGTCTATACTACCGCCTTTTGCCGAGTCGAACGCTATGCGTTAAAGGTACCAAGTGCTACGGTGGTACGCAGAGTAAAGAGCGTACAACTGTGCTTCTCAGCGTGAAGATGACAGGAAGCCTGGAGTTGACTCCCTTCGTCATGGAGAAGGCAACGAAGCCTCGATGTTTCCCGAAATCGAGGAACGGACGGAGCACCTACGACGCCGAGCAGATCGGCTGTGAGTATAGAAGCCAGAGAAATTCATGGACGGATACAGCAATTTTCTCAGAATGGATCGCAAACCTTCAGCTGAAATTTGAGCCCCAGAATTGGAAAGTCATCCTGCTACTCGACAATTTGAACGGTCACATTATCAGTGGTCTGGATCTTCCAAACGAGGTTTTGTTCTTGCCGTCAAATACGACGAGCATCTGTCAGCCCTTGGACCTGGGGATCATTGCAAACGTGAAGGCGCTTTACAAACGAGACTTGCTGAATCACTATCGGGTGCAGCTAACAATAAGACGCGATTCAGGTTATGAGGAAGCGAACACTCAAACCGATCGATCTCTTTCAAGAGATACGATTTCTCAAGAAAGCGTGGGATCAGGTGAGTCCGGAAACTATCAAACGATGCTTCGGTAAAGCCTCTCCAGAACTCCTTCCCGATCAAGCAGCGGATGAAGGAATCCAAAGAAGTGCTCCGGTCTCTGCTTTGGTCAGAGCGCGCTCTTGAGAAATATTGCCCCCTTCAGTCTCTCTGAAGGATCATTCGACAGCAGATTAATCTTATGTGATCGCTCAGACGGCAGAACAGTTGCAACCTGGAGAAGAGGAGCCTCCAGTTGAATATTTGGCAAATAGCGTCACAGCAACGGACGATGAAACTTTTTATGCGCCGGTCACTAACTCCCAAGTTATCGAATCAACCACACTCCTCCTATGGCATTGTGACCAGAAGGAAAGCGTCGCTACCTTTGAAGATGCCGAGTGGCTGACCCGTAATAGGAATGAAGCAATCAAAGCTCGTGAAGACCAATGTCGACAGCAAGACATTCGTCAGTTTTCCAAACCCGCAGCTTAGGACCATTTGTCCGTGTCTCTCGGTAGTCGGTTGAGCTCGACGATTCCTTCCTGTGATCTGGAACTCGAGAGAAGACCTTATGATACTCTGTAGGCTGAATTTGTGATGAAAGGCGTACCGGTTCGCAGTGCTCGATCGCTGCTCGCACGATTCTGAGGATGCTCTCGACCTGCTCATCCATTGCCGGCCAGCAGAGACACGCCGCAATCGTTGCTTTGTCCGTACCGCTGCTTGATGCGCATCATCGTATGCGATACGGGCTGTCTCTTCCCGCAAAATTCCCCGCAGCTCA
This sequence comes from Lepidoglyphus destructor, assembly GCA_031001835.1. NCBI lineage: Eukaryota > Metazoa > Arthropoda > Arachnida > Sarcoptiformes > Glycyphagidae > Lepidoglyphus > Lepidoglyphus destructor. The sequence goes on along the minus strand of JARNKU010000113.1, from coordinate 704,714 downwards.
ATCTTTCCCTGCCAGTTCGTGAATTACAGGTGTCCATGCCTTCCGATCTATGCTAGGTCTTTCAGTTCTCAGCCATCTCTTCACCTATTGTAACTCTACGTCAACCTTGGTCTGTACTGAAATTTCCCTTCTTCTTCTGCAGCAGCGAACCAATCGGTCAGTGGCAACTGGCAACCGAGACAACAAGTTCGGGACGCGTCTCATCTACAAGCTCGCCGTACCCAACGCCTTTCGTTCAATCTGCCCCGACATTGCGGCTAACCTCTCGTCATGCTTGTCTGCCGCCTTTCCGCGGGTCTGAATATCATCAAGATAAGCCACAATCCCGGGCACTCCTCTGGAGACCTCCTCAAACACCCGCTGGAACGCCGCCGGACAAAACGGTACCAGTTGGAATCGGAACAGTTCCCATGGCGTTACGAATGCATTGAGGTCTCGAGACTCGGCTGCCAGCTCTACCTGGCGGTATGCCGGCAGTGCATCCAATTTTGGCAACACCACAAGTCTCGCCAGCTCTCTCACAAGCTTGTCAGCAAGTTTTCGGAATGTGTTAGCGCGAACACGTCAGCAACATTGCTGCGTGAACCGCTCTCGAATCCACTCACAACCGCACTCTACCATACCTCTCCGCCACCATTACCAGTGCGGAGATGCATTCCGTCGCCTCGACCCTTTCGATGACCCCTCCAGCCTCCAATTCAGTGATCTCATCGTGTACCGCTTCCCTGACGGTTAGCGGCATCCGTTACATCTTCTGATGGAAGGGTGGGCATCTCTTCACTTCTGTTAAGTGGTGTTGAAACCCTTCGACCTAAGCTAAGCTCGGCTCCGGGAGGTAACTCACGACGTTGATTCCTTTATCGTCCCGTATTCCGCAGACGTGCGTGAAAGACCGGCCGTTTTGCGCTTGTTGCACGTGGCTCTGTGAGCCGGGCACCCAGTTCACGTCCGCTGTTTGTCCGCTAAACTCTCTGAACTCCATTGCTTCCTTGACGTTTCTCTCGGCTTTGGCTGCTTCCGTCACGGCGTCCTCGAACTTGACCGTCTCCTCGGAGTTCATCAGTTTCTCCCGGGCGGCAGAACCTGTCGTGTGCACCGTGAGTTGCATCAGGATCGCATCATCCAGGCTCATGGGGAACTTACACTTGTTCCCGAGTCTGCGGAGCGCTCCCGCAAAATCGCGCAACGACTCACCCGGTTGCTGGCCGCGTTTCGCGAATTCGAGCCTTGCGGCCGCTGTTCGCTTCTCGCGCTGGAATCGCCGCTTGAGTCGCGCGATTGCCTTCTCGAAGTCGTCCTCGCCTTCCGCTTCTTCGTCCTGAATTTCTCGGTACTGAGCTCGTCCTTCGTTTCCGAGACTGTAACGCAGCAGCGCTACTTTCCGCGCGACCGTCCACGTCTCGGTTCCGCCGCAAGCCAGGAGGTACGTTTCGAAATCGTCGATCCAATCCTCCCACGGGATCGGGGGCTCCCCTGGTTGTTGAAGAAAGGCTGGCATCGGTGCCAATCCATCGCTCCCGTCGATAGACATCTCGTATTACTGTCGGCTTCTTGCGTTGTAAGCTTCCAAGCTCCCGATCAGGTCCCAGCACGCGTTCGGGTTAGCGTTTCGACTGCGCCACTGAAAGTTCTGCAAGCCTGAAGACAACCGAGTCGACGTTCAGTGAGACTGGCCAGTGCATGTCCATTCTGATGCGCGTGTTATATTACTTCATGTGGCACGTCGGGCTACCGGCACTCACAGTCCTAAGCCCTTTCCACTATCTACATCCACAGTCTGCCACATCTGTTCGCGCTCTCGCGTCGGCTTTGCTTCAGCCGACAGTGGTTTAGCCGACACTACAGACAGATTGGACCTACGACGTTTTGGGTCTGTGAACTCGGTGCAGTCGCATTTTACTCTGAAACAGTTGGAAATGAGATGCCAAATCGGAGGAGACCGCGTGAATCGATGAGTGAGGATGCATCATTGGCGATGAAATCTCATGAATTGCATCCCGGTTGTTAAAAAGATCTACCCCAAACTGAATTGTAAGCGAATGTCGAAGTTTGAACACAAAAACCCGGAACTTCGATGATGGACGGCAATGCGCCTGAGGTTCTTGGACATGATAAATCAGAAACTTCAGCTCAATTGAATTCCGTGCACCCTGATGAATATTTCAAGACTCGGATAACGTTCCAATAGAGCTGTAGAAATGCCAGCTTTGTTGTCGTTCATCTATCTCGGCTTCGGCTAAGAGACCGATAACATCTTTGAGGTTTTCCGCTTCGAGTAGGAAAGCTCCGATCAAAATGCCGCAGGCTCGTTCGGCCGTAAATTCGGGACTTACACTAGCTTGCCGAAGCACCTCAGGATCCATTGCTTCTCGAACCTCCAGTATTTTCATTCGCTTCGCCCGTCTACCACACTCGCAAAATGTCTTTGTCGGTCTGCCTCTACAGGTCGGAGACTTTAGGTCGTCTGCGACCTCCGCTTGTTCCGCAACATCACTCTCTACGTGGAATTCGTCTTCCAACCATGAGCCGTACGCTCGTTCGAAACGTTCTCTCTTTCTGTGCACTCTGAGCCAATTCTCGACCAAGGTTGGAAGGAATGAGTGTTAGAGGAAGTATCTCCATCTGAGACAGACTGCGTGGAAGGTGAGCCCTCTGATGCCGTTCAGATCCGAGCCGAGACGCTGCAGCGTATCTCGTATGACCTCCAACAGATGCTCAGCGCTTGTGTGGTCTCTGAATCTTGAGAAAACGGCGGCATTTCCTCGCATGGTAGACGAGCAGTGCAGAGTGACGCCTAGAATGCATCTCGTGAGCGAGACTCGAAATCAGAACCGATCAAGGGGCTCCGATATCATGAAGAGACTCATTTATCCTACCAGCATCGGCACGGGTCGCGCATCGTCGTGAAAATCAGAATAGCGGTTTAACTCACTGTTCCGACAGGAATACAAACCTGGAAAGCGTTTCCGCTGATATGACAATTCGTCCGCGGCCAATGTGAAGACGGCGCCCCCCAAATTTTCATCATCACATGGCCGAGAGCTCGACAGGGTATGTTCATTACCGTGACCCTGCTCGCAACGATTCACGTTTTAAGCTCCACCATTATCGCCGTTTGACCTGGCTTTGCATGCTGGTTCATGTGAGCTTCAAGTCCATGCTTGACTGACAAGGAGAGGTCCCTAATGTGAACACTCCGATTTCGCTGAAACTTCTTCAGTGTGAAGTTCAGTATCCACTGAAGAAAAGCCTATCGGGATTCCGTGCGGAAATGCGCGGATCAGGAGATATGACCGTTTGAATATCGCGTGCTCCGCAGAGGGTGGCGCGGTTTCATCCCCACTCTAATGCGCGTCAGAGCAGCTCACCAGAATTCTCTGGCTGAATCGAGGTTCGTAGGATATGATTTTTGCAAAAGGACGTTTCAAGAAACATGGTAGGTATCTCAATGAGGCTTTCCTTCTGGCACTTGCCATAGACTTCAACATGACAGACGCAACCCACCACCTAAGCCGTTTATTTGTTGTGTGGATATCTCAATGAGGTCGTGAGGTCCTGCATCGATTCGACTTGGATCCAATTCGGCGATGTACCTACACATGCTACCTCATTGATCTGTGTGTTAACGGTTCGCGCGAGAATTTTGTCTACGTGCTCGTGTGCGCTACGTGCTCTGATCGTCACGTCCATCAGTGTCAGTGTCTCCCGCAGCTAACGTCGGATTGACGCCGCGGCGCATCGATGCTTCACACGCGGCAATTTTTCTCCATCAGCATCCTTTCTCGCTGATGTGGAACATCCCCGGGTTAAGTTATTGCGGTTGATTCCCATGAGTTTACCTGTGATTATTCAGCTATCTATCGACTTGATCCGACTTCTGTTCCAAGAATCGGTCCTGTTATTTCAGCATCCTCTTGATGATCCGAATTTTCGACCACATCAACTTCTTTCTCCTTTTCTCCGTACATTTCGGAAACACTCGGCGGAGATGATCGATGTGATGCTGTATTCGAGTTCCTCTGCATCCACTGCCAACTTCTCATTTCAAAGGTCATGTACGATAGACCATCCAGCCACCAGACTCTGTTGAGCTGCTTCAGCGCGCTCAACTCAATGGAGTGGTAATGTAACCGCGCCACCCTCTACGAAGCACGCGATATTCAGACGCTCATATCTCCTGATCCGCGCACTTCCGTACAAAACCCCGAGAATTTGTCCTTCAGTGGACCATGAACTTGACGCTGACGAAGTTTCAGCGAAATCGGAGTGTTCACATTAGGGACCTCTCCTTGTGAGTCCATGACTTCGACCCTCGCCGAATCCACCGACACTCGAATCTCTTGGCACCCGATATAGACGTACATTGACTGCCTCTCCACCTGCACCGTGACGTTGCCGTTTGCGACTTCTCTCGCAGACTTCTCGTCCGACCATTCAAGGTTCTCGTCCGCTTAAATTCTCGGCTTCTGGCACGGCTGCCGTTTTTCGAACATTTCCGTTCTTCTTCAAAGAAGACGTTGGTGCCGTCGCTCCTTCTCCTTCACTTATCAGTCAGTCCGCCTGCATGTCACTTTCACTTTCTTTACTCCGTCGCGTCATGGTCTAGAATGATCAATCGCGAGCGCCGGAGTCCAAGTCTCGACTTTGGAAGCCCCCGTCGGAATGGAGTCGAGAATCTCATTCGGCGAGATGGATCGGAGAGCGGTCTCTCTCCACATCTCCCAAGGTTTCCTCGCGGCTCGTCCGACCGTCGAAGGAAGCGAATGTTGTTGTTACGATCAAATTGCCAAGTTGAGTGTCAAGTTCGAAGAATCGACTCTGAGAGGGCTTGCTGAACGTTGACGGCAGGAAATCCGAGGAAACATCACAGAAATCTCGAGGACAGAATTACTGTCGCTCATTGAGTAGAATCACCGCATATCTCGACCCGACAATCCTGAGAAGTTCCTAACGCTAGAGCAGCGGTTCCCAAACTTTTTCGTCCCGCGCCTCCCTTCGCCCACCTGAGGAACGAGCACGCCCCTTCCCCATCCTTTCAGAATATTATTCCTCACCTGAAAATTGCCGCGAGAATTACCACAACATAGGTCGCGCTTTTGCATTCTTAGACATTTATTGGGATTATGTGCGTCTCTAATTCCCTGGTCTGAGGACCGTGCGACGAGTGCGCTTGCTCGCGATATTTTTGAATAACTTCTTTGACGTCGATTTCCAACTGAGTAAGGTTCACGCGGATTGAACTGGCAACTTGCAGTTTGTTCCGAACCTTGGTTTTGATGCCCACCATGGCCGAAAACCCTGTTTCACAAAGATATGATGAAGCGAACGGCAAGAGCGTACGAAGAGCTTCCTCTGAAAGCGTCGGATATGAGTCTCGAATCGAACACCAGAAACTGAACAACTCAGTTCCAACAAATTTAGCTTTCAAAAAAATTATGTTTTGGTTCCATCTATGGTGTTGAGACGCTGAGACGGGTAAAGTGCGCCACGCCCCCCGAAAATTTTCCCACGCCCCCCCAGGGGGGCGTGCCCCTACTTTGGGAACCGCTGCGCTAGAGTATCCCTATGCCGGCTCGAGAATCATCGTGCGTCTCAAGTGAAATTCTGCAGCATCTGCACTCAACGGGCTGGTATGATACTTCTTGAAAGCAACTCGACCCGGCTGACTGTCCGGGCGTCGTTGTCTCAAATCCTTATTGGCTCGGCATTGCTCCCTCATATACCCTAACTCTCCCGACTTTCATACTATTCTCTCCTGAAAATGTTTTGGGAATCCTCCGTCGATTTTTAATTCTTCGTTCATCATCAATTGCATCCTTCATCGCTCTCGAACTTTAAACTTCAGGAGCGGTCTTCCTTCGACGCTAATTCCCTCTCTCCTCCATCCGCTCTTTTTCCTCACTAGCGTTCGTCTTCGAGGCACATCGAGCCAACCATGGGCTGAACGAGCCTCCGACGAACCACGTGTGGACTGAACAAGTCCTTGCACCGGGTGACGATTGCCGACGTGGATATTAGGTGATCGGTGGACACAGAGTCACAAGCTGCTCGTGGGCTCATCGGCAGACTCTAGCAGGAACGGTGTGGACTAGGAACCACTGGGTTAACATCGATTCGGATCCGGACAGTGATCCAGGGTTTGAGTCCAGACGATGACCCAGGGTTTGGATCCGGGCAGTGACCCCGAGCCTATTTCCCAACTTCGACGGCTCCAGTGAAGACGCTGGTTGACGGTCAAACGTCGCACAGCGGTCGATTTGGCCGAAAACAAGCAAAACTATCCGACAAGCAAACGTTCACATCTTTAAATCTGGGATTGCGGTGTGTGATACATTTTCTGAAGGATCTTGGTCTGATTACGAGAATCCCCGGATACTAGCGTAAGTCCGCAAGTGGTACGGGAGTTGGAGCCATTTGATTATATTGTTCCTCCCCATGGAGCGAAATCGGATTGAGGGTTTACTGGCGAATATCTCTAAGAGCATGCGAGTATTTGCTCGAGGTAAAGACCCTATAATGAAGCTGAAAAATCGAGCTTTCCATTGCACCAAAACTTGTTTCAATCCGTCGCCGGGAACCATAATCAAATCCATCCTGTGCCGGGTCACAAGGTTGGCGAAACTACGTCGCGGCCGATGCTGCGCCAGCGCCACCGCTCCTGCTGCGTGGAGCGTGTGAATCAGCGGACGGCAATAGCCTCGGAATGAAATCGAGGCGAAATGCTCACATTGGATTTCGCTCAAGGTCTCGGTGAGTCATGAGATTCTGACTGAGATGAACTTCGGAGACAATGAGGAAGAAGCGTCGAGTGAATCTTCGTCAGGCTGCGGCGCGTCAGGTTCATGCAGTGAATAAGCCAGCTCTGGATCGCGCTTCTCCCCACCGCCTGACATCAAGAAGGCCGACAAACCTGACCATATGCGCTGTACCCGATGGGCGGATTTCAAGCAGAATGCATTCGACTTCTGGACGAAGAATCCGAAAACCGGGATTGAACCCAAAAAGCGAGCACAGGGGACAACTGTTATGAAGCACTTCAAGTTCATTTCGAGCATGAAGATACTTTATAACTTCGAGGCAAAGAAGAACCAGCCCACGTTCACCATGATCCACAGAGCGTTTTCAAAGAATTCGTCGAAAAATCAAGCAAAAAGGCAATCATCCACGATCGAACACTTCGGCTCTGGGCCCTGCAGCTGCATCAGACGGTAGATCCTCGTGGCTTCCTGACGTTCACCGCAAGCTCATCTCGAGTTCTCCGCTTCAAGGCTCGCTTCGGCATCGTTGATCACGCCTTAACTCACAAGGTTAGTCGAAAATGGCAAGAGAAGGAAATAAACCTCAAACAGCTGTCGGATGATTTTGTCACGCGTGTTAAAGGCTTGATAGATTCGGGAAACTCGCAACCGGAGCAGGTCCTGAATACAGACCAGAGTCGTTTCGAAAAAGAGCGTCATGGACATCGAACGTTGCGAGTGAAGGGAACGACAGCAGTGAGGGTTGCTTTCAAATCTATGACCGCGGTGATGCATAGCTACACGATAATGCCCGTTTTCTCTATGCCTGGTGAGATCCTGCGTCCAATGTATGCACTAGTCTCGGAACCGACGGAGACGTTTCCCGCGTCTCGGCGGCCAGATCCAGCCAACATAAGAGCGTTCGCCGGAAAATCAGCTAACATGAATTGAGAAGACCGTCGAACACCTTTATCATCCTCAGATTCCCTTCGCTGACGAGTCCCGTGACCTCGGTGTTGTAATAAACCCTCTTCTTGATTTCTCGTCGCATGTCGCCGCCGTCGTCCTGTCCGCTTCCAGGCTGTGTGATGTCATGCTGCGATGCTTCATCGTTGAGACCCCCGAATTTCCCGTTCGCCTGTACCGCTAAATTGTGATTCCAAAGATCCTCTGCTGTAGCGTCGTTTGGCGGCCATACCTCAAAGAACACATCTCTGGCCTCGACAAAATTCGTTCGAGATTGGTTTGCAGGGTTGCCCTCCGCTGCGGCGTGCCCCCAGCCAGCGTCTGCCTGACGCCGATCGGTAACTTGTTTGATCGCGCCGACCTCGCCATGCTCAATAGGCTCCGAACACTACCTTCGTACAGTTCCAGTTTTGTCGAGACGTTCTCCGCTAGGCGTGGCCGTGTGCTTCGACCGACTCAAATTGACACTGCTGATCGGATAAGCAATACCTTCCCATGGAGAGCGTCACGACTGTTATCTGGCCTAGAGGCCCGCACGGATTTTGCGGCCTGACTCTTGTTACCGCTCCACTTGCAAGAAAGTGTGTGTTTGAATTGAATTGAATCGCTTAAGAGGCCGAACGTGGACTCCAAGAGACTTCATATTCGCGGGGGCTGTACGGGCCGAATCCAGCCGTTGGATGTCGATTTCTTCCGACAACATAAGTACTTCATCCGATATATAACTGATGCCCTTATTTTCAACACGGGAATCGATGTTTGGCGTCGCGATCGGTTTCTAGCCCTGTAGTCCTTCGCCATCAATCAATTCAGCGCACCGCGCTTCGCTAATCTCCTACCGTGTGCCTCCGACACGACAGGCTACCTGGTCGAGAGCCCCGCAACATTGATCTCCCCACATCAGAGGCGTAGCTAGGGCACAGAGCTGTGCGCCACGCCGGATGTACGCCGGCGCGCCGGCGCGCCGCGTCTGATTTCCCGCCGCCAGCCGCCGAGAAATTTTCGCGACGCGCCGCTGCGCCGCCGCCGCGAAATTTCCTCGGCGCAGCGCGACGCGTCGTGGCGAGCTGCGCGAATCGGGAGATCTTTTTACCGCCCGAGTTCATGATTTCTAAACCTGAAGATGATATTAAAAATTTGTCAATCCGGGACAACTGAATTGCTGCAGATCATGAGTAACCAAACGTAGAAGATCGGCTCAAAACTTTAATGCAAGCTCGCGGCAGCTGTACCCAGGGCCGGCCCTTGGGGGGGGCAACCCGGGCGGTCGCCCGGGGCGCCACGGTTTCAGGGGCGCCTCGGTGTTTTTTTGAGGGGTTGACTGATAGGGGAAAGAGCACCCCTGCACCTGGTCTCCTTTTCCCGAACTTCGAAAACGGAAATCGTGGGACAACTATGGGCGCCATTCTCAAGTACTCTTCATACTTCATAGGAAAATTTGCTTCGAATTTGTCGAGTCTTAAGGAGTTTTCTCAGTGTTCCTCGATTCAAGATCAAGTCACATCGTCGCTTTCTAGTGCGAATGAGCGGCTCAGGATGATGATATTCCTCGTCAGTTTTCAAAGCATAAGATTGTCCACTTAAAATATTGATACTCGGAATAAAACATTTAGAAATATTATGGATGATCGTGACAAATTCCATTTTTCGAAAACATTTACCCCGCATATGGCGCCAAAGAATCTCCACGCTCTGCCCAGAAACTATGACAACGAGCGAGCTCCACTGCCGCTGTACAGTTGTAAATCTCAGGCGGAACCTGTGCTGTGTAAAGTTCCTCCCGGAATACAGCAAGTGTAGTTTCATCAATGGAAGACACAATGAGGAAGAAATTGTCCGGTGCGGCGAGCCGGAAAAGGAAACTCGAAAGAGAAAATGAAGTGCAGGTGAGGAGAACCAGCAAAGAAGCGAGCGCCTTCAGAGGCTTTTTCCAAGCCCGATCGACGGAATCGGGAATTCCTGAGAGTTCGCCTGCAACGAACCAGACCCGCAGCTCGGGAGACTCAGAACATCATGCGACCGCCGACTGCAACGATATCCCAGGAAACGAGGCAGAAGATCACCTATCTTCCAACGTTGCTTCCCTAGACAGCGCTGAGAATCACCCCCTCGACGAAGGCGACGATACCCCAGACGTCCCGGAAACTCAATCGGCGGACTTTTCTGCCAATTCTCAAGAGCTCTGTGGAACCGACCCGTCAACGTGGCCTCAAGTTGTAGCAAATTCTCTAAGTGACCACCTTGTGCGCCGAGGACCGCCGACGATACCTGATATGAGGTTTCCGGTAGATAGGAATCGCCGTCATTTCGCGATGACCTTTTTAACCCGGACTCTCTCCAATGGGGAGCAGGTCACTCGTCGTTGGCTGATTTATTCGCAGTCGGCGGATAGGGCGTACTGCTTTTGCTGCAAGTTGTTCGGGAATACCAAGGTATCCGACCTCGCCAAGGAGGGGACTCAAGACTGGAAACACTTCGGTGAGAAAGTCAAAATGCACGAATCTGCATCTTACCACATGAGAGCGTACTCGGCTTGGCTCGAAGCAGAAGCTCGTCTACGGTTGAATAAGGGCATCGACGAATCGCAACAATTGCTTCTCAAGGAGGAAACTAAACGCTGGAGAGGAGTTTTCGAACGTTTGGTGGAGGTAACTCTATTCCTAGCGAAACGTAATCTGGCTTTCCGAGGCTCTTCTGATAAACTCTTCAATAGTGACAACGGAAACTTCATGGGCCTAGTCGAGCTCCTTGCCAAATTCGATGACACGCTCCGCGATCACCTGCGTCGAATTCAAGATAAGGATATGGCCGATCATTACTGTGGGAAGAGAATTCAGAATGAAATAATTGAAATCCTGGCCACGCAAACACTGAACCGAATATCGGAAATGCTCCGGGATGCTAAATACTACTCCATCATGCTCGATTGTACCCCAGATGTCAGTTGCTCCGAAAAAATGTCGGTTGTGGTAAGATTCGTGGACAACAATGCCACTCCAATATGTATTCGAGAGCATTTCCTCGGCTTCAAGACGGCGCTTGGCTCAACGGGAGAAGCACTAAAAGATCTTCTGCTCGAAACAATGCGAGACCATGGACTTGTGTTGAGCGATTGCCGTGGACAAGGATATGATAATGGAGCTAATATGAGAGGACACAAGAGAGGAGTTCAAGCCCGTTTCCAAGAGCTCAACCCACGAGCATTCTTCGTGCCATGTGCCTGCCATTCTTTGAATCTAGTCGTTTCGGATGCAGCAAAATGTCAAGAAGCCTCCATCGCTCTTTTCGGAATCTTGCAAAGAATCTACGTCCTCTTCTCGGCATCCACCGCGAGGTGGAAAATTCTGAAAGACCACGTGAGCAACCTGACCGTGAAACAGCTATGTACTACCCGATGGGAGAGCCGAATCGACAGTGTTAGAGCAGTCCGATTCCAAGTGGGAGAAGTTCTCGAAGCATTGGAAGCGGTATCTGGGAACGAAATGATTGAGGCCGCCGCTCGAAGCGAGGCAAACAGTTTAGCTCATCAGATCTCCGACTTCGAATTTCTAGTCTCGCTCGTCATTTGGTATGACTTACTCTTCCGAATAAATCTCGTCAGCAAAGCTCTACAGAAGCCAACCATCGACCTCCCAGCCTGCTGCTCTCTGATCAATTCATGTTTGGACTTCATGGCGAAGTACCAAACCGTAGGCTTCGCGGAAGCCGTCATCGCCGCGAAGGATATGGCTCATCGGATGCAAGTGGACGACTTGTTCTCAAAACGAGGGACGCGATCCAGCAAGAATCAAGATGAGCTGCTGGAAGAATTCAAAGATGCCTTCTTCGAACCCCTGATTCGGTCGACGACGGATTCATTGAGGGAACGTTTTGCGCTGATTGACGCTCACCGAGACCTTTGGGGATTCTTATACAACATTCGCGATCTATCTGAAGATGCATTCGATCAATGCGCGAAATTGCAAAGGGCGCTGACACATGGGCAGGACTCTGATGTAAACGGACTTGAGCTTTACGAAGAACTGAAACAAATCCGTCACATGTTACCTCGCGATAAATGCGAGCCTCTGCTTGTACTCCAATATATCAAAGATCTCTCTGCAGTCGATTTGTTCCCAAACCTTTGGGTCGCACTCCGCATACTGCTCACTCTTCCTGTGAGCGTAGCGAGTAGCGAGAGAAGCTTCTCGAAATTAAAAATCATCAAGAACTATCTGCGGTCAACTATGTCGGATAATCGACTTTCATCCCTGTCAGTGCTTTCCATAGAACATGAAGTAACGAGGATGTTAAATCTTGATGATTTTCTCTCAGAATTCGCATCTAAGAAATCGCGGAAGGCTAATTTTTGAAAGGCTCATTCAAAGAGCCACCGTTCATTGTGTGAACACATCGGTATCAAGAGAATAAAACAGAATGAAGAGCAACAGAAAAAAGGCTAATTGAACACAGAGAATAACTCAGCATGCGAGGGGAGGGGAGGCGGCAGCATGCCTCGCAAAAGGGGGCGCCCGGAGGATCTTCGCCCGGGGCGCCGTCAGACCTAGGGCCGGCCCTGGCTGTACCACAAGGCCTCAGGTTGAGGTTCTGTGGCACGCGCTACGAATCTCTGCTTCTCTGACGCGAAAGTTTGTGTGTCTGCCCTGTTTGTGTTGATAGAGTTATTTGATAGAGATCTCTACGCTTATGTGAGCTCCAACTTGGGAGAATTGTGACAGAAGGAAAGCCTGGAGGATGACCATTGTGATGCGTAAGTCAGAGACAAGACGAAACATAATATAATAAAGACAAAAGGTTGACAGCACAGAATCGTGCTTTCCAATTCGGAATTATAAACGAAGCATTGCTAATTTCCCTGTACATATGTATCTTCTACATGTAACTTCCTCTCTGAAGCCATTCCCATCATGACACTTTCCATTCGAAGAAAGATCAAAACTGGATGCGCGGCGCGCGCCACGCCGCACAGTGGGAGATTCGTGCTCGAAACCTCAAATCGCGTTTTTCGCGGTTTTGAAGTATAAAACGTTGAATTGAACCTAGAGAGGATGGTCGCATAGGCTCGAGGCGGTTGCTCGGGATAGACCAGATGGAGATCTGTCGAAAGGAATTGCCACCGCCCCCCTTGCAAACTCTCCCTCAGAAAACTGTCGCTCTTCCTGAAGATATCCATAGTTTTCAAGATCCCCGCGATCCCGGCCGGGCCCATGTTGAGTCCAACTCCTCACCAGAGGTAGAGTATACCATGAAGATTTCAGCTGCTAGTTCGCGCAAGTACGAGAATACGAGAGGAAAATTTGAAGAGCAGTCGCACTTTCCCACTTTTTTCTGGTATCGCTTTCTCGACTCCAGGCGCACCAATCTCGACCGGATGAGTTATCGACGTAAAATGTCATGGACTTTGAGAAGAAAGACCTGTCGACCTGATCCGAACCCTCGAGCTATGCTGAAATCGAACCGCCTCGAATCCCACCCAGAGCCACTGGTTGGTACTGCGTCCCTCGACTTAGAATGAACAGCACGGTTAGATGATGCGAAGCCTTCGCATGTGCTGGAGATCGATTGATTTCATTATTCCGAGTCGGAGTCGGAGTCATCCTCCTCAACTCCCGCTAATAGCTCTACTACGTCCTCTTCATACTCATCGTCATCTCTCGCTTGCATCTCCCTGTAGCTGTAGATGAGCGGATCGGATGACGCCAGCATATTGTGCAGGATATCTTCGTTAGTTGCTTCTCTACTCGTTTTCCGTGAATGATCGGTCGTGCCTCTCGGTAAGCCCTATTTTGAACCTCTTGGGCTTCCTCGCTCAGCCTGCCAATCGGCAAGGAGGATTCGCTCAAGATTTGAGGGCCGTGGATTAGTATTTTGTGGACCGTACAGCTACAGGGAGATGCAAGCGAGAGGTGACGATGAGTATGACGAGGACCTACTAGTGCTATTAGCGGGAGTTGAGGAGGATGACTCCGACTCCGACTCGGAATAATGAAATCAATCGATCTCCAGCACATGCGAAGGCTTCGCATCATCTAACCGTGCTGTTCATTCTAAGTCGAGGGACGCAGTACCAACCAGTGGCTCTGGGTGGGATTCGAGGCGGTTCGATTTCAGCATAGCTCGAGGGTTCGGATCAGGTCGACAGGTCTTTCTTCTCAAAGTCCATAACATTTCACGTCGATAACAACTCATCCGGTCGAGATCGGTGCGCCTGGAGTCGAGAAAGCGATACCAAAAAAGTGGGAAAGTGCGACTGCTCTTAAAGTTTTCCTCTCGTATTCTCGTACTTGCGCGAACTAGCAGCTGAAATCTTCATGGTATACTCCACCTCTGGTGAGGAGTTGCACTCAACATGCGCCCTGCCGGGATCGCAGGGATCTAAAAAACTATGGATATCTTCAGGAAGAGCGACAGTTTTCTGAGGGAGAGTTCGCGAGGGGGGCGGTGGCAATTCCTTTCGACAGATCTCCATCTGGTCTATCCCGAGCAACCGCCTCGAGCCTATGCGACCATCCTCTCTAGGTTCAATTCAGCGTTTTATACTTCAAAACCGCGAAAAACGCGACTTGAGGTTTCGAGCACGAATCTCCCACTGTGCGCCGGCCGGCGCACGCCACGCCGGCGAACGCCGCGGCGCGCTGCGCCGCCACCTGTTTTCAGGTCCGCCGCCGCCGCCGAGGATTTTACCTCGGCGCACAGCTCTGCTAGGGCAATCTGCGCCCGGGGCGAGCGAGCGAAAATGCGCCCCCTCCCTCATACATTTACTAGGTGTATGCATCGAAAATTACGGTTTTTGACTGAAAACAAGAGTTTCTCACAGAAAACCAAAAAGAGCGATTTCATTCGAAGTAGTCTCCTTTGCTTGCTATACTTTTGGCCCATCTTATGGGTAGAGCTCGAATTCCTGCTCGGTAGAGTTCTGTAATTCTTTGGTCGAAAAAGTTTTTCACCCAAATTTCGACTTCTTCAAAAGTACTGAAGTGCTGCTGTTTCAGAGCGTTTTCAAGGGGGCCGAACCAATGGTAATCAGAGGGAGCTAAGTCTGGCGAGTAAGCGGGGTGGGGTAGGGTTTCCCACTGGAACACTCTAAAGGTGTTTTTCACCAGCACAACGGTGTGCGAGGAGGCATTATCGTGCAACAGAATCAGTTTGTTGTGCCTGTCGCGCCATATCGGCCGTTTTTCGTTCAGGGCTCGCCGCAAATTGACTAGTTGTTGTTGGTAGCGTACCGTATTCACGGTTTCACTGGGTTTTAGCAGTTCAAAACACACGACTCCCTCTTGATCCCACCATACGCTCAGCATGGTCTTCTTGCCGAATCGATTTGGCCTCACGGTCGTTTTTGGTGATGTCCCGGGCTTCAACCATGACTTCTGCCGCTTTGGGTTGTCGCTTTGAGAAAAGACTTCCTTTCGTTCCGGGCGAGCAGCTAAGTGCTGATGGTCAGACGGCGCTCAAGAGATCATTCACTCAATTCATGCGGGACCCAGTTTGACAGCTTCTGGACGAATCCCATAGCATTCAAGCGTCTGGATACGGTTGCTTGGTCAACATGTAGTTGTTCCGCGAGTTCTTCCTGCGTTTGCGTGTCATTCTGATCCAACAGGTCCTGCAGTTCCGTGTCCTCGAACTTTCTCGGGGCGTTTTCACGTGTTTTGTTGTCGAGTTCGAAGTCTTCTTTTCTGAACTTTTTGAACCTCTTTTCACACTGCGACAGGCTGGGGGCGAGATCACCGTAAGCCGAGACAAGCAATTGATGCGCTTCGCGCGCGTTGTTCTAGAGATTGAAGAGGAGCAAAAGACCTTCCCGCAAATGACGCTTATCAGGCACGAAACTCGACATTTTCCGCGAAACACAGAAATTCTCTAGGCGGTCGCGGATTCGAACGACTGATCAAAACGATTTATACCGAATTGAGCGGAAACCCGATTTGAGCGGGGCCCGATCTGAGCGCGGCACCGATTTTAGCGGAGGCCCGATCTGAGCGAAAGCCCGATTTGAGCGGGGGTCCGATTAGAGCGAACGCCCGAATTGCGCGAAGGTCCGATTCGAGCGATGGTCCGATTTCAGCGTCTGAGCCGACGGGCGCTGTGGCGCTGTGACCACTGATCGCAGGGGCTTCGCCATCAATAGATTCTTGTGTCCTGTATTTCAGACAAGCGATAGCCCGTGCCGCTCGCTACGCTCGCGGATGACTTTGGTTCCACCTGCCATAGTGTGAAGAGCTCGGAGGACGGCTTCCAAGACTGTAGATCTTTCCCCAAATCGAACGTTCAGGAAGCTGCCTGAACGAATATTATCCATGAAAATGGAACGCGTTCTTTCGTAGTGCTTGAAGCTCCTTCAACTTCAATTCAATTTATCCTGTTAGTGTTTATCCCGTTGGTGGTTCGCAACAGAGCGGCTTTTCCTTCCATCAGCTTGCGCTGAGATCGGGCCTGCGCTGAAATCGCTCTCTCGCTAAAATTGGTGTCCCCCTCAAAATGGGATCTCGCTCAAATCGGTCCTCTGCCCAAATCGGGCTTCCGCTCAAATCGGGCCGTCGCTCAAATTTCTATCCGCTAAAATCGCCTGAAACGATCAAAACAACACATCAGAGGGCCGGAGAAAAGAGCGCAGCCGACCAGGAAAACGGTCATAGGGTAGCAAACAATTCGACGGAGCGCAGACGCTTTCGAGGGAAAGGAGGAGACATGGCCTGAAATGCTCGGAGAGGCAGCGCGCGCGCTTCAAACAGTTGAGGGTTCGTTGAGAGTGTTGGCTGCGGCTAGAGGACTCCTGAAGTCCCTTGAATTCGAGTCCTAAAGAACACCGTGAACGGATGATCCCAATGAGAAGAGTTTTTCTATTTCAGATGATAGATTCTAGTAGCATGGCGTCTCTTCTGTCGAAGCGGGACTCAGTATATTCATTCAACAAATCTAATGGAGTTCGCCAGCTGTGAAAACCCCGGAGAAAACGCGTCGGAGCGGGAAATCCCCGCCCTGATTTTGTCCAGTCAGTGGCGTATCCAGGATTTTGTTTTGGGGGGCGACCCTATGTTATGGGTGGGGCGATTCGACACTCCGGTCTCAGAGGTATGGGACTTTAACATGGGAAGGAAAAATTATGGGGGGGCGATCGCCCCATCGCCCCCCCTCTGTATACGCCACTGTGTCCAGTCGGGCTACAATGGAGTCCAAGCTTGAAAACTTTGCTGTAGCGGAATTTCGCATGTATATATCTGGAGTTGAGAGACATCGTAGACCGGCAATAGATGCTTTGGAATGGCTCTGATGTGTATTTCCATTCCATTAAATTCCTCTTCAGAGAATATCAGCTTCCGAGTGATCCACCAAGCTCAGGCACTTTCAGTTCATTCCGATGAGAATGCTTCCGCTCGCCTGTCATGATTTCAAAGCCGTCGGGGACACACGTACATGAGTGTCCCCCCCCCTCCCTCCAAGCGCGGCGGACAGTCCTGAATAAGCGTAAGGGCAACCTAGGAGTCGTCCTCTTCGAGAACCGTTCCGGTACCAACGTGATAGAATGGGGAACAGGAAGCTTTAAAGGGTTTCCAGAATCGGGGGGATTTGAGCTCCAACGACGCGAGGGGAGAGGGCTGTCAAATGATCACATCGTGAGCGCCGTTGACAGACTCAAGGCTAGCGTATTTTGAATTTCTAGTATCCGTGCTCCACCACGGACAAATTCGAATCCGATTTCAATAGCATTCTTCTCTGCGCGTTCCCAATCCCGAAGGGTTCCTGTCCCGCTGGAAGTCGACACTGATATCAGAGTGCAATTAAGTCGCCTTGTCAGACCTTGTCTTCGGGAAGATTCGTCATGAATCTCTTTGCGCACATTCACCATAAGTATTTTTCCTCTGTGATAACTTGCTGTGGGAATCGATTTCTCCTGTGATTATTCATGACCTGGCTGAGCTACGGTCTTCGCAATGCGCATTGTTTGAGTTTCTGATGAAAACGGCACACCCTGAAAGGGGATCAATCATCTAATGTTCAATACACAACCAGTTAAGCACCCGATGAGCAATCTTCTTATTTCTGTCTCAATCCAAAGATGAACGGGGCCTTCAAAGAACCGTCGCTGTTTTGAATTGCCCGCGCCACCTCTCCGAGAGGACTAGGTGACTGGCGCCTCCTTTCCCTCGAATTCGTCTGCTCCCCGCAGCATTGTTTGCTACCCTATGGCCTACAGCCGCCGACCAAAGCGTCGTCTGCTAAGAAGGCGGCCTGTGGCGCCATGTTTTCGAAAACCGTAATTTTCGGTGCATAGACCTAGTAGAATGATGTGAGGACGATGAAACGCGCAGTGCAGCGCTAGACTCACGGACGGTTGAGAGGGCGAAATTCGTCGAGCGAACAAGCCTCAGTTGGGCTCGAATCCAGGAGATCCACATTGATGGTGAGAACTCAAATCCTGATTTTGCGCCCCCTGAACTCTGCGCCCGGGTCGCGCGACCCCTCTCGCCCCCCTTAGCTACGCCACTGCCCCACATGCATATTAATTCGATCCCATCGTCTCCGATACTTGTTGCTTTGCGCGATGCGGGGAGCTGGCGTTCGTCGAAGGCGGGTACTTTGAGGAAGTCTTCTGCGCCTCTCACTCAATATTCGAGAATCTGCACATCGATTGTATGCAATAACACGAAACATTCATCTAATTTATATTCCCTCCGTCCAAGAATACTGGTGCCATTTGACTTTGAAGGCCCGGATTGAGGAGGCCGTTATAAATTCCGACATTATGAGATGATGTATTCGAAGAGCATCCTCTGTAGATTGTAGGATTCAGATTTGGAAATCATCGAAAGTTTGAAAGGCATTGAAAGAGCCCGAATATGCTGGCTGATTCGCTCACGTCGGAACAAGCATTGTGGTATTGTCCCAAAATAGTGGTGTCAATTGACTTTTGGGGCGCGGATCGAGGGGAGAACGTTGAATGCCGGAATGATTGAGCGATGACCGCAAAGACCACTCCATGGTGGTCCTCCGGTCCAAACGGGATTCACGGACCTACGACAGATTCTTATGAAGCGCGAGCCTCGGACATCGCATCCCGCTCGCCACAAAGAGTTTGGAGGTCATCATCGCTGAGCTATCCTTCCGTGTAGTAGAAAGCTGTATGTCATCTACTAGTGTCAGCTCAACAGTGTCGGGTACTGTGATATCGAAATGGATATGCCGAACTTTCGAAGCAGAATCTCCACATTCGCGAATCGATTTCATGCGGAGCCGTCCGTCCGGAAACTTTTGAGTATGTCATTCTCACTTTTTCCGATGTCGAGAACCAGCGAATCGTTTTTGGCATGACATTTGCTTGATAGGTGTACTTCTGTTGGCAGGAATCACTATCGGGTTTCAGTTCTCTTTAGCGATAACGATGGCAAAATGGATGTCTGTCCGGAAACTCTCGTTTACAACTCTGCTTCTAGAGCTCTGCTCTGCTTGTATAGAAGCTCCATGTCCGTACCTGATTTCCGACAAGTGTTCAGTGTGTTGGCCGTGGAATCATTATGTCAGCAAACGATTCAAGATGTGTGACTCAGTTCCAGAGAGAACACCGAGAACTGAGCAGAAGCGAACGTGAAAAGATCGTCCAGATGCTCCTTCAAAACATCAGCAGCATCGAAGGCAAGCTTGAATACGAAACTATCGAAGGTATCGCTATGGCAACGCACTTGAATCGGCACACCGTCGGGAGAATTTGGAAAGGAGCGAAGGAGGCTTACGAGAAGGAAATCATCTATAGCGCGCCGTCGAAGAAGTCCGAAAAGTGCGGCAGGAAACCTGAGGATTTCACCGAGAACTTCGCGACGATGCAAGCCGTGCCGAAGAATCAGCGGTCCACCATCAGATCTTTGGCAGGGGGCATCGAAGTGCCGAAATCAACTTTACATTGGAAGTTCAAGGCAGGTTTGTTCAAACGAGTGACTTCCGCCGTCAAGCCGTTCCTCACCGGCGACAACAAGAGAAACCGGGTTCGCTTCTGCCGAAGCTTCGTCGATGAGAGCGGGATCTTTAATCCGATGCTCAACCGGGTGCATATAGGCGAGAAATGGTTCTATATGGCGAAGACAGCGCGCACCCATTATCTAACTAACGAAGAAGGAACTCCGCATCGTTAGTGTATGAGCAAACGCTTCATAGAAAAAGTGATCTTCATGGCTACCGTTGCGCGGCCTCGACCCGGCTTCGATGGAAAAGTGGGAATATGGCCCTTCGTCCACTATGTCACGGCTGAGAGAGCCTAAAAAATCGGCCCAGAGGTGCTCCAATCACGAAACCGATCCCCGTGATCGATCGCCGAGAGTTACGGAAGATGATTATAGAGGAAGTATTCCCTGCGATCCGGGAAAAGTTCTCGAAATCTTCAAAGCCTTTTCCTATCCTGATCCAGCAAGACAATGCGAAGCCGCATGTCATGAGCTCTGACGTTGAACTGAGCGAGGCAGCAACGCTTGACGGATGGTCGTTCCAATTGACCAACCAACCCGCTAACAGTCCCGGTCTCAATGTCTCGGATCTTTTTTTCAAAGGCATGTAAGCGTTGCAGGAGCGCGCGACAACGAATAATATCGACGATCTCATCAACGCGGTTCAGAAATCTTTCGAGGAGCTTCCAGCAGAAGCCCTGAACAACACGTTTCTGACGCTCCAGTGCTGCATGGAGAAGGTGATGGATACAAACGGATGCAATGATTATAAAATCCCGCACATGAGCAAAGAAGCGCTGAGCAGACGAAATGAGTTGCCAATTTCAATTCATTGCAACCAGTTCGCTTTCGAGAAGTCCGCGAGATTCGTGGAGGAAGAGCTCCAGAGCTGAGAGTGCCCCCTCGATCTTCACGTAACCTCCGCTCTCTTTCCTAAATCGTGAATGAAGTTCTTCTGTATTTATATTTTGATTGTACATGATGTCCTCGTTCCAGCTCGCATCCCGGGAATCCGATTCCATTCCATTAACACAGGTCAGGGCACCGAATGCGTTGAAATTCACTTCCTGAATTCACTTGAAAATGCTTCCGAGGCTCTTGCCGTCCGCTGATCCACATGCTCCACGCAACAGGAGCGTTGGCGCTGCCGCGGCATCGGCCGCGACGGAGTTTCGCTGTACTTGTGACCGGGAGGATTGGATTATCTCGGGTTCCCGGCGATGGATTGAAATAATTTAGGGCGCAATGGAGAGCTTGAGTCTCTAGCTACAGAATAGGGTCTTTATCCTGAGCAAATACTCGCAGGCTTCTAGAGGAATTCGCCGGCGAACCTTCAATCCGAGTTCGCTCCATGGGGAGGAATGGCTCTGACTCTCATATCACTTGCGGATTGACGCTGATATTCTGCGGTTTCCTTGATCAGGCCAAGACCTTTCAGGAAATGTATCACACACCGCAATCCCAGATTGAAAGATGTGAACGTTTGCTTGTGAGAGCTGTTTCGGTATGATTCGGCCTCGCGGAAGCAGATCTTATCATTCAAACGGCTCTCACAGACTTATATTTCTCGGGTTTGAGGCTGTTTTGAGGAAAGAATCGGGCCTGTGGGTACGGAAGAGCACTGACTTTGGACGTGTCGCACGAGCGCTGCAAGGACACTGCAGGGCTCGTTTTTGAACCATTTCGAACCCCTTCCTCTTGGCTACAAAATGGATCCGAAACGAACTCCGCAGCCGTCTCGTTCACGATTTGCGAGCGTTTCGGAAAGATCGACCGAATGAGGGCTAAAAGTGTTTCCCAAGGGCATTCAATTCATCACTCGGGCGATTATAATGTCTGCATTCAATCCGAGTCATATGACTCTGCATCAAGTACAAACGAACAATCGCTGTTTGATGAGACTGCATCCTCTGAGTCGGAATTTTTCTCGGTGGCTAGCCTTGTATAATTCTGAGCTTGCTCATCGAGCCTCAGAAAAGCGTTCATGCCCGGATCGTGTTCTTGACCCATTTCGCTGGTCAGACCGTCTGAAGCTGGCTATGACGTGATCCGACGAAAGGAGCCTTGTTAGGAAGTCGGAGTTAGGTAGTATTCTCTCTCGAATGTTTCCTGGTGTACGCGAATCGAGAGCGATGACAACCTCGCCGAGCTTCAGAAGTCATCGCGCGCTTGTCGAAGCATCGTCGAGCAGGAAGCACCTCTCCATATTTTCCATCGGTTTCCTGGTGAGCTTTCACTTCAGCAATGAAAAAGTTGTCGTACCAATCCCCGAATATTCCACGGGTCAATATTCCACAGGTCATCCATGCTTTTGACGGAAGGTACGGCTCACCAGGCGCTAGCCATTGATTTTTGCCGGAAGTCACAGTAACGGAAGTCAGTCGATTCTCACTCAAGTGAAAAGCTGAGATTCTTGTTTCCGACCCAATTGACTCCAGTTTTCCAGCTGGGTTTCGTACCTTACAGTTAAACTTCCGATTCCTCATTCCTCGCCCATCTCAATGCAATGCATCCCTCATCGTTATCTTTCACACTTTGAATAATCCTTTACTGCGATATTGTCTCGTGCTCCTCACTTCTCTCGATTTAGTATGGATGGACAAACAACAGAAGTGGCATTGAGTGCCGCCGAGGGGAAGAGGCTTTATGATCCATGACGAAGGCATCAGAGATGGGCGAAATCATAATCATGGTTATGATTATAATCATACGCAGAAAATTCTGTGATTATGATTATGATTATAATCATAGTCATAATCATAATCACAGGCGTAATCATACGCGTAATCATACGATTGGGTGAGGCAGAAGTCTATGGAAGCGAAAGGAGCTCTGAAGGAATCTTCCAAAAAACTCCATCACCTCCGTTCTGCTGTCTGATCGTATGAAATCATACTCATCTCTGTGATTATAATCATAATCATAGAAATCCTATGATTATGATTATAATCACAGAGATGATTATGATTTTGCCGATCCTATGATTATGATTATGCCCATCTCTGGAAGGCATGTATTATTTTCACCATCAACCCGAACACATACACTATTCTGAGCTCTGACTCGCCGTTTGCATCCGACACTGATCCATACCATTGCATTAACCAGCGACCACGAACGTGCTCTACGGCCTACGCCGGGCCCCACGAACTTTGGATACCTTTCGCGACGTACCTTACGGCTGAAAGTCTACGGTCTCCAACCGAAACGGCCCCGGTTTTTTTCTGGCGCTTGTATACAATTGGGAGAATCGCTTCTCTGAATCAGCGTTCCCCAATCTGGCCTCCGTCGGCATCTTTTTCCCGGAACCTGTGGGTTTGCGCGGCGCTTTCATCGGCGCTATCAATGAGGATCCACACGGCGCTCTACTTTCGGGAGAGACCCCAAAATAAGAAGTTCTGCGATAATAGATTGGAACCGGCAGTAACATATAAAGCGACGTTTCTCATTCGATGGTAGTGGTATTTATTGATTTTCATGAGATTATTAAGGTGCTCTTTTGTTCAGAGGTGTTCTCACCACAGATCATGAGTTCTTTCCCAGTTTTCCAAGAACCTCCTCGTACTCTTCAGGGAGGCGGGGTTGGGATCGTCACTTAGGCCGAGCATTTCGTCCGTCTCGATATCTTCAACCGTGGAGGCCGATTTCAGCGCGAGGCCGATTTCAGCGCAGGGACGATCTCAGCGCGGAGCCGATTTCAGCGCGGAGCCGATTTCAGCGCAGAGCCGTTTCCAGCGCAAGGCCGATTTCAGCGCAGGGCCGTCGTATTCAAGCACCACAGCCAAGCATGCGGTACCATAGCTTCCTGTGTTTTCGGTGTTGAGATCCTTAGGAGGATCGTTTGTCCAGTGCCCCTCGCTCGCTACGCTCGAGGAGTTTTTTGATGCCTACGGTCCCGTCGAAGTCTCAACGAGCCACTGACATAGTTACCGAGGGAGTTCAAGACCCCTGTCTCGAAGCAGTCATTCACATCGAACGGTTGCATCCCGTATCAAACCGTTTGTGTGAGACGCCTTCTTGGCGCTGAAATCGGCTCCGCGCTGGAATCGGCCTTGCGCTGAAATCGACCTTGCCCTGAAATTGCCCTGCGCTGAAATCGGCCTCCACGGTCGTGTGGAACATGTTCGACCGTTTCCTCATACGCGCCACAGTTTTGACACGACGACTGCCGCTGGTCTTTCTACATGCAAGAAATATTCGGAAATTCGATCGTTCAGTATCCTTATACGCTACGATGAGAGTCAAAGCTCGCTTCTATCTTGTAGTCATCGTACAGTCGCAAGGCTCTCCGTGATGACAGGTCCGAAACTGCGTGGAGATTGTTACGATCATAATTTAGGAGTTCATTTTCCAAACACGATAAGTCCATTTTCGCCGATTTCTAGTTTACAACGGGAATGGAGTCCCCGTGGCATTGTACCTCATGAAAGAATATCAATTCATGGGAACTCGCATGCATTCCACCTCAAACGTGACTGAGAAAAAGTCGTTCATTCTCGAATCGAGATAAGTCCGACGCTCATTCGTTTTCAAAGCAAGTCAAGTCCAACCATCATCTGGAAAAATCTCTGTTCGAGCCCCGATGGTTGAGACAGCGCTCGAACCGCGCACGGAGGCTGTCTCGACTGAGAAGAGAGTGACGGACCGTGCGTCGAGGAGATTTTTGTATGATAAGTCGCTCGGAGTGCGATGAGGCAATGCGCTTTTCGGCATCCGAAGTTCAGACCAAGGAAATCATTCGCTCTCTTCCGAAGAGGATTCGTTCGAAGACAGTTCTTCATCCTCTGCAAGATTTGTGCAGCAATTCTTCTGATAGCTGAGCAGCTCTGCAGATTGTGGACTCTGCTGTATGGTTGCACTCGATAGTTGGACGCTTTCCGTCTCCGCTTGGTTCCAAGACCTCTTCCTGCTGTGGCTCCCGGCTCGTCGGACTTCACGAAGCTCCTCGTCTTCCATCGTACGAGTCTTGACACGGTTGTAACGACACCAGAAATGATTCTGAGGGATCCCAGTAGAGCTCGTCGCAACCACAGACTGGGGGCACATTGGAATTTCATATCAGATCCGGAAGGAGCAATTGAGGCAAGGACCTCGATTTACTATGTGCAACTCGTGATTTCAATTTCACAGATCAGCTAGCATTACGGAAAAGTTCCAACCACAATCAGTAATTTGAGGAGGCAGATTATTCTGGCGAGCGAATCAACTAGCAAGCTCGCATCGTAAGAGTCGATTCTGACCTACTATTACCTAGGTAGACCCAGAGATCTTAAGCTGTGAAAAAAAACAAGCAGATTCTGTTCTAATAAACCTCATATGAAACTGAAAACTGAAACTGACCACCACGGAGTCGCGGTGGAATGGCAGCAAGGCGCCGGAATCCGTTTTTCCGATCAAGAATCGGAGTTCGTTTTCAAACCGCGTTGAGTCCAGACGACCCTACTGCCCGTGCTCCGTAAATATAGCCCTCCGGTTTGCGAGTGACGTCGAATCTTGCTCTTCGTCTTCTCGCCTTCCCCATCCCGGAATCTAGACCTCGCTCATGCGCTAAATTTTCCGTCGGCATTGAAAAGGCGATTTACTCGAAATCGGGAAAATGGACTCTTATTGCTTCGAAAATGAACTCCTCATATTATGAGAAAGAGCTCCTTATTTTTCGGGGCTGTCAAGGAACATCCAATGTCAACCATCACATTGAAAAGAGAACGCCATTGCCCGAATGTCCTGGTATCGAAGCGTGACAGAAAAGAAAAATGCATTAAATTTAATCATCCTCATATCTACCTCAACTATCACGATGTTCTCATACGGACTTGTATCCGAGTGGGGGAGGAAGAGAGAGAACTTCTCCTTCACATCGGTGGCATTATTCAGCGTGAGATCACGAATTGTTTTCAAACCTGCCGATGACTCGTCATCTTCTACGTTATGCCTGAAGATTTCACCGTAAACTGCATTGGCCCTTCGAAGTTCGCGCTCATGGTCTTCCAAGTTGAATCGCCGGATGTGAATGCCTCTCGACGTCGCCATTGCTCGGAGTTCACCTGCAGATGCTGTGCAACTTTCAGCTCTGGCCCTTTGGCGAACGTTCTCCATTGCCAAAAGTAGAGACCTGTAGCGGAAATCTAGTATGCGGATGACTTGGCGACAGAGTGTTCGACACCCGATATTGGCTTCTGCCAATGACATCAAGCATTGGATTGTGTCCAGGCGTCTTTGAATCTCGTCGATGGAAGCTTCAAACGGAGGTACATCGATATCGCGTGCTAGCTCCAGAATTCCCTGCGTGCAATTGAGCGCTGGGAAATATCAGGAATGGTTAGCAGATTGCATTTCAATCCACTATTCTGTAATGATCAAACGAGAACAACTCACCGAAGGCGGGATTGGGACACTTTCAGGGTCTTCCGGCGAGTTTCGGTCGCGGTTTTCGGTTGACATCTTGGCAACGATTTTAGTTATGAAAGCGTGTTCTCACGGGTTTTTCCGGTCAACAGTAATGGATTCGTCCGAACGGTAACTGAAGGTCCTCCTGGTTGCAGGGGAACGATGCTGCTGATCTTCCGATCAGCAGCATCGATATTTTGTGACTGCGGCTCATGTTGGCACACACCATGACGATGATACGCTCTCCGCTACTTCTAAGACCGGGAGCAGATCGTTCTCGTCGCGACGCCAACGAGTTAGTGGGTAGAGCCTTGTAGAAGACACCAGTTTCGTCTGCGGAGTTTATCAAGTCTGGATCATACCTGTCAGATCCCACAATCGCCCTGAAGTCATTCTGGGAGGATCCGGCAGCTTCCCTGTTGGATGACATACCCTTACTCTCCACGTGGAATTGACGGATCCCGTGCCGGGATTTGGATTTGTCGTCGAGCAAACCTTGACTAGCTTCAGAATTGGAGTTTCCTCCAAGCTTGCGATGGAGATCTAGAGCCCTCCCACAGACAACACTGCCAGAGATCGGGTATCCAAGCGCTCGTTGCTGGATGAACCACAAGAACAACGCGGCTTCTAGAGTTTTATTCTCGGGGCCTATCATTACCCTCGGATCCGTTCTCCCATCCTGTTGAGGAAGCGAAGAGACGAAACTCCTGTTGTTGTTCGCACTGGTCTCCAAGCGGGAGATCGTGTAAGTCGAGAGATTGTACTTCTGGGTGAGACCCTCTGAGATTCGCCCCCTTCCAATGCCTGGATGACCGCTTTCTCCTGAAGTGTGAGCACTGTTCTCGCATTTTTTCCAGACATCGCTTCCACTGGACAAGGGTCACTGAACAGCTCTCGATAACGAGACCAGGGAAGATAGTTGTTCGGTCGACACGAAGAGAAAGAATGACACTGAAAGAAATCTAGCGAGCGATCGATGTCCCACATTCAATCCATTCGAAACCTCCGAATTCAGAATGGTAGGATGTCAGTCTGATGTCAGAATCAGACTGCGATTTCAATCTCGATTACATCAACAGCTAGCGTCTCCGAGCGCGCTTCGCCGCGGTGCGGTGAGGCAGCCAAACCAAGAGGCTTGTTAGGAGATTTATCCATTGAGATTTCACAGTTTTCGTTGATTCGTCAAACGGGGGAGGGCGCTTTTTGCGGGAGAATTTTCGATTTTTTAGGCCAAGGACCGTAGTCAGAGCCGTGCGCCGCGCCGAATTTTCGCCGGCGCGCCGTGGCGGACCTGCGCCGCCCGGCGGGCCCGCACGGCGCGCCGCCGTTTTTCGGGGTTCGCCGCCGGCGCCGAGAATTCGGCGCGGCGCACGGCTCTGACCGTTCGATATTTCTGGAATCTCTGGGAGAACCGATGTGAATGCGGTTGGAGAAAACAACATCCTCTCTACGCGTGACGATAAGTGGGTGATTCCGGGGTACGTTGAGGGCAAGGATGAGGTCAAAGACGAACCCTGGACTCCAAGTTTCGGGAACCAAGGACCTAGAGAATCGCGTGAGTCCCCCGGTTCGACCGACGCGCAACTATGCTTCGCGCCGCCAGTTTCCGCGCTCGCGAATCTATACCGCACAACAGACAACACGCATTCGGCTTCTGTCCGCCCCACCCGCCGACCGACAATGTTTTCCATTCCACGCACCAGAAGAAAGCCCGGCAGCCAAACGATGGCTCACCGTTTACCCACTGCGTGGAGTAAGCTGCCGAAGGAGTTTCGCACAGCCAGATCACTTCGAAAGTTCTGTGAATCGCTCAGGAACCTGGAGCGCTCTGACCTGTTTGTGTACAAATAATCATCATATTACCAATAATTATACTGTTATCTTAGGTAGGATGTAGAGAACTTAAGCAGTGTAAACTTGCAGTTCCTCAAATAAACCTGTTTCAAATTCAAATTCTATGTATTCCCCGGATCCACGAACCCGAGTGACGCGACCCCAGCGCATGTAAAGGTGAATTCACACTGTTTCACTTTGGAGGCGCCTCCGCAGTGAAAGCTGCTTTTCACTGCCGATGAACGCACGGACTCGCGTTCAACGCGGATGAACGCAATGGCGGCTCTCGAGAGGGTGGATCGGACAGCCGACATGGTTCGTGCGGGTAACCGTCAGAAGAGTGGAACTTGGAATCATGTGTAGAACTTAGAATATGTGTTTCTCTTGTCTTGGGCTCTTTCGGTTCTTGTGTGGAACGCGCCCGGCGACTTATGGCTGGACGTAAACACGGGATGGCGAGTTCAGTGAAACTGATGCCGGGGCTATTGATCGGTCTGTGATAGCTGCAGCGTGGGCAGTTGGAATCCTCTCTATCCGCGAGCGTAGCGAGCGGCACGAGCAAGCTGATGCCTGCAAGTTATTGCACCGAATTGGCGCTCAAGTCGCCGCCTTGGCGTGTTGGCGTTTCATGGTTCAAGCCGCCGGGCGCGTACTACACAAGTACCGCTCTTTCTTCCGCTCTTGCCGTGAACTGCCGGGAGCTGCGTCTTCGTCCTCTTCTACAGCTCGGTGGAACACTACCTTCGTCCGCCCCACCCGTTGGAACGCCGCCACCGCGTTCATCCGCGATGAAAGCGATTCCGTCCGTTCATCGGCAGTGAACGGGAGCTTTCACTGCGGAGGCGCCTCCAAAGTGAAACAGTGTGAATTCACCTTAAGCTCTACCCAACGGTAAAAGTGGATCAAAACATCGCGACAATCGCAGCTCACGCACAGGGAACCTCAGAAGTGACGAAGTCTAGAGAAAATGAACGGGATTCCGGCAAAACTCAACGTAACGCAGTCCGATGATGATAAAAAGTATACTGTAACCACCCGACGATCAGTCCCCATCTCTTCACCGCATTTCAAGGGACACGGCAATAGGGTAGGATTCAGAATGGCGGACTGCCGTCGTTTTGGAGCGGGGCTCGAAACCAGCGCATGGGCTAGGACAGGTTAGGTTAGGTTAGGAACGCTCAAACTGAGTCAGGAACTCTTAGGTTGGGTACTTGACAACCTTTAGCGAAGGGTAGGACACTGCGTGCCCTAATCTGCTCGATCTGCGCCCTGACGTATGAGTCAGGTTTCAGCCTGACAGCCAGAACAGCGGACTGCCGCCATTTTGAATCCTACCCTATTGCCTACACCCAAATGTTCCGGACTCTTTTAGGATGGACGCATCCGAACGCGCCAGATTCGAAATCTCTAGGGCTCGCAGGGCTGGTGAAACACGAAATCTGGAGGGAAGCGGGAGGAACAATGATAATGACGACACGGCGGACAGGTAACCCGATTCAAAAATGGCAAAATGGTGAAATTCAGGCATAATGCCTGAGCTTCGCAACTCCAGCGATTAGATAACATCAGAGTTTTTTCAGGTTATCCTCTCCGGTCAATGTTGCTGCGAACCTTGCTTGCAATCCGCTATCTGTACCGAGTTGCGCGATCAAGCCACGCCGGAATTTCAAGATTTACCATAGAGTTCAGGAGATTTGTCATTCTGGATTTCAGCTCTTCAACTCTCTCGAGCCCTCTCCTCGCATCACGGCCGGGTATTTTTTTCTTCTGGGATGCAAACTCGCAAAGGGTAGTCCCAGGGGCGGCCGAAGGGGTGTGCGAGCTGTGCGGCCGCACGGGGCGCCAGCCTGGGGGGGGCGCCATCCTGGAAAACTGCTCTCTATGCGACCCAACGAAATTACTTTGATATCCCGCATCTTTTCAATTTCCCGCTTATCCATCTAATCCACCAAGCAGCCAGCATCAGTTAGGTCAGAGATGAGTTCCGGTATTTCCGCAGTTCCGTTACAAACACGGAGCTTCCCGCCTCCCGGTTGAACATCGAGAACAACTTCGTCTTTATTCAGCTAACATCATCCGCCTATTGGAAGCCTAGGCGTGCTGACGCGAAAACTCGTTCGTTAGGCGTGAATCGAAACTTCATATCTACTGTGCAATCCGAGTTCTCCTGTGCACGTCGAAAGGACCGACGAGGGAGCGTCAGCATGAACCGCAAGAAGCCTTCAGGAGCAGTGTATAGGAAGAAGAAACGTGAGCTGGCTGCGGCCAACGTCAGAGATGCCGCTTGCCTGATAAACTTTTTGAGACTTGGTGCAGAAGTTCCAGCAACGGCGGAAGTCGTGCATGAAGATCAACTTGACGTGAATGATGAACCTGCCCCACACCATGGGCCTGAATCGGATTCGCTCCCGGCGCCGGCGTTGGAGGCGTGTTCCTTACGAGATACACTAGTCGAAGCCGCTCCTCTCGAAGTTGAAGATAGACTCAATACGTGTCACGAATCTTCCTCGGTGCATGTCAAGAGGGTACCACACACACCGTGTGGTACGGATTCATCACCAGACGAATAATCAATAAACAGTCCTTGTGCAGATCTGAACCTGAGAACACGCCTCTTCAGTATCCTCCGAATCGGACTCGTTTACAGTGCAAGTGCTAGCGTCCCGTCCACTGTCAACGTCGGAGGCTGGCTCTTCAGGCTGTCGAAGAATCGCGGGAACATCGCCTGAAGTTCTTATCGACTCCCTTGTGGATCCATCCAAATGGCCTGATGTGATAACTCCTCCAGTGGCTGACTTGCTCGTAGTGAAAGGTCCATGCGGAATCGAAGCCGCGGAATTCCCCTTGGATCAGCGTAGGCGTCATTTTTCGTTGAGCCTAACGTTCCGAACCCTGGACAATGGCGAAAAAATCAAACGGCAGTGGCTCGTGTACACGAAACACGCCGACAAAGTGTACTGCTTTGCAGTACACTTTGTACTGCGTTGCTGCAAGATCTTCTTGAAAGCCAACTTGAGGACCTCGAGCCTCGCCACCGGCGGAACCAACGATTGGACACACATGAACGAGATCCTGAAGATTCATGACACATCGAGGAATCACCTGAGCGCATGCTGCGATTGGGTCGAAGCCAAGAGAAGGCTCAAGCTCAATGCAGGGATCGACAAAGAGCATCAGAGGATCTTATCGGAGTACGTCAAACACTGGCACGAAGTTCTCAAGCGTTTGATGGCTGTGACTTCGTATCTGGCTCAGCATAATTTGTCGTTCCGGGGCTCCTCTGATACGTTCTTCACAAACAACAACGGCAACTTCATGTCACTTATCGAGCTCCTGGGAAAATTCGATGGAAGGATCAACGAACATCTGAGGCGTTTCGCGTCGAAGGAGATCTCTGACCATTATTGTGGCAAGACAATTCAGAATGAATTGATAAACCTGTTGGCGGAGCTCACTCTGAACAAAATTCTCGAAGCGCTGAAGACCGCAAAGTATTACTCCGTGATACTAGACTGCACCCCCGACGTGAGCCACTCCGAAAAACTATCGTTTGTTGTCAGGTTTGTCAACATCTCTGATAGTAGTCTCGGAATCAATGAGCATTTTTGAGATTTCGCTCAGTCACCCAATCAACCGGGGAGAATTTACTCGAAGTACTCTTAGACACCCTGAGGCAGAACGGAATCGATGTAGAAGACTGCCGCGGCCAAGGTCACGACAACGGAGCCAACATGAAAGGAAAAAACAAAGGAGTACAGTCCCGATTGCTCAATATGAATCCGAGAGCAACGTTCGTACCATGTGGGTGCCATTCCTTGAATCTTGTCGTCTCCGATGCCGCTACGGCTTCGGTAGCCTCGATTTCTCTGTTCGGTGTCCTGCAACAGATATACGTCCTTTTCTCGGCGTCTACACCGAGGTGGCAAATCTTGAAAAACCGTCTCCCTAAGTTCACCCTGAAGCCGTTGTGCACCACGAGGTGGGAAAGTAGGATCGAAAGTTTTAAGGCAGTCCGTCTTCAAACGAGAGAGGTCGTGCAGGCACTCAAGGATCTAGAACAAGATGCACTCGTAGAGTCCGGACACAGAGATGCAGCCGGAAATCTGGCTGGGCGACTCCTGAGATTCGATTTCCTACTTTCGTTAGTGATCTGGCACGAGCTGTTGTTTCAAGTCTATCTGGTGAGCAAGCAGCTGCAGCGGAAGACGACGAATATCGTCGACGCAACAGCTCTCATGAGCGCTTGCGTGGAGTTCATAAACACGTTCGAAGATAGCGGCTATGAGACTGCGATGGCCTCCGCTCGACTCCTCGCAGAAAGCTTGGATGTCGATTCTTCATTCCCAGAGCCACCGAGACACAGGACGACGAGGAGGTTCTTCGACGAGGCTCATGAGGTTGAACCGCGTCCAGAGATGAGCGCCGCAGAATTGTTCAAGCAGAAGTTCTTCCTACCCTTGGTCAGGATCGTCAAGTGCTCGTTAACGGATCGTTTCGAATAACTCCGGAACCATTCGGACCTATGGAGCTTCCTCTACGACATATCGACCATACCAGATGATGTAGAACTTCGGTGTCAGATCCTTGACACCGCACTCAAACACGGGAGCCATTCAGATATCAACGGGGCCGAGCTGGCCGAGGAACTCCAGCAGCTATGTAGAATTCTCCCAGATACGAAGGGTACGCCAAGGGAGGCGGCCCAGTTCATCAAAGACATGGATGTCATAGACGTATTTCCCAACGTATGGACGGCTCTCCGTATTCTTCTGACAATTCCGGTGACCGTAGCCAGTGCGGAGCGAAGCTTCTCAAAGCTCAAGCTAGTAAAAACATTCTTGCGGTCAACCATGTCGGATGAGCGCCTCAACGCACTAGCGGTGCTCTCGATAGAGAATAAAACCGCGAATGAGGTTGATTTTTCTGATGCAATCGCCGAATTTGCCGCGTTGAAAGCGCGCAAGGTTCCCATGTGATATAAGTGAAGTATAACGAGCTCCGATATTGCTTCAGGGGTAATCTATATAAATAAAAGTCAAAACGCTGTCTGTTTGTCTGTCAGTCTGTTTGTCTGTTCGCGATAGACTCGGAAACCAAGCTTGAACGAGCCCGGAGCCAGGGGGTTCCGTGTAGAGGACCCATCCGTGACGGACATAGGCTACCCACCTCCCCTCCCCCTCATTTCTGCTAAAACAACAGCCATTCAGCCATTAACCTATCTCTGATCTCTGATAGGAATCTCTCGCTGCAGCTCCTCAATGGAGGCAATCTGGAAGTCCATCAGACCATACTTTCAGGAGTTTATGGAGGTATTTCAAATCGGTCAAACGATACTTCCCTAAGTTTATATCTAAGTTTATATGGGAGATTCTAGAATCATTCTGATCATGCCCACGAAAGCCATGAACTACGGAAGCGAAGCATCCCCAGCTCCATCTACCATATTTGGTGCTCTAGCTACCAGAGGTTAAAAAAGAGAGCGCGGTTCTTTCGAATGCCAGCTGCCAGTCCTGCGCACGGAAAGTGAGCTTGGAATAGCAGTTTGAAAGAACCCGCGCCGCGCTATGTATTCCGTTTTGCTCTCCAAATGCTATAGCTACTAGAGGTTGGATCCGAAACACGCGCGGTACTCCACACGTGGTATCGCTACCTGGGAATCTACTAACTGTGACGTCTTTTCATAAATGGGCCCAAAACGCCGAAATTTGAGTCGATCGACATCGTCTTCACGAAGAAAGCTCACCCGCATCAAATTCGTACCCTCTTCGCAATCATTCTCACCATGTGCGCACCTTCTAATCCGAAGGATCTTTGGGAAAATACAAAGATCACATGAGTGAAGACTTCTTCCGTCGCTTGAAAACAATGAGTAACGATCCAGAAGTACAACCGACACCACAAATCTACAACGAAGCGCTCATTGCACTGGAAGATCTGTGTGTAGGCATAGCCAACAAATATCTCACGCAGTTGGCGATGTTCGCTCCTGACCGATCCGTTCATACGCGTCATGACAGTGATTTGAATCGTGAAACTCAATTCGATGCCGATTATCTACGAGGATTCGTCGAAGAAAACCTCCCGAAATTGCTTCCAGAGCAACGCTCAGCCTACGACATTATCATGCGCGCCATTTGATTCGGAACTGGAGGATTGCATTTCTTGGACGCTCCTGGCGGCACCGGAAAAACATTTCTCCTTTCGCTCATCTTGGCGGAGATTCGGTCTCGGGGTGAAATCGCTCTTGCAATCGCATCCTCCGGCATCGCATCGACACTTCTAGACGGTGGTCGAACTGCACACTCCGCACTGAAGCTTCGCCTTGATTTGCACACTGTAGAAGAGCCCATTTGCGGTGTAACCAAGAACTCCGGCATGGGCACCGTTCTCCAAACATGCCAGCTCATTATTTGGGACGAATGTACAATGTCTCATAAGAAGGCATTGGAAGCGCTCGATCGAACGCTCAAAGACTTTCGAGGGAACCAGCTACCGTTCGGCGGGGCAGTCATTTTACTTTCGGGTGATTTCCGGCAAACCCTACCAGTAATCCCACGATCCACACCTGCAGATGAACTCCACGCGTGTTTGAAGTCCTCTATCCTTTGGCGTCATGTCAAAACACTTACACTCAAGACAAACATGCGAGTGCAAATGCAAAACGACTCACGCGCCGAAATTTTCGCGGAACAACTCCTACTCATTGGGAATGGCAGAGTGGTTGCTGATGCCAATCAATACATCAAGTTCCCGACGGGTTTCTGTCTCTTCAGCGCAACACAAGACGAATTGATTGAAAAGGTTTTTCCCGAAATCACCGTCAACTTCAGTGATCATTCCTGGCTAAGCAGACGAGCGATATTGGCGCCTACCAATAACGATGTAAATGCCATCAATCACACGATCCTGAATCAAATTCCCGGCCCCGTTAAAACGTACCACTCAATCGATATCATCATGGATCTAGATCAGGCTGTAAATTATCCTATAGAGTTCCTCAACTCGCTTGATCTCCCCGGAATCCCACCCCATACATTGTCTTTGAAAATCGGGGCTTCGATCATTCTGTTGCGGAACATCCATCCACCTCAATTGTGCAACGGCACAAGGCTCGCTGTTAAGAGCTTGATGGATAATCTGTTAGAGGCAACGATCTTGAATGGCAGATTCAAGGGAGAAGTTGTACTGCTCCCACGTATCCCAATAATACCACATGATCTGCCTTTCACGTTCAAGAGACTCCAGTTCCCCGTGAGATAAGCCTTCGCAATGACGATAAACAAAGCGCAAGGACAATCGTTGCAAGTGTGCGGTCTTAATCTAGAGAATCATTGCTTCTCTCATGGTCAACTATACGTAGCGTGTTCCCGAGTCGGCCAATCCTCTAACCTTCACATCTACGCACCGGGAAACATCACTAAAAATGTTGTTGACCCTCAGGCACTACAATAAGATAAAGCCATGCTCAGTGTAATTCTCTCGACTCCTTACTTTCCTTATGATCTGAGCCAAGATTACTTCCGATCTCTCTTTTGTCTCATACAGAAAACGCTTCATTCGCAACGCACGGCCAGCGTAGTCGGCCGAAGGCCGGCTAGTTTCAAATAAATTGAATCGAAGCTTTCTTGTCGAGGATTCTCATGAGTTATATTTTCCAATATCTACTTATGACCGGATGCTGTAGAGAGCCATTCAGTAGCGTAGCGTGAGGGGGCCGGGGGTGCGGTCCGCACCGGGCGGCACATCCCAGGGGGCGGCATTTCGCACTTTGTGCTGTTTTTTTTGGTTGTCGCTCGCGCTCGACAGCGGCCGCCGGGGGCGGCATTCTCCGATTTTCCACAAATTTTGAGTTTCCGCACCGGGCGGCACTCGGTCGCGCTACGCCACTGGAGCCATTATCTCGGTCACGTAGCCGATTATTGGTAGTTTCGACCGCTGGGGGGGCGCTCTCCTCGCGGTCCGCACAGGGCGCCAGCTACCCTAAGGCCGGCCCTGAGTAGACCCTATGATTCTCAAAAGGAACTGCGAGTGCGGAAGGGAAGGACACAAAGGAGAGGAAAAGATAGAATGGATAGAAGAGTCACAGGAAAAAGAAATGCATTTACGCTCGGCCCAGAAGAGTGGAAAATTCACCTGGAGTGTGGGGCTCATGTATATAACACCCACTAAAAAAAACCTATGGCTCTTCATCTGGAAGATGCGAGCGGATAGTAGATTTAAAGAGGTTTGGATTGTACGTTGAAGGGAAGACATGAGAGGGAAGGTCGTTCCAGAAGCGGGAACTGCGAGGAAAAAGGTAGAGTCGGAATGAACGGTTCGATTTGTGAGTAGGTGCACAGAAAAAGGGTGTTGTCTGGCAGTTCGCCTGGTTACGCGAACTGGGACCGAAAGAGGAGGAACGAGGAAAGAGATTCCGGCTGAGCATTTCCCATGAAAGTACCGATAGAATAGGCAGAGGTCGGAGACCTTGCGTCGGAGAGACAAAGATTCAAGGCACGAGGTCAGAGGAAATGGTCCTGGAAGAGGAATTTCCATCAATGCCTCTGATTCGGGAGTACGTGTCCTGATTCTGTGCCCCCGAAGTCAACGCCCGGTGCACGTGGATCTGTTCCATCCCTCATTCCCATCGCAACGAAGCCACCGGCCTCGAAACCACGGTTGCTGTTCGGCACCCTACCCGTGTTTACATCGGCGCAACCTGGCGAACCGCCCGAATGCATGCATCCTCAGAAAGTCCGGAGCATTGTTGACGTACATCCATTCAAACAGTGCTGAGGCGCCAGCAAGCGACTGAAAAGAAAGAAGCTTGAACTTGAATGAAAACTCTGCATGGCCGTAGCAAAAATTCACCTTTACCAATGAACATCTCTTTGTTTCTGCATCCGGACAATACATCCGTTGAAAGCATTGACACCAATTTTTCGGGTAGACGACGCACGCTGATTACCTTGCTGCCTGTATCGTCGCCTTGAGGTCGGATAGCACAGACGCCCTGTAGACCTCCGGAGCAGAGCCTGAAGGCAGTAAATTGTCGACAGATCAGGAGAGATAGGCGAATGCGTTTGAGGCCTATCCTCAGGCTTGCTGAATATGCGCCCACGAGGGAGAACCTGCTGGCCTGTTGGGTTTTCGGAAGCACCGGATCCACAGCGGAAGGATTCATAGGTACATAGAGGCTTTCTGGAATCACGAGACAATGAAATCAATAGAAACGTCCACGTTTATTGTGTAAAAACTTGCATACGTGATATATTAACAGGAGCTCACCAGCTGTGGAGTATAGCTTCGATATAATCGAGATTGACATGATGAGCCCAATGATAGAGATCAAGATGGGCAGGAATCTTAGAATCGATCGAATGTGGTCAGCCAGGTGTTCATTCCTCTGCGGCTCGTGCTCCATGGGGCTCGCGCGAACGGGCTGCGTTATTGCGATGTTGTTCGACGAAAGTAAATCGATGTGTTCCATGGGAACTATCGGAACGTCCGGGAGCTCGTCGAGACCTGAGCCTTGCATGGTGAACTCGATGGATCTTGCGGGGCGTCGACGACAATCGGGATGCCTGATACGATTTTTGAGAACCAGAACGTTCTCCACAAGATCTTTACAGTTATGGTACAGAGGATATCTAAAAGAATTCATCATCACTATATGAGAAAAGCGGAAAGTGGATAAACAGAGGAACAAAACTCTATCTTTAAAGTGAGAATAGCTCTAAAATGTAATGGTCACCTGGAAGCCGACATCGACATGAACGCCTGAGCTGGACCAGAACTAGCCCAAGGGAAAAGGATCTGATCATGGCGGACCACAGAATATAAAGCCTCAGGGAAAGTGAAATAATTCAAGAAAGATTTCGATGTCTCAAGCTAAATATGTTACCAATCGATTGCTTGAATCAGAATACGAAAGATACAATTTTCCGGAGTAATCAGAGAAAAAAATGGCAAAGAAAAATCAAAATATAACTAAATGCCATTCAAAATTTGAACAACCCGGTAACTCCCCATAAAGTTTTTCGATAGAGAGTCGTTCTCCGGAAGTTGGTCTGATCGTTTTCAAATGAACCCTCGCGGCGGGCCGCACAAGCTCGCAGCGAGAGGAGACCGCAATGATACCAATAAGCAACGGAAGTTTTCGGGAGAACTACATACTAATAATATCGAATGTTCAGTGCATATGTAATGAGATGATTTGAACATGAGTTTTTCTGCGTCCCTATTAATGTCCGAGAAAGGATCCCAAGCTGGAGTTGAAGGGGAGATTGGAACCACGATGGGAGTAGGAGAAGCAGATGAAATAGAAATGGAAGTGCCAACAGAGCTCGGAACAAGTGATGAACTTTGGAGGTACGGAGTTCGAGTACTGGAAGATGTAAATCTCATGGATGAGATGGAAACAGGCGCTGAAATGGAAACGATGCTGGATGATAGAGAAGATGTGGTAGTCCGAATAGAAACAGGAACTCTGATCGACTTGATGTGACTGCTACGAATGCGGGTCGGAGCGATTTGTTTCGAGGCAGCGGGGTGCGGATTCTCGGAGAAGTAAAACGAGAAGTAGAAGAAAAAGTAGACGAGGCAGTGCGGATTCTCGAAGAAGTAGAACGAGAAGTAGAAGAAAAAGTAAACGAGACAGTGCTGATTCTCGAAGGAGTAATAGAAGATGTAGAAGAAAAAGTAGGCGAGGAGGTGACAGTATTGGAGATGTAGGTTTGAACCCTGGAGTAGTAGCACTAGCGAAAGGAGTGAAGAGACGGAGAACCTTTGAACCAGTTGCTTCAATGTCAAGAGCACTGCCTTATATACTGCAGTGTAAAGAGTGAGAGAGGTAGTCTAGAATTAGCCCGGGGCCTCTTGGCCCCTCAGGTGGCAAATAAGGTAATCTCTACTAGAGCCTACCAGCTAGGGCACAGGAAGAATATCAAAACTCAATAGCCCCTCATTCGTGTGTCCAAGCTGGAAGCATAAATGAAAAGATATTCTTAGCAGCGTTTACAGAAAATATCAGATGCGCAGCATCCTGTTGACGAGGATATCAAATGAGTAAGGAGCCTTGATCAGACCACTCAGTAATCCAAAGACACAGTACGCTAAGACAAAAAATTATTCGTAAATATCGACCGGATTCCCGATCCAGTGAACTCCGGTCTCAGCCTTCCTCTCAATGAGCGAGGACAATTCAGTTTTTCGGTTGGATCTATTGAACAGTAGTTATCAGATTCATTCAGCCTCAGCTCGTGAGCAGAGATGGCGATAGAGGACGTGAGCTTGATGGGTGTCGAGTTGAATCGATTTGATGAGCCGCCTGGAGCTGAAGACGATGGTAGTACTTCTACAAGAGCCAGCCGCTCAGCCACAGGCGGTTTCGAGGCGATCTCGGTCGTAATCTGTGCTGTTTTCTTGGCCTTGGCGATGGCTCTCTCGTTCTTGGTATGGAAGGAACTCGTTACAGGTGAGGAGACCATCACAGAGTGAGGTGATGATACAGCAACGGATTTTTCTTGATTCGATATTTTCAGTGAATGTTGGCAAAACTGTTCCAGTGGCAGCCACAGATGCGATGGAAGAGGCTGCTCAGAAGATGAAGGCCGGAGTGGATCCCCCGGTGACCGAAGTACCTGCACTGGAAGTTTTCCCGGTGTTCACTGGTGACAAGAACATCATCCTTTTGGACCGAGACAATTATCTTTGTAGGGTCATGGTAAACGTACAAATTTGTTCATCGGTCGAGGACGAGATTTGCGTAGTTTGTCCTTTCGACAGCCTTTCGTTCGACATGAATTTTTCGAATTCGTTGAGCGAGCGCTTTGTTGTCGTTCAGCCACGTGAGGCGGAACCTGATTCTTTTCTCCGCAGAGTTGGAAACGTACCACAGTGTTATGGTTTCCAGTGGTATTCTCTTTACAATTGATCGGATTTAAGACCTTAATTTGGAACAATAAATTAGATACGGTAGTTCACTGAGAGTTCTCATTCATGGGGAGTTTGTTCTGAGTAATTCAACCTGCTCATTTGGTTTTTCGATATCATAAATCTTTCCCCATAAGAGCAGACGTATTCCAATGGTTTTCGCATTTCTCTTCACATCGCCGAGGGATCCGCACGGTTGGTAGCTCGTTGTAGTTACAGTAATTATGCGGTGCGACAACAAGTGCCTTCCTGGTTGTTGTAGGCAGAATGCGATCGTTGTGTCAGATTGTGATTGCCATGATGATCTGTTCAAGGCAGGTAGTCGGTTCAATCCGATAATCGTGAAGTGTGATCCAGGTCGGTGCAACACTGCGTCGAACGAAGCCGAGAAACATCGCGAGGAAGCTGACCAGGAAGTCGGTTCACTCGTTCGGAGACGAGGTACCATAGGAGGTCGCCAAGTCATGGAGGAAGTGGAGTTTTCACGCCTGGATGGATTCAGAGGTGATGGTGCCGCGAGGGACCGTAGACAACCAAGACGAAGCTCATCGCTCTTGGGCCTTCGAGGGCTGTGCTATGCTGGTGCCTTGATTCTCGGGATACTGGTCGTAGCAAATTTTCTCTGGATCATTGGTGAGAT
This sequence comes from Lepidoglyphus destructor, assembly GCA_031001835.1. Taxonomy (NCBI): domain Eukaryota; kingdom Metazoa; phylum Arthropoda; class Arachnida; order Sarcoptiformes; family Glycyphagidae; genus Lepidoglyphus; species Lepidoglyphus destructor. The sequence continues at coordinate 664,302 of JARNKU010000113.1, read as the reverse complement.
ATCGATCCTGATCATATATTACTGCGTTCTCTACAACATGAGAAACAATTTGCTTTGGCATCAACGCAGGGAGCCTGAACGTTAACGAAGTTACACCAGCAGGCGTCATCAAAGACATGAAAACTACCGGAGCCCCTCAACGACGAGCAGGATGGAACACCCCGAGCGATGTCGTGCGGTCGTTTTACATGGTGAACAAGATAATGAGGAGTCAAGATATCAAGCTCAATTCAGCGCTTTGTCGCCAGCTTGATGGAATCTATGTATGTTTGTTTTTCTGTCGTTGATCAGTTTTGCATACTCAGGCCCATGGAGGCCGATCTAGATAGATCCGTACTTCGATCGAAGAAGATCTTAACGTTTCAAGCTTTGTCTGTTCTTCGTGTAGATGATCTCAACCGGTTTTGCGTCGGCAAATCCGTTTATGCCAGTATTGATTGATTGATGTTTGAGCACAGAAGTCATTGTTACGCATTTGTTTTAATGGATTCGATATGTAAGGCTTCTAAGCCTCGAGAGCAAGACACTCTTGAAATTGTGAAGCAAGCCCGATTGGGCTACAGAAATCCTTTGTCTTGTTTTTGACTGCACGGGAAAACACCTGGGAGAGACTGAGAGAGAACATGTGAGGGGGTGAACCTTTTCCCCCTTTAGCCGAATATTCCATGAGCGGCGAATCAGAGGTGAGGCCCCTCAAGCTAGTGGGAGGAGTCAGCATAAGGTGTATGACTTATAAGATGCGATGCAGGCCAAGTGATCACTTTCAGTAAGTGCTTTGAGTTACGAGTTCTCGAGTGAGTGCGAAATGTTAAGACAACCGTGCCATTGCGAGCGACCAAGCATGGTATTCAAGAATACCATGTTCATTGACGAAATTGGGCACGGTTGGATAGGCTTCGGCCTCAAAAAACGCCCGAAAGACGGAGCAGATCAACACTTTTGGGACATTATAACCCTTGGAATTCGAATTGTCGAAAACAAGGGTCTTCCCGACCTGACCGGGAAGTCCGAATTCATCGCAGACCTAGCAAGGATGCTAGCGTTCGAGGACGAAAGCCTCATCGTGCTGATAACGTATTGGAGATGTAGTTTTGAACCCTGGAGTAGTAGCACTAGCGAAAGGAGTGAAGAGACGGAGAACCTTTGAACCAGTTGCTTTATTGCCAAGAGCACTGCCTTATATACTGCAGTGTAAAGAGTGAGATAGGTAGTCTAGAATTAGCCCGGGGCCTCTTGGCCCCTCAGGTGGCAAATAAGGTAATCTCTACTAGAGCCTACCAGCTAGGGCACAGGAAGAATATCAAAACTCAATAAGTACGAATAGAGTAATTCAAGGGAGGCACTAGCACAAAGCCCCAAAAATCAGGCTTTTCTCCTGGGAACGGATAGCGCGTCCCAGTTGAGGTAGGCGATGGACGGACTCGCCAACGAGGAATCCTAGACAGATCTGGGACGGGATTGGCCGGAGCCCGATCAGGAGTGTTGGAAGCTAAGCAAGGCACAGCTAGAGTAGACCGCCCGGATTAGGTAGAAGGCCTCCCGCCGATAGCCAAAGATCATTGTGAAACATCTAGAATAGTCAGTCGGCGCGGAAGGCGCGCGCGGTAGGTACGAGCTCGTTGGGCGAAATAAAGTTTGTGATCGATACTCATCGGAGCAGTCTCTTTTCAAGATACAGTCGAACCCGCTTATAAGAGACTCGGATATAAGAGAAAACCGGATATAAGAGACCATTTCCAGATCCCGGCTCCATAGGCTCCCATGTTATAGGAACCGTTTATAAGAGAAAACCGGATATAAGAGACTATTACCGATTCCCCGAGGAGTCTCTTATAAGCGGGTTCGACTGTGGGAGTAACAACTGGAACTCGAGTGGAAGAAAAAGCTGGAGCTTGAGTGAAAGACAATACAGAAGTGTAAGGAGGGACCGTTTGAGTAGAAACGCGGCACGTAGTCAGAAGCACGCTAACGGAAGGCGTCATAACGGAAAGTGACATAAGCGAAGTTTTCGTCGAAATTGTCTTGATGCTTGAGGCCAGTTCGGGCATCCAAGCTGATGAGACATTGGAGTATTCGGTCTTCAAGACGGCAGATGGTTCTCCATCCGAGGGAACGCAGGAGGTGTGGCTAAGCGAGTCACACGCAACGCTCACTGATGACGAGAATGATGACGAAAACTCAGCGGTACCTGATTCAACGCTGAACGACGGTCTGACGGTATCCGAAACCAGAACGTCAGGAACTTGGTGAACAATACTGCTCCTAGGATGTCCTACAGATGATACAAAGAAGACTCAGAAATCATCGCAAACAACCAGATCAATCACCATGGAAAATCGGTACGCACCGTAAAGCTGAATCAGATGCCAGGTGACAATGGCCAGAGACGAAACCATCAGGAAACACAACACAAATATCGCGAGGTAACGAAGGATGTTAAACGTGAGGTTACAACAGGAGCTACGCTCCGCCTGAGGTTCCTCGATACCATGGAAAGGTTGCATCATGTTCGAGTGTTCACAAATCTCAACGAGAAATGATGAACTCTCGGCTACAAGCGAACTCCAAAAGGAACAGCTCGAGAGAGAAAGCGTTGGATCGATTTTCACCCCGGACAGAAATTGATCAACTGCCAGCCTGTTCGGAGTGGATCGATTTCACCAACGGAAATCTTGGAGACTCAAGAAGAGAAACGCTCCGACGGTTGGTGGAGAGCGGGGATATCATATTGAAAAGTCATCTCGAGTCATCAGCCTCGACTGCAACGTACACGAGTGGCCCTGTACAGAACAATTGATTCAGTGCATCGGCCAGGAAATGCAGCGATGTATCTCGCATAAGAAAGCATGATGTGGCCCGTGCAGCATCATTTTCGATGAAACCACCGATCTATCTCGAACAAACATTATGAGCCTCTGAGGCCCTCCTCCAAGACTCGGGTAAACGGATCGAGCTGGTGTCTGGGGACAGGAGAGAGGGCGAGTTCCTGATGCAGAGAATCTCGGTCGAGGTGCTTGCAGGCAACGGTGCAGCAGTACGGTGATCGTTCATAACCGGCGAAGCTCTGGCCGGAATAGGCTGAGCGGGTAGCGATGTGAATACCGAGGAGCTTGGCTCGCTGGTGATCAAGCGAATGAAGGACCATACCTTTGAGCTTCAATGCTGCGTTAGTATTGGAACAAATGGCTGGTCGGAAATGACATCGGGTTCGCGAGGAGGGGTTCGCCAGGGACGTAAGTCCAGCTCGAATCAGAAGTGTTCCGGGAGAATTCGGAGGCTTGGTCGGGAGAATTTGGCCACTTCCGTGCATCTCGGATTCAGAACCAAGAGTGAACCTCGACGTTGATTTCCATTTATTGTGTTAACAATTTTTTTCTCAATTTCAAGACAAGGTGAGACTACGTCAAGCCCGTAGGGGATGGATCGGCAATGTGAAAGCCCAACCCCGTGCGAATCCCACCGGCATAATCTTGGAGACTCGACGCCGTTTCCCCCTTGAGGTGGCTCGGGAAATTCTCCCGACGAGTCAGGTGCCCTCAGCAAAGCGGCACGCTGCATCGATGAGGCCCGAGCCCGTCTCTCTCTTGCGTCAGATTAATGAGAAGCTCAATTGTGCGGCCTGTCCTGGCCAGGGTTAGGCGAAATTACTTCCCAGAAGTAATTAGAATTACCGATTGATAATTATCGTCAAGAAAATAAGATCAATTGCGATTACGAAATACCGTATTTCCTCTAAAAATAGGGCGTGCCCGGTAATTTTTCTAACCTCCTCTAGGTGCTCGCTCATTGGAGCGGGTGCCCGGTTGATGGAGCATGCCCGCTTATTTTTCGAACCCCCTCTGGGTGCCCGCTCATTGGAGCGGGTGTCCGGTTTCAGGAGCATGCCCGGTTATTTTCCAAACCCCCTCTGGGTGCTCGCTCATTGGAGCGGATGCCCGGTTAATGGAGTATATTCGCCCTTGTCCACACGGAATGCTCCGCAAAGATTCTTGTTGTGATGGACCAGTGGATTCTCGTATACCAGCAAGTTACTCTAAATGTCAAGAACGAAACGCATAGAACCTAAGAATCAAAAACGTATGAATTTGCGCGACAGACAGGTGCCCGCTCATTGGAGGGTGTCCATACTTTGGAGCATGCCCGGTTATTTTTCAGACCCCCTCTAGGTGCTCGCTCATTGGGGGGGGGGGGGGGGTGCCCCGGTAATTCCCTAAGGAGATAGATTGGAATTTCATTGAGAGCGCATTGAGGGATGTGTCCAAATGGTCTGTGGACAATGGTCTCCTGTTGAATGCTGCGAAATCAGTGTGCATATCATTCAGCCTGCGAAACAATCTGCCAAAGACTCCGATTCGAATTCATCGCCCAACTTGCGTCGCAGAGCAGTGTAACTGTGAACAGATACGGAATGTGAGTCAGGCGAGATATCTTGGAGTGATCATTGATGAAAAGCTGGACTGGAAAGCACACTCGGTTGCATTGTTGGAGAAACTACGTAGCGCGTCAGCGCTCCTAGCCAAGCTGAGTCGTGTGGTCGATATCAGGACATGTGTTGTGGCTTACCGAGCGCTATTTGAGTCGCACCTGAGATTCGGAATTATGGCGTACTACTCTGCCTTTCAGTCCGCATTGAAACCAATAGAGAAGCTACAAAATAGAGTTGTACGTCAGATACTTAAGAGGCCTCGAACAGAAAATGCGACGGAACTGTACTCTACAACAAACATACTTCCACTTAGGAGCTTGTTCCTGCAAGTTCTTTTGACCGAATGTCACGTACGCAATCCACGTTACACGGAGGATGTCATGAAAGGTCTATATCGTGAACGCCCAGTCCGTGCTGGAACCTCATTCGTTCCTGCAAGTTCTTTTGACCGAATGTCACGTACGCAATCCACGTTACACGGAGGATGTCATGAAAGGTCTATATCGTGAACGCCCAGTCCGTGCTGGAACCTCATCTCTCAGAGCCTTAAGAACGCGATTAGTGCGGTCAGATAACTTTTACATCAATAGATACTTGATGATACGTAGGACCCCATGCCAAGATCTTGACGACTGCATCACTCCAGATAAGCCAGCCAAAATGGAGAGGAAGATAAAAAAATTCGTGTCGACCAGGGATGGGCGGTAATTGGGGGTTCAATTACAGATTACTCGTCAATTACTTTCCAATTACTAATTGGTAATTGAACAATTACGCATTTTTTCCACGCAATTAGCAATTGGGAGTTACCCTAAAGTCTTGCGTATAAGGAACTTATCGTATAGAGAACTTTTCCTATAAAGGACTTTTCGTATAGAGAACTTTCCCTATAAAGGACTTTTCGTATAAGGAACTTTTCCTATAGAGGACTTTTCGTATAGAGAACTTTTCCTATAAAGGACTTTTCGTATAAGGAACTTTTCCTATAAAGGACTTTTCGTATAAGGAACTTTTCCTACAAAGGACTTTTCGTATAAAGGACTTTTTGTATAAAGGACTCTTCGTCCCTCGTACTGATTCTTCATTGGAAAAGTCCTTTATACGATAAGTCTTTTATACGAAAAGTCCTTTATACGAAAAGTCCTTTATACAAAAAGTTCTCTATACGAAAAGTCCTTCATAGGAAAAGTTCCTTATACGAAAAGTCCTTTATAGGAAAAGTTCTTTATACGAAAAGTCCTTTATAGGAAAAGTTCCTTATACGAAAAGTCCTTTATAGGAAAAGTTCTTTATACGAAAAGTCCTTTATAGGAAAAGTTCCTTATACGAAAAGTCCTTTATAGGAAAAGTTCTTTATACGATCGACACTTTTCCGGAAAACCGGGTTCGTTATACGCAAGACTTTAGGGTAATTACTGACACGTGTTCTGAAATTGGATTGTAATTGTTTTCCAATTACTTTTGAATTACCCCACAGATCGCATTGGAGTCCGCGAATGGGGAATTTTCCAGAGTTTGAAATTCTTTCCCGCCTCGAGAAACCCACGGACGGTTGACCAGACAATGTCCCGAGTTGAAAGTTGACCCGCGGATGTTTGATGATGCGAGTGGAGACGTTCGATCCTCCAAGTTTCCCTACTTCCCCTTCATTGCTTTGACTTCAGAGGTCGACTCACGGACGAACATTTGGACATGCTAGCGCTGTTTCATTACAATAAGTTCAAATTCGATTGGTTAGCTCATTTCTTATAGTCTGTGTAGAGAGCAAAAACTAGGGTCCGATCATAAAAAAAAATACTGCAGCACAAATAAATTCTCAGGGTTGTAAAGGTTTGAGGCTGAAGTTATGCTGAGTTTGCTTTTACCATGAATACGACGAAGCGCCGCAGACCCATCTGTGGCTCAAGTTCGTAACTGGTCTTTTTGAGCAATTTGAATCGAAAGCGATCGAAATGTATTTGAAAATCAATTGAGGAGCAATTGAAAAGTAATGAATTACTGGGTAATTAACTACTGCGGATAAAAGTAATTCGTAATCGCAATTGACCTCATTTTCCTAACGGTAATTATTAATTGGTAATTCTAATTACCTCTGAAAAGTAATTGCGCCCAACCCTGCTGTCGACACATGCAAGCGTAGCAGAAATGTTCAAATAATTACCAAGCTCATCGATTGATTGATTAGTCGGGGGTTGATGAAACCCCGTCCTACTTTTAGGTAGAAGAGTACAAAGTGCTTTCTCCACAGACGGGGCTTTTGCCCTTGTGGAAACATCGCTACAGAAACAAAGTTAATAAATGCACTCATTGTAAAAAAAATAGGGCATGCCTGCTCATTTTCCAAACTCTTCTTGGGTGCCCGCTCATTAGAGGGTGCCCGGTAAATAGAGCATGCCCTATTTTTAGAGGAAATACGGTACTTCGATCCACAGAAGTTGATTACCCTGTAATTGATTACTTTTTAACCACTCCTAAATTGATTTTCAAATCAATTCCGATCGCTTTCGATTGAAATTGCTCAAAAATACCAGCTCCAAACTTAAGCCACGGATGGGTCTACCGCGCTTCGTCTCATTCATGGGGAGAGCAAATTCACAATCAGCATAACTTCAGCCTCGAATCTTCCCAACTCGGAGCTTTTGGATCCGCCAAAGTATTTTTTATGATCCGAGCCCGTTTTTTCGCTCTCCACACAAGGGAAAGGAGAGAAACTCAGAGCGTCTCCACTCGCAAAAGCAAACATCCGCGGGTCAACTTTCGACTCGGGCCAATGTCTGATCAACCGTCCGAGAGTTTCTCGATGCGAGAAAGAATTTCAAACTATGGAAAATTTCCAATCCGCGGACTGTGATGCGAGCTGAGGAGTAATTCAAGAGTAATTGGGAAACAATTAGAGTCCAATTTCCAAACATGCGTCAGTGATTGAATCCCAACTGCTAATTTCGTGAGGAAAATGAGTAATGAGAACTTCCGTCAAAGTTCAACGCTGATCGTATTATCTGGTGGTGTCCGACTTGTCAGAAGAAACTCGGTTTACAGGCGAACCTTGGTTGGAGGGCACTCGTCTCCCGTTCACGAAGATTGTACGATTCTCGCATGCCTGGGCGAACGAGGTTGCTTCCGTGTCCCAGTGGTCAACTGAATTAGGCATGCAATTCGACGAGAGTTTTGATTTCGATCGTTGCGGCGCCGAACTCAAGGCGCGGCGTTTCGACAAGGCGGTGCCTGATCGTACCGCTGGAACCCGCTTCTGTGCGATCAAGGAACACATCGAGCCCGGGTCCGGCATTCACAGTGACTGTTTGCGCGGCTACCGCTCGGCGGACCTCGAAGCGGCTGGTTACGATCATCGGACCTAATCACACATACAATTTTGCGGATCCCGATACTGCGATGCACACGCAGACGGTCGAGCGTATGTGGAGAAGTGCGAAGTGGATGAACAAAAGACGGTGTGGAACTTCGCGCAACAACCGCGGAGCTTATCTGGAGGAGTTCATGTGGAGGCAGAGTCCACAGAAAGTCCCTCTGTTTGAGGCCTCATTGGCAATGATCGCCACCGAACATCCTCTGGCACCGAAACCCTGTGCCGACCTCCCCGTGTTGCTTGATCATACATGGGCGCAGCGCTAGCTCGCTCAGGTGTGAGTCTTTTCGCTGATTGAATCAGACTTCTGATCACAGCTCCGGTCTGTCCGCGTATGTGAAGTCAGATGGGCAGATGCGTCTATTTGCGTACGGTATCGGACTAGAATTCTCCGCAACTCCTCCTAGTCCAGCCCTGCTGTCTGTCTGCGAAGTGTTCGTTCTCCCCTTTCCTCCTCTCCCCCGCTCGCCAACTCGCCCTGGTGGCGCTTTTCGGTTTGTTGTTTCCCCTCGCAAGCTGCCTGGCCGAGCCGAGTTGACCTGTGCTGCGCCCACACGCCGAGGTGGCGACCAGAGATGGGCATATTCATATTCATATTCATATTCATGAATATGCCCATCTCTGGTGGCGACTTGACCTAGCATTTGATGCAATAGCTTGCAGGCATCTGCCAACGCAGTTGGAATCATCTAGGCCCCCAAGCGTAGCGAGCGGCACCCACAAGCAGATGCCTGCAAGTTATCGCACCAAATGCACGCTCAAGTCGCCACCTTGGGGTGTGGCGCGGCACAATTTAACTCGGCGGGCCATGAACAGTTCCGACGATAGTTTCACTCGACTCTCCATCCGCGTGTTTACGTTCAGCCATAAGTCGCCAGGGGATCAACCGAAAGAGAACCCCCGGGAATCGACAGCAGGATTGTGAGCAGACAACGTGAATCGGAACCCACTCTGATTGCTTCGAGAAAGGAAGGGAAACAAACGTTGAAGGAGAGAGGCGGCAAGAGGTCGCTGGAATTGAGTCGTGAGAGAGTTTTTTGATCCAGACTCGCCTCGAAACCAGAGCTGTGCGCCGAGGTAAAATCCTCGGCGGCGGCGGCGGCGGAGCTGAAAACAGGTGGCGGCGCACCGCGCCGCGGCGTTCGCCGGCGTGCCGTGCGCCGGGCGGCGTGGCGCGCACCGCGCATTCAGTTTTGATCTTTCTTCGAATGGAAAGTGTCATGATGGGAATGGCTTCAGAGAGGAAGTTACATGTAGAAGATACATAATGTACAGGGAAATTAGCAATGCTTCGCTTATAATTTCGAATTGGAAAGCACGATTCTGTGCTGTCAACCTTTTGTCTTTATTATATTATGTTTCGTCTTGTCTCTGACTTACGCATCACAATGCTCATCCTCCAGGCTTTCCTTCTGTCACAATTCTCCCAAGTTGGAGCTCACATAAGCGTAGAGATCTCTATCAACACAAACAGGGCAGACACACAAACTTTCGCGTCAGAGAGGAGAGATTCGTAGCGCGTGCCACAGAACCTCAACCTGAGGCCTCGTGGTACAGCTGCCGCGAGCTTACATTGAAGTTTTGAGCCGATTTTCTACGTTTGGTTACTCATGATCTGCAGCAATTCAGTTGTCCCGGATTGACAAATTTTTAATATCATCTTCAGGTTTAGAAATCATGAGCTCGGGCGGTGAGAGGATCTCCCGATTCGCGCAGCTCGCCACGACGCGTCGCGCTGCGTTGAGGAAATTTCGCGGCGGCGGCGCGGCGCGCCAGCGCGCCGGCGTACATCCCGCGTGGCGCACAGCTCTGCTCGAGACGCATCGCACAGAAGATGAACCGACGAAGATGCAAGTACCGTGTAGGTCACTGACATAGCGCAGGTGACCCGAGATGCTCGGCGGCAGATGAACAATGCGACAAGTGTGGAGGATCTGGACACCTCTAACACTCGTGTGCCAAGGTCGTTTCAAGTGGAAGCTGGTGGGTCACATGTCGCACGGGTGCAAGGCGGCATTGAAGGCGTCGGCCAGCGCGGTCTCGCAGGAACAGTCGAGGAAAACTGAAGAAAGCAAGGAACCGGTGTGACCAACAGGGTTGAACCCGCTGGTAGTCGCTACATCTCCTGAGCACCTCGTCGCCTTGCGGCATACGACGCGATTGATCTGCCTACATGACTTGAAGGGGCTTTTAGGTCACCTTACAAAAGCGATTCCAGTACCTAGCATTAAGCCGGGCGAAGAGACGGGAGGAGTCTGAATTCTAGTTTGAGACCCGTCGACGAAACCGACACCTGCATATCAGGTCACGTCGCGGCCGCATTTCCAGGTCCGGATGGGCTGTCAAGTTCGAGTTGATCGTCCGCAATCTTCTCCCGATTTCCCTCGCTACGAACTTTCTAAGTTGAAAACTCTGGAGACAGAATTCATTCGACCAGGATGGCCGATCGACAACGCTGTCTTCGGTGCTTTGCAGCTCTCCTTCGGGGCTGCTTTTGTTGAGTCTATGTCAGACGGTCGCATTAAATATGGCGGCCCGCCGCTGTTCTAGCTGTCCGGCTATATACACAACTGGAGGTCAGAGCGCTCCGCGCGTGAGTCAGGCGACGAAGTGCTCAAACCCATCAGCTCCCCAGTCTCACGTATAACTTAGGTCGACGGACTGACTCAGTTTGAGCGTTCTCAACCTAACCTTTCCTAACCCATGCGCTGGCTTCGGGCTCCCGCTGAAACGGCGGGTCTACGTCATAGGACCGCCGGCCAAGATGGCGGACCCGGTTTTCGACCGCCGTTTCGGCTGCTGCTAGGCTTCCAATTCCAGTGGCAGGGGGAGCGCGGGGCACATCGGATTGGCCGCGAAGTGTTCTAAACCATCAACGTCGCACCCCCCCCTGGCAGTGGGCTTCACTGACTCATTCTCGAGCGTTTTAAACCTAACCTAACCTATCCTAATCCGGATGTTCGCTGCGACCCTCCGCTAGAACGGCGGAGAGGAGCAGACTAGCCGACGGTCCTATGACGCAATCCCGAAACGGCGGGCAATCGAGGAAGTTCGCCATCTTGATTGCGACCGTTTGACGCATCTCCTTGTGTTTTGGTCGCGCGTCCACAACGCGACGTTGGAGGCCCTCTCCCCGCGGAGGCTTCAAGGCCGCGATGCGGCTGGCGCGTGGTCGGCCTGACGTCGACCTGCGCTACCCTCGAAGTTTATTCTTATCCGAGCGCATTAGATCAACGCACAACCGCCCCCGAACCAGTGCCCGACGTACAAGTTCTCTCTATGTGAGTTCTCTTGGAGTTGATAATTAATGAACGGACTCGCTCCATCGTATCCTTAGTATCGATTTTCTGACCAGTTATCATGTTTGTCTTGATTCTCAAGTATCGTGTCACCGAAGGCTCAGTTTTGCATCTCTCGCACCCGGACGAAGTCGCATGACGATGATGGACAAGGCACCGACGAAATGGGACGATGTCGAGATCACGTCGATCGACTCTACAGTAATCATGTACCGCTCGTCATCATGTGAGCGATGTCCGAAAAGCTTTCAAGAAACAATCGATGGAGCATGGTCCTGTGCCAAACGCAAGCGAACGAACACGTCTCCCAAGTGGAGGTACGCAATCTGCGAAAATCTGCGTTAAGGATGTTACCAGAGACTCGCGAGGCGACAACATTCGATGATGAGGGGCTCATGGGTTGTCAATTCTTCCTTTGTAGTTGCGACAGGAGTACTCGGATCGTGATATCTCGAATCTACCGATGCTTGTCCATTGCACATCGGGTCAAGTCTTCTCGGTGTGACCGCGGACGCCCTTGCACTTGAAATTGAATCCGGAGACGTTGACCTCGACGCTACTTGAAGAAACGAGTATCCAAGAAGAGCCGAACGCTACTTTATTTTCGACGCCTTGCGAACGACAACTAGCTTCAGTTGCACAGCGATCTCTCGACCATCGTGGAGCTCCTGAACAAAAAAACAACGGCCTCGGTGGATCTCATTGCTGTCGTGTTCGAAATCGGTCCGATACAGGTCATCGACTGCCAAGATGGTAGAATGAGGAAGAAGCGGAACGCCACGCTGGTCGACGAATCCTTGAGGATGGTATCGCTAGGCCTTTGGCCCGATTTCACGGGTGTACTGAAGGAATGCGAGGGCCAGGCAGTCCTGCTTCAAAACCTCCAAGTGCGGGAGTACAACGTCAGAACCATGTTGTCGACCACGACGAACACGTTAATCAACACCCACTCGCAGCACGAATCTGTCCGCTACATCAACGCGTGATTGCAACGGGAGGGCGTGTTCCACGATTATGAAAAGCTTGCTTAGAGACAGGTTCGTTTGATGGTGTTTCATAATTGAAACGCCTGACTTGAACGTCGACAGTTCAAGCAACTGAGTGAGACCATTCAATTCTAGCTCCGCCGTATACACATTGAGGAGGTCACTCAGGGACGTGAACGGCGAATCGAACAACGAGCAAATTGAAGAGCAAGCAACTCTCTATCTTGATGCAAAATCAACCACGAGCAAGAAAGATTTCGCAGGACCACTGACAACAACGCAAACCGAGTCAACACCCCGCGCAAATTGGAACGGGTGGCACTTATGCATCAGCGGGGTAAAATTAATGTCAGGTGGTCCGATTCTGGAAGCACTCACTTAGTGATCGAACTATCCATATCATAATGAAAGTTGAATAAAGCATCAACTCTATCGTTAAAAACGAAGTCTGGTCGTGAATGCGTGTGCTAATTCCACGATTCCCAAAGAGCACCATACGTCAACAAAACAGCCTTGGGTTATCAACCGCGCCCCTACTACCGTGTTTCTCTCATAGTAAGCCATGGCTTGTATTTGTTCAGATGCTGGAAAAATGGGGTACGGCCTATTTTCGGGGGATGGCTTTTATTGTCAGCCAAGGTTATATTATTGTACTTACATGGGGACTTTTAAGAAAGCTGAGCCTAAACCGGTGAGTGCTCGATCTGGAACAATTGAGTCGCCCTCCTCTGGGACATCGTCAAATACCGTAATGTTCAACAATGCCTGTTCCGATTCGCGTATGTCGTGTTCCAAGAGAATTCTCGGACCGAGGCGGTCGTGTTTTGCTACGTAGGTCTCTTCAAACGGGATACCTTTTCCTAGATATCTGATGGTAAAATTCCTGAATCTTACGTGTAGCTGGAACCCGTCGTCCCAATTACGATGAATACCGACTGTACCACGTTGACTACGATAGTTTACAACTTGTGATAATACATTCAACTGACCCGGATCCGAAGCCGCCCGGCTTCGGATCTGCGTACCAGGCGAGGGAACGCTTTCCAGCGGGTATATATAGAGGCCAATAAAGAAGCGCCTCTTCGAGGAGCTAGATGTTTCCTAACCGAAACTATGTCTCTTGATTTGCCGTGATCTTCGATCCAGAGGTGCATGTCCTAGATCGAGGTGTCCCCCGCTAGGCCAGTGAGCCATTTTTCCAACATTCGTTATTGCGCACGATCGACTCTGCGGACACCTCGACAGGATAATGCACCATGCATGAATGTGTGACTCTGCTTTGACTTGATTGTGACTCTATAATCTGCAGTATAGTGAATCACCGGTGCGACCAGATCAAGTGCAATGGATCCAGCAGACCAGTCAACACACGAAGATTCCAACAGCTCCCACGGCTACGACGCAGCTGACAACATGCCCGGACCAGCAGTGATGAGTGTATGCAGTGTGCTAGGAGGCCGTAAGTCTGACGATGATGATCAAGAATCCACCAGCAAGTTCTACATGAGTTCGTGACACAGGAGTCGGAACTCCATGATGCTTAAGCTCGACACTTGCCGCTACAAGGAGAAGCAAGTTCTGGTTACTACAGTATTAGATGAAGACCTGTTTGCCCAAGATGTTACCATGGAAACCCTGTGCCAACGAAGCCCGAAAATAGAAGTTCCGCCGCAAAGATCAAGAGAAGGGAGTACGATGCAGACAACAGTGTCGCGAGGGTGCACACCGTTCGCGTCGCTCTAGCCTGCTGTGGTGGTCTCCTTGTTCGCTGTTGACTCTGGCTAAGGCTTCTGAGCAATGGAGGTTGACGGCTTGACGGTTCACTACCCCAAATTGTGGACGTGGACAGTTGGCTTCCTCCAAGCTCGTGGCCTACAGGAGTCAACGAGACAAGACCGCTACTGACAACCACTTCCGCTTTAACCAGATCTGCGAGCATACTGAAACTTCGGATGGATAGATTCTGGTTGGTCTCACGACCAAAATCGTTCTCGGATCCCGTTCTCCTCACTGGAAATCTATCAATCTAGATTCCATGACCCGAGGAGATCCTGGCAGATCATTGGCTTATTTGAAGAGACAAATCCGAAACAAAACGCTGAGACGAAGCCAATGACGAGGTAACAGCATTGTTCTCATGACTCCGCATTCCGCGTGAAAGTCATCATCGCAGGAGAACATGCAACAGACGGTGGAGTGACGACCAAACGGTCCCATGTACTACCAAAAGCATCTGTCTGAGTTGTCGCCTCGCTGGACACATGATGGTTCAGTGTGCGGCACCTCGAAGCAACGAGACTTGTAACCAGAAACGAAATCATCGCAACCCAAGCAACGATCATCCTCAGCAGCTCCAGCATAATCATCACGGACGATCAGAAGGACGTCACACCTATAAGTGGCAACACATGCAGGCAAGCACTAACTATGAAGAGCCTCATGTGACGGAAGTCTTGGACTGTGAAGCAGGTACCATGGAGACAAACATTGTGATAACCAACCACGGTTACATCGTAGACAGCGGATCCTATTTTGGACACGAGAAACGTCAATGACTAGATGATAAGTTATACCCCGTATCATCAGCCACAACAGATCAGATTAGCTCACTCCCGGATCCTAAGGGCCCCAGGGTTCGGAACAGCTCGCGTGGCAATTCATGTACAATCGACGATCCGTACGATCCCGCTTAAAGAAGTTCTACATTCCGAGATCACAAGGGAAAGTAATTTCCGTCTCCAAGCTCACAGATGATAACTTCAAGATTCAAGTCTGCCATATGTCTATTACCCAAGCTCAATGAAAGGTCACGGTGCAGACAGTACACTTGAATCGATTCTGTGTACTGCAAGCTTATAATACGACTAAAGTATATGAAACTGAAGAAGATGAAAGCAAAATCAGCCGTAAGACGTCGGCACTGCAGCTTCGCGCATTCAAACGTTGGACGGCTAAAGTTGATGTTGGACCAAGAAGTTATGAAGTGATCCCCGATTTCTCCAGCTGTGATAGCTGTGATACTTGTTAAAATGAAAGATGCATCTAGCTAGCTAGCTCCCGATCGATATCGAGCTATGCACTTGCCCCTCGCATCGGGTGGATCCCAAACTGTATCTGTTCAGTGAGCACTAATGCGTACTACTAACGTACCGCATTCATCCGACTGACAGATCATGAGAGCCGATTCCGTAAAACGTTCCTCCTCCAAAATGTAAATCGAAGTCTTCGATAGGATTGTGGACTTTCTCAAATGGTTCAAGCTGAGAGTGGAAGAACAAGTTCACCATCTTCCTCCTGATGGGTGTACCGAGATACAGAAGAAGATCCTGCAGTCGTAACTGACATCAACTGTTGAGAACCAACCCTACTCGGCACCCAGCAATCGAGAGTGAGATTATGTCCCTGACATAAACAAGATCGACATGCAAGCTACTGAAGGATTCATCGAAGGACCAGATGATGATCTACTCAGTCGTCGGAAAATCCAGCTTCAACAGATATCGATGAACCAACAGAACCAGAAGAAGGGATGGAACCCCTTATCAGGAACGCCGACGGATGAGACAACGCTGGCGATGAATGGACAGGAAGGAGAAATGCCAAAGCGAAGAAGTGGGTATCGCCTCGTGCCCACTTCTAGTGGGTACGATGACCTAGCGATGACCCAGTCCCGCCTGCCAGAAGGACTGCGCAGTCCAACAAATAGGATGGACCCGGCAAGGATGGAGGACCAAGACGAGGGATGCAAGTATATTGTGAGAACTACGTAGACAGAAACCACGTGTGTTTATGCCAGGTATAGATTACAATGCCATGAGTAGAATTGCAGCCAATAGCTTGAAAAGCAACCCGGGTAGGATAGAAGAATAATAGGATAGAACGAGAGGCAGACGTGCCCCCAACTCTGATAGAAGTTGATTGTTCAAAGTCCGTAAATGAATACTACGCTGCAATGGCACAGAAACTAGAATAGTTTCGAAGAAACTAGATCTAGAATCCGAGTAATCCCACTCCAGGACCAGATGTCCTGTTGAGTTGCCGTGTATTCTCCTTCGAAGTGCTCAAGGATTGAAACGCGAAGAAGGTGTTCAGCAACACGAACTCGGTAGAATTATCGAACCCGCTCCAGGCTTGAACGTCCTGTCAGAGCGCTGGGTTTTCTCCTTGAAGGAAAACAAGGAATGGAACATTATCAAGAGAAGGAACTCGATAAGCATTATGACGCTGTCAACAACAGAGGTCCCGAAGATTGAGGAAATCTGTTCAATTTGAAGGCAAGCTTCGAGACCATGAGGACAATCATGTCTGTCTCAGTCAGCTCACGAGAGGATCTTTCTGAACCAAGTAGCTCTCGATACAGCTCTCCTCTCAGCCTCAAAGTACCTCTACGGGAAGTCTATCGACACCGTGTTAAAAGACCGTGTAGAATGACGGAGAAGTTTTAAAGAACCGTATGTTCTTATCACCAATCCCCGGATGGAATCTCCACAATGATTTGTGTGGATGATGGTCTTATTGACTCATGAAGGATGAGCAATTGAATAACGGAATCATCAAGAAACTTCAGAGATATTCTCAATGAAAAGTAACGGAAACCTCGAGAGATCCCCATAGGATTGAGGCGAATGATTCTTCCCATCCAGGGAAGGATGAAGATCGACCGAGCTCAGAAAATAGATGAACAACTGACTCGTTTCCAAATGCTAGCGTGCAAGTCCGTTGAGTTTCCAAGGACTCCGCTTCAAAAGGCAAGAGCATTTGAGGGTGTGATCGATCTTACTCTGAAGTGCACAGAATGTGCGGGTGGAATGATGCTAGCAACCATAGCATCCAGTGATGATGAAAACTGTGCGGACTGGACGCCTTCAACGGCTTTTACGGGTCGTACATGGGAAGTCAGTTCTTAATGTGAAAGATGCACATATACGATTGGGGATAGAGAACCGAATAGCGAAAATCGCCCCCACTGACTTCAGAAATGAGACACTGGCAGCGACTCAATTTGTTCATTTACGAACACTAGCCAGATTCGAGAAAGGCATGCTCTGGAACAGAGAGTTGATGAATACCCCGTTCACGAAGAACGCGGCTGCCTTCTCCTCAGTAGGGAAATGACGAGTAACATAAAGATTCCAACAGAGGCTCCCATGCGTAGCTTCCAAACTGAAAGTTCAGTTAATTCGATCGCATCGAAACAGATATTGCCTGAAGATGAAGACACCCCAAGCAATCGCGTGTCTCCTCCCGAACGATTTAGTTCTGGGAAGGAAACGGACATCTGGATCAAATGTCACAATCAGATTGATTGTGAACCATTGACATTCGTTCCATCAAATGAAGCAAACTTCCTTCAGTTGTGTATAGCCGTTCTGTTGACACATGCGTTTATCTATGCGGTTGCAGTGGCACCTGATGTCTGTCGCGAATATGGCGTTGCAGACAGCACCAGCCAATTGACGGAGACCATCCTCATTCAATCAGATACCATAGAAAGTCTGAATTCTCTGATGCCGTTCCAGTGTGGGAAATGTGTAGATTCGCTTCCTTTCATGCCCAATCTTTGAACCCAATTGACGAATGGCGATCTTCTCAGTATTGTAAAACAACCCGGTCTACTTGGTGTCCAGTTTGAGCAGGACACATTTCTTATCTAGTATTGATTGAAAAATTCAGTTTTGAATGAAACTTTCGCATCTGGATCGCGATGGATCAATGAGATTTCTCACTGAGGAAGGCTCTCTAGTTTTCACACGTCACGTGCTTCAACGTGGCGGGTGGGTGCGCAACCGCATAAGGTGTTTCAAGAACAGGCTTCGAAAATCCGAACATTCCGTCCTAAATGACTCGTTGTCAGCGATACCATTGACTGCTATTTTTGCAGATCGAAAACGAAGTACGAACGAAGGAGTTTATGGTCATCGAATCCAAAGATAGACGAACTCCTTGATTCTCTGATAATCGAATTGGTAGAGGTTGAAATCATGAGAACAGGAATTGACGGGCAAGATTTTGAATTCTTGGCCATTCGATTATGGTCAAACTCAATTGGATCCAGATGATCGAGAGAATCATAATAATTCACAATGATGCTATCATTGTAGATTCCTCGGTACTCATAGTCACGAGAGATTTCATTGAGACACGACCAAATGCAAAGATTGCTTGTAGGGTGAGCTTTGGTAAATTAACCGAGAGTCGAGCATTTTCGAGTAAGGGGGAATTCATAATTCTGGTAGAAATCCCTCACTCAGCCCAAGGAACCATGATTATCGGTTGAAGAGGCTCTCACTTGCAAACGAAGGCATCTGTATGATAGACGACCCTAGACGTCAAAAATCTCGAGGACTTGATGGCAGAAACAGTGAATTTCTGATAAACTCGAGAGACGAAGATCGAAATTCGGATAACTCGTCGCATTCGTAGCAGTTTCGAAAGAGAGACTTTTGTTGCGAATGCAGTGGAGTCTATATCTCTGAATCCTTGCCATTCAACTATCGCAAGTGACGAGACTGTCGTTTGGATTACGGCAGATGAGACTGATGAGAAGTTGAATTTCGGAAATCCGAATCATGGAGACTAATAAGAGCTGGGAAGCATCTGGATTTGACTCCCTTGGGATGTTCATCCATGGACGTTCATCATTTCGTTTAGAAATCCAGTTTGAACAAAGATTCCCCGGTGAATCTTCCTGGAGAAGTAAAAGCTCTGAGGACCGTGCGTGAAATCAAAGATACGCGGTCCAATGACATGGAGAACTCATTCATTCCAGCGAGCTGTGTTGAATTCCCACAACGAATTCTTCAACAAGCTTTGCCACGATTTCAGAACGAAGAAGAAGAAAGATTTCAAAATTCAACGAGAAACAGAGCTTGTAGTTCGACGGTACCGATTACGATGATGAGACGAGAAAATCCCTCAGCGAACTATTTTACCGTAGGATTCTTGCTGCTAGACCTACCAGCAAGCGAAGTGATTTTTGAAGTGGGAGTTACACGTCCCCACGTCAGAATGAGAGAGGAAATAGTTTTGTGTTGCCGTTAATTACGGCCCGTAACTCTAGAGAAACACTCGAAAAATGATGATCACATGAATATTACTGTTTCTTAAATGGCATGAGAAGATGTTCTCATCCTATCGCTTGATGATCAAGCAAGACCAAGTAATTGCGTCTCCGATATGTGCAGGTCACGTATCGAGATTGAAAAAATCTTCCAACAAATGCGTTATGGCATTCAGAAATCAGAACTGATATCTCCCGGACCGCAGCGCTCAAAGTCCATTAGCATGGGTGGATAGCCACCAATTTCACCAGTTCTATGGCATCAATGCTTGAATGGCAACCAGCGTAAGGGTCAGAACTTTTCTCTACCTACGAGAGCGTTTGAAACTGCGAGAGTCCAGGGAAAGATTCGTATCGATACATTCTTTAAGGTGTCCCTAATGATATGGGAACTAACGCATCTGACGGCACTTAATGATGCTGTGTCCGTTTTCTGGAAGAAGTGACGCTCGAGAATCTCGCGTACAATTCAGGAATGTTCCGATATCCATCCCAGGGGGAAGGATATGACAACCCCAACGAGGTTATGGGTGTAACTGCGTGAAATCAGACACAAGCCAGAACCTGTAAGATGCAAGGTTGCAAAATGCAAAACGGAACTGAATGCATTGCGATAATTTGAAATGAAAAAGAGCAACTCCGTCGACGCAAATGTAGAGCGAGTAGATCGTGTCCTTACAAGCCATCAGCAGAATTCAGAACTAAGTTCAGAATACATTCCCGAGTCATCGCTAATCATACCAATTGCTTGGAGAATGACCACATTCTTCTATGGAGGCTGATTTCCCCAGCCAGGCGATTCTCGACTGGATAAATGTTAGATGGGATCTGATCAACCCCATCCTACATGAAGTCCTGATTCATCTACATGAAATCCGAGAAAGCATGAATTTGACTAACAAGGAATGTTCACGAAGTGCCCCCCGCCGATTTTGAAAACTGATAGCGCGTCTTATAGTCCGTCCCGAGAGTAGTCAAAGCCCACATGACCTATCGGCAGGTGGGCCCTTTTTGATAGTTCAATCGAAGTTTCAAAACTCAATCTCTATGGGGCTTCAACATGGGAAAATACAACGACGCCGGACGCTGTTGAACATGGATGGTCGTCTGGTCGGCAAGTTGTACGTCAATTTACAGGAGGTGAATGACGAGTTCGGCCCCCGTGTGGCTCCCACCCTCCAGCAGTTCCCAAATCTCTACATTACGTGCTCAAGATCCGGAAACTCAACAGAGGCTTGGTCCGGGAATGGAGCAACAACGTGTTCCGAGAGGTTGTGGAGCGACTCCACGAAAACGAGTGCGTGCTCTACGTAGATGCCTGGGGTGGACACAACGACGAAGAACTGTATAGGATGGAGAACAAAAATGTTGTTGTGAAGGTATTCCCGAAGGGCTCAACCGGTTTGGTGCAGCCACTGGACCTGTTCTGTTTCCGACAGTGGAAAGATTTCGCGAAGAGGATCACGGAGCACTGTATGCTCTTGAATGTCCGTGTCGACCAAAGAGCGGACGTGCTGCGGATGCAGAGCCTCATATACAATCAATTCCAACATCCAGCGTTCCGACCTATGTGGCTCTGCGGATGGCGCTTGGCTGGCTTCGAGGTGCCTGAGACAGAGTTCCCGCCCTTGGACGAGATGCTGTTCAAGTTCAAAGCAGGTTGTTCGACCGCGAATTGCAACCGCTTGCCCTTTATCCGTTGTATATATTGTCAAAGGTTCTTTGCATTCATTGTTTCTACGTCCTGTTTCACATATGTAACAGATAAGGTTCTGACTCGTGCATCATAATAAACCTGAGGCGATCGTGTAATCAGAGTTCGCATTGGGAAATCCGGCGTCGTTGTATTTTCCCATGTTGAAGCCCCATAGAGATTGAGTTTTGAAACTTCGATTGAACTATCAAAAGGGCCCACCTGCCGATAGGTCATGTGGGCTTTGACTACTCTCGGGACGGACTATAAGACGCGCTATCAGTTTTCAAAATCGGCGGGGCACTTCGTGAACATTCCTTGTAAATTGTCCCTTATGAGCTGCTATAACGTTCTGGTACAACTTCGAATTAATTCCCAACTAGTACGACTTTGTCTTTGACAAGTCTCCCATGACTCTATGCAAGGGCTAGTTACTGGATGTTGACCATCACTACGTTCATACCATTGATGGAAGTACAATTCGTAAAGACGATTGGATGTCCTGTGTGGACCATAGGATTCATTGGTTTTTCTCTTTTCTCGACGACTCGGAATGACTGCACAGCACTCGGACCACTGTCCAAACTACAATCGATGACAGTGAGAAATATACGTCGGAGGTTGAATGACTGATAAATTGACAGTCTTCTTTACTCATTCGTTCTGAATGCTGAGTTGCTGTGACAAGAAAATCAGATTCTGTGTCTGAGCCGAATATCAATGAAATGAGGTATGAGATGAATGTTCCTCCCTCTGTCGGTCTAACGGTATATGACATATACCAGAACTGCTCATAATCCGCAGCTCTGTAGAGACTCTCTTCCACGACGAAGCACTACGGGTACCGAACTATGCTGAAATAACTTTGAAAGCGAGAAAATGGCTGTATGCTTGAGAGGAAATTGCTCGAGAATTCCGCTTTCCAATTGCAGAAATTCTGGGATTTGATCGATGGTCATCGCAAATTGCTGATAAAATGACCTGGG
Source organism: Lepidoglyphus destructor (assembly GCA_031001835.1). NCBI lineage: Eukaryota > Metazoa > Arthropoda > Arachnida > Sarcoptiformes > Glycyphagidae > Lepidoglyphus > Lepidoglyphus destructor. The sequence goes on along the minus strand of JARNKU010000113.1, from coordinate 642,485 downwards.
ATTGCAATGAATCTTAGATAATTCAAACAGTGTTATGTCGAGTGAAGAACTCTGATCAAGCAAAATCCATCATATCTCGAAAATATCCCAAGCTCCGAGTATAGATTGGTGCGGCGCTAGCCATCCACGGCGCGCTTTCACGGAGAAACTATTGAGAAGGAATCATGAAGTAAGGCCAGAGGCTGGGTGTTCCACTGATTTCTTTTCTTGCATCCAGACAGGATAGCTGAAATGGTCATTGAAATGCGAACCGAAGGTTCTCTGATTAAGGACGACATAAAATCATTCGTCGTCTAAGCCCTGAACTGAAACCTCCTAGAACATCTAATCCTACCAGGATCCAGAGAACTCTGTCAGACCTGGTGCGAAACACTCTCAGAGTAAGGATGATGCATACAAACGAGCGGCGAGCGAGGTATTCAACCGATTAAAAAGGGTCGAATGAGTCTGGTTTTCTTCATTCACAATCGTTCATGTACGATTAGTGACTCAGACTACGACCACCAGATCTACTGGAAATAGCTCGTAGTGTTAGTTCGAAACTCGAGGTAAATAGGCTGAATGGTAGCCTTCGTCGAGAGAAATCACGCTAGCGGAGATTTGAGAAATAAAAGCGGAATAGTTCAGAAAAACAGAACATGAAGAACGCTTTGTGCCCGCTATGCGTAAACAAGAAACTTGGAAAATATGTGTTTGTAGTCAAACATAGAGGTCTGATCTTCTGTGATGAGATCGATCGATCGCGAAACATGGGTCTACTGAATAAGAGCCGTTTGCTCATGAAGCCCTCGCGGATCGGAATAGTCACGCCCCAGATTAAGAATCGGATCATCCGAACTTTGTCCACATTAGAGAACGCATCAATGCAGAAGTGAAATCAAGCTTGAAAGTGCTGATCAGTCGAACTAATCGGGACCGTATTAGAGCTGTTCCACTTTGATATACTCACAAGAATTGTGATTGTGGAACCAGTGCACAAGATCGACAAAGAAAATTTCCATCGGTCATGGCAATGCCATACTGAGATGAATGCACACTACTCGAAGAGGAAATCTTCCAGTTCAAACAGGAATTACGAGATCAAGGATTGATCATGATCAGGGATCCAATGGATTCCAAACTATCGTGCATATGAGAACTTGAAGGATTGTCAGGAGAAGTCCATGTCACGGACGGGAGTCCGGAGCAGAAGAAGGAGCACTGCACGAGCAGTTGCTGGGCTAAGAATTTTGATTGAACTAAAGAGCCGGTGCTTACGCACGAGGCTCATTAGACGATTCGAATGCTATTATCTCCATGGCGGTCGCCATCTCTGTCAGCACTCAGGCGCTCTCTAGTGCAACGCCGCCGCATCTACAGTTTTCATTGAGTCATGTACGAATAGAAAATGATGACGTATTTGAGTATGTATGGGTTACACCGATGTGACTCGTTATTGTCCCCATTCTACAAGAAAGAACTACTGAACAACTGATTGTCTGGAGGGCCGATATGGCGCGTGCTCGAGCCATCGTATCTTGAGTTGATTCTTATAGCAAGATTATGTGACAACATGATGAGCGTACTCCAAGACAAGCTGAGATAGTTGTCACGCCGGCTATTGTGTATTCGTGTCGGCATTGCATAGGACAACATACGAGTTCTATATAGATTGACTTCGCATTCCCATTCTGTTTGAAATCGATAGAAAAATCAAATCACTTGAATACAAGACAATGCTAAATTCCGTTTGAAAAGGTTTCACGCTTGTGAACCTGCACTGAGACGTGCTGGATGAATTGTTAGCTGAAAGCGAAACCGATGTTGTAGAGGAAATCGACAGTCTCAGTGACTTCCTAAGGATTTTCAGATGAAAATGTTGTTCCATGAGAATAATCATGATGGATTCTACTGTTTTGATGAATTGAAAGACGATTGAACCTCCAGAAACCCTCAGATAGGGTACAGAATGAAAATATGACAATAGTGTTGAATAGCTCACAGCTAATCATGATTGTGGAAGATATTGGAAAGCATGTTCCAGGTAGTGTTGAAGTGAATCAATGGTCGCTGTTGAATCGTAATTTGTAACCGGCTTCCATCTAAGGGGGGATGATGGTAAAATTCCTGAATCTTACGTGTAGCTGGAACCCGTCGTCCCAATTACGATGAATACCGACTGTACCACGTTGACTACGATAGTTTACAACTTGTGATAATACATTCAACTGACCCGGATCCGAAGCCGCCCGGCTTCGGATCTGCGTACCAGGCGAGGGAACGCTTTCCAGCGGGTATATATAGAGGCCAATAAAGAAGCGCCTCTTCGAGGAGCTAGATGTTTCCTAACCGAAACTATGTCTCTTGATTTGCCGTGATCTTCGATCCAGAGGTGCATGTCCTAGATCGAGGTGTCCCCCGCTAGGCCAGTGAGCCATTTTTCCAACAATATCCAGCTCGCAACGCATTCCTGACGCAACCTTCGCAAATTTTTTCCCAAGATTTCTTCACCCAGGAAACAACTTCCGCTAGTGCCGGCTTTACGAAGTTGCCGCGCTAGTTTCGTTTCATGCGATTTTCAATGTGATCATTTGCTTCTGACCGCACATAGTCTTTGACACGCAAAGGACACAAGGCTCACAAACCCTCTCCGTAGAATTCTCAGGAGCCGCAGGCATCAATTCGCGTTAACGTGCACATCCGTGGCGGGATATCTGGAGGTTTCACGGCGAAAGTTTCGCCTCCGCGGGCCACGAGGCGATTTCCGCTGCGGCTTATTTTCGGGGTACGGCTTCTATTGCCGGAATTAGCGAAAATAGGGCTACGGCTTATTTTCAGGGTATGGCTTACTATGAGAGAAACACGGTAGACTCGGAACTTTGTCTGCGCGACCCCTCCGACCACTGCCGCCTCCAAGCCTGCCAGAAGGTAGACACTTACTTTGAGCAAACTAGATTTTTCACCCGCGGGGTCACCGCAACCCTTCCATGTCGTACAGCGAACGGCTTCTCAGCGTGAGAATCTGGATAAACCCGGAAATCGCATATTCACGACAACCCAGGAAATTGGCTGCGCGAAGCGCGGCCGGGACGCCAGTCTAGACCCATTGACCCGAATGTGTGTCCGACTTCGAGGCTTATGGACTCGGAAACGTGTAAACAGTTGGGTTTGAAATGGGGTGTAGGCAATAGGGTAGGATTCAAAATGGCGGCAGTCCGCTGTTCTGGCTGTCAGGCTGAAACCTGACTCATACGTCAGGGCGCAGATCGAGCAGATTAGGGCACGCAGTGTCCTACCCTTCGCTAAAGGTTGTCAAGTACCCAACCTAAGAGTTCCTGACTCAGTTTGAGCGTTCCTAACCTAACCTAACCTGTCCATTTGACGTCCATCGGTTTGAATCGGGTGGCGGTCAAGTGTTCGCATGTTGTGATCGCATGAGCAGACGCTTTTAGAGGGAAAGGAGTTCACGGAAGCGGAGTTTGGCGCAAGAGGAGGACCGTTTCGAGTGTTTTAAACCTAACCTAACCTTTCCTGCTCGATGCATTTGCTTCGACGTGCGCTGAAGTGGCTGGCAAGAGCAAACTTGCGTGCAGTCCTATGACCGTACACCTCCTCTCCCTCGAATTCGTCTGCAAGGTACCACGTCAACATGCGAACACTTGGCTGCCTTCCTTTGAATCCACAGCAGAAGTCAAAACTTTCCCTTTCCATCATGCTTTGTTTTGTTGTCATCAGTCGATCGCGATATGATAGACAGTCTTTGTGAATTCTGGTGCGCGTTATTCTGGTGGAATTTCTTCCATTGTAGGCATGTATGGTGAAGAACGATGACCCTTTCACTCTAGCTTGATGGTCAAGACAAACCTAGACTAGTCGTGTAGCCCTGGAGCTACGGGTGGCGCGGACAAAGAAGAGGCAGAGGTTCTGTATCAACTGAACAGTACCGACTCAACTCACTGAGTTTATTCGTATTATATAGGGAAAGCGTTGCTGGCTCTCAACCGTATCTAGGGGTGACTCTTGTTTCTTTTCCTAAGGTATCTATTCCGTAGTGTCACTTGTCTTCTTCTACGCTTGCCGACACTTGGGGCCTCGCGATCATATTACCGACACTCGACTGGGAACTGAAATGACGCAGTCTTTTTTTCCAACAATCCCCGGTCCCCGGTCGGGTGGAGGTGACAGCACCTATCCTTAGTACTACCTGTACCTATTCCGGAATATATGTATCTGTTTGGTTATGGCACGGCTTTCTGAGGAATGAAGCTTTTATCATTTCTACTTCACGCTTCGTTATTTCGGCTGGTAAATTATTTTGTCAGTCTTCGTTGTTTCGACTGAACAATTCCTATTAGACTTTGACGGCTGACTCAGATTTCCTATAAATAGCGGCGCATTCTGCTATCGATTCCTTTTCGATTTTTCTCCGTTGATGAGATCGGGTCTCCCGTAGTTCTCAGCTTCCATCGTCTTTGTATTACGCTATGGATACTCCATCGACTAGTGTCAGCTCGGCGGAGCCGGAACCTCCATCGTCCAGTGTCAGCTCGGCGGAGCCGGAACCTCCATCGTCCAGTGTGAGTTCAGCGGATTCCATTAGGCTACGGTGGATTAAGGATCTGCAGGATATTATCGGTGGCTGGCAAGTTGGATCGAAGTCGGACGATCCTTCCCAAGATACATGATGCCGACCGGATGCAACATCCGGTACAAAGGTTTCAGGGAGGATCTCGAGCCTAGAGCTCCGAAACGTCGGCGTGATGTCACCGGCCTCTCTCCTACTGATTCTGAGTTTAATCCGAAAAGAATCTGTTCATTAGTTCGTTACCGTCTCCCGGTAAGACATCGACGTCGAAAGGTTCTGCGTTCGAAGCGCTCAAGAAAATCCACACACCGTAGATCACAGATACGGGTGTCGCGTCGTGCATCTCCCAGAGCTCCGGTAATGGACGTCCAGGAGAACATTGTTGGTACCTCTCGAGGGGACGAGGACCGGCACCCCATGGTAGAGGTGGAAATGGAGGAAGTCGTACCATATAGGCCTCGGAACAAAATGTCCCAGTGTGGCGTCCGAGTCCTTGGTGCCATGAAGAATGTGATGATCGCTCTTGTGGTTTTCACCATTCTCCACTACGGTGAGTTGTTCTTCTCCGACGTCTTGAATTACGAATTATTAGTTGAGTTACCACAGAAATGCATTCGGTTCATAACCTTGTTTTCAATCAACTCGAAAGGGACTGCTCTTCCCATGCATCCACCGCAGCCATTCATACCACCGACAACTGAAAATGTTACGACGGTCGTGACAACTCCCATTGATTCTGCACCGAACCGGACCACGCTTCTTCCGGCTCAACCACCGGCTCATCCACCGCAGGTGAGGCAACCAAGCCTCCAGCGAACGCCTGAGATCGTTAGGCAATATATTCCAATCATACCGCCTGTTGCTCAACGACCCATCGATCCTCCTACTGTGGTGAAAACGGACATTCGGCTTCCTGAGACCACAACGTCAATTCCGACCAGGGAATTTCAGGTGGAGGAACCCGTTGTGACCAGTGTCGAGATGGACACCTTTTGGTGCATCCGTCTTTCTTATAGACGACTCTGCAAATCTTCAGAGAGACGTCTCTGTGTTGTGCTGCCATTTCAGGGCCGGTTCCAGGGCAAGTTCAAGCGACTGGGCTCGAACCGAAATTGGGTACTTTGACTGAAGGGGAAACGGTCAGAGCTCAATATTTTTGTTCCAATAATGCGATACTTGTAGATGTGAGATTGCTTAGACCTTAGATTGAAGCAATAAAGTGAAAAACCAGTATGTGTTTAGAGTCTACATTGTGGTCCTTTATTGTTCTTGGTTGAAAGATGCTCTCAAACAATTCAGGGTTCATCTATTCTAATTTGGTTGTCCTGAAGTCTGTCGTATTGTCCCTCGGACTCCTGCTGTTCATTCCTGGCCTTCCACCAACGTTGAATTCCTCGGACGGCGAAGATCAGGTTGACGATTGCTGCGACAAAAGAGAATCCCATGACTGTCCAGAACGTCCATCTCCCGATGATACCACCAGGGACTGGAATCGGTGTCGGCGGCAATGGAGATGGAGGGGTAGGACTTGGCGGCGTTGAGCCGTTGTGTTTCTTCCACGCGTCCCAAATGCTTTCTCCCCCGACCGGTCGCCTTCCGTAGCGGAGACACACCGTGTCTTTGTCAGCTCTGTCCTTGCAGGCCTGCTCGTCCTCGTAGCAGTCACACGGGAAGTTATCCGGATTAGTTTCCGTGATTGTGCACGAGAGCTCGGTTCGTTTGCACTGGTCCGTGCAGTCCTCGCACTCGAAGTAGTCCGCTGCCCGCACCAGGGTGGCTGCCACCATCAGCAGCATGCCGATTTTACGGATTCCGGGGGCCATCTGGTGGAAGAATACCAGCTAGTTTTTGCAGTTCCTGGTACCTTACGCGATCCAAGGGTTTTGTCATGATGTCCGAAACGTTCGTCTCGGTTGGACAATATTCGATAGTGATTTCTCCTCTGAGGAACTTCTCTCTGCAGTAGAACTCCCTTACCTGGATGTGCTTAGAGCGTCGGTTCGTTTGGTTCGTCTTAGCCGTACAGATGGCCGCCTGGTTGTCCGCGAAGTGGTGTGGATGTACTTGGAAACCCAACTCACCAAGCAAGCGAGAGACCCACGCACTCTCTCGAACGCATTCGGATAAGGCCACAAGCTCCGCCTCCAACGTCGACAGAACCACTGATTTTTGACGAACTGATCGCCACACCACCGGTCCACCAAAGTAGAGTATGGCTCCGGAGACTGACCTTCGCGTTTCGCTATCACCAGCGTAGTCAGAATCGGAGTAGCACACGAGTCCTTCCGGACTGCTTGACGTGTACCGGATGCCGTACTCCTTGGTCGCCTTCAAGTAGCGCAGTGGTTCTCAACCTTTTTTCCTCCGAGGACCCCCGGGGGGTCCTCGAAACGCTGCGCGGACCCCCTTTGAAGAGTCGAGAAGGGGTCCGCGGACCCCACCGATTTTTTTTTCGCTCTTTCTTGATATTTTTTCCTCCGGACGATGTACTCGACCCTCAATGCGGGGATGGGAAAAAGCCAAACAAGAAAGACGCTATTGATCTGTTCTCATGACGAAGTTTTTTATGTTAAAAGCCCTGGGAATGGTACATTCAGTGAGATGACTGGTACTGGACATTTTTGGCGAGGTTTTCAAAGTCAGGAACTCTTTCACAGAGTTGGAGACGCATGTCGTTCTCTGCGTCCAGGCGATTACGATATTTGTTTTTTGTCGAAGCGTAAACCGAGAAACTCGCCTCGCACAAATAAGTACTGATGAAAGGGATCAAAACTCTGAGTGCCGACCTCGATAGATCAGGGTAGATTGTCGCAGTCGAAGCCCAAAATTCCGCGAGCGGTTTTTTTTCGAAGCCGTCTTTCAACATGGAACTCTGTCGAATCTCTAGTAGTTGCTCGTTTTGAATTCCTGTTAGCGTAGTCTGCGTATTTTCTTCGAGGAAGGGGTTCCTGACCCAGTCAAAGACGGCTTGATTCAGCGACGCAGGCGCTGGGAAGTAAAGCTCCAGATTGGCGCGGAGCATGATCAGATGCTCGACAATATCTTCTCTGATTCTAGCGTCCATCTCAACGTTCTTCTCACTAAGAAAGTCTTGCACATTGGGGAAGGTATCCACTTGATCCTGGGAGATGAGTTCAACCCACAAATCGAGCTTCTTCTTCATAAGATCGATCTTCTTTGCCGCTGAGAATATATTCACATGCCTTCCCTGGAGCGCCAAGTTCAATTCGTTTAATTTCTGAAAGATATCGGCTAGATATGCTAGTTGGACGAGCCACTCCGGATCGCGAAACTTGAGGAAGATAGCGGATTGGTTGTTGGCAGTGAAAACGATGATTTCATCACGGAGTTCAAAGAGACGAGTCAGAATCCGCCCTCGAGACAGCCAGCGGATATCCGTGTGCAGTAACAGAGAGCTGTGTTTGGCACCCATTTCGTCGCAAAGAATCTTAAACAATCTGCACTGCAGTGGTCTCGTTTTGATGTAATTAACGGCTTTGACTGCATCGTCCAGAACGCATTTCAAGCGAACCGGAATGCGTTTTACTGCTAATGCTTCCCGGTGAAGAATACAGTGGCTCGATGTCGTATTCGGTGAGATCTCCTTAACTCTGCTCACGAAACCTTTCTGAGCTCCAGTCATGGCCTTCGCACCGTCAGTACAAATATCCACGCAGTTCGTCCAAGTCAATGAGTGTTGTTCAAGTTAACTTTCGACCAAGCTGTGGATAGCTTCTCCAGTAGTATTCCCCGGCAGAGATTTGCAGAATAGTAGCTCTTCTCTGACTTCGGAATTATGAACGTATCGTACGAAAACTAGCAAGATTGCTAATCCTGCCACATCGGTCGTTTCATCAAGCTGCAAAGCCCAACACGAACTACCTCTGAGCTCATCACAAATTTGAGCTTCGAGATTGGAGCTGATGACCGCGATGCGCCTTCTCACTGTGTCGTTGGAGAGTGGTATTGCCTTGAGCAGTTTGATCTGTCGCGTAGTAAACAAACATTCGCCGGCTACGATCAAGCATGGTTTCACAAGTCGCTCTCCAATGGTATGTGCCTCACCCGCCTGACCGATCGGTAACGGCCCGGCATCTCGAAAACCCAACATCTCGAAAACCCGCGAGCTCGAAAAATACCCGGGAGCTCGAAAACCCGCGAGCTCGAAAACTCTCACCCTCAATTTGATCTTCGCACGGAGGCAGCGAACCTTCTATGGGAAGCGTTCAGTTCGGCGTTCGGAAAAGAATGAGCGAGATGCGTTGACACTTCGATTCATTTTATTTGATTTTGCTCGGGATGTCGCCCCTTCAACCCAAGTTTGGCATTTGATGAGCTGCGAGGCGAATGTACTGAGTCAAGTCAATCCCTGCAGCTGCCATTCGTGCCATCAGAGCAGTCACACGGTCGTTTAATTTCTTGTATTTCTTGCTCAGAGGTCTTGGAGGATTTTCTGCATCAAGTAGTAACCTCTCGTTCTTGAGATCACGTTCATCCCTCTTCAGGTGGGTGATCAGCTCGAAAATATTGACATGAGCATTCTTCACTCGCTTGTTAAAGGCTCTGTGCCATGCCTCTAGGTTGTTCGTCGTACGCGCTTCTGTGTTCCTGCAGAGTTCCGAGAAAGGGAAGGGTAATGTGAAAATCTGCGGCGGAAAAAATCAGCTTGGAGCTTTCACTTCCCAATTTTCTGTCGCGGTGCATCAATTGTTAATCATCTGTACCCGAAGTGGTTCCAAAGACTTCTGGGGAAGACCTCGTCGTTCTCCATCCAGGTCGTGATGAAATACGTCTTGAGTTCCTCGACGCGGGTATACGCAGCGTGGCCGATGGGCGGAGCATCTGCTTCTATGTCAAGCCATGCATCATCAAGACGATCGAGTGGCACGAAACCCAGTGCCATGAGACATCTCACATACCTGTGTTCGTGATTCATCGCATATAGATATCGAAGGGATGGAGGAATGGAGGTGAAGCATTCGGATGGTATGATATGAAGGCTTACCTCTTTACGGTCGGGTCCGCGGCATCGTCGTAGAAACCGGTCAACCCGACATGTTGAACTCTGCGCCACACCGCTTGAGTAAAATGAAAGTAACAGCCTTTGATGGCTGCCTGCGGGAAACTCTCCCTGATTGCGACGAGGGTCGAGATTTCAAAATCCAATTGAAATGTAGCGGGAGCAAATATCAAGTTGCGCTGCACAGCCCATGTCTTCAGTAGGTTGAACATCCGGTTGTATGTGTCCTTGGTTTTGTTCGGAAGCAGAAAATACGCAAATGGCATAATTTGCTTCTTGTAGTCGCAATGTAGCGTGTATAACTGTCCGAAAAGATAGGGTACAACACGGAATGTGCCGTCCATAAAGATGGTCGAGGCACCGCATAGGATCCTCATGCCGTCCTCTGTCGAGAATCCAAGGATGCGTTCATCGACGCCGTCGTTGAACTGCAAGAACAGTTCCCCGTCTGTCGTCCGAGTCCACACGTCTTCCAGGACGAGACCTGCGAGGCTCGTCGGCAACGGCGGTCTGACTGTAGATCGTTGTCTTTGAAGGATGGTCCGTACATTCGCGTAAGTCGGCAGTGCTGCTCCAATTTCTTCGCGGTCATGGAAATCTCGCAGGTCAACGATGCGGGAGGCTAGAACGTCCTGATAAACGTCCTTGCAGGATTTATCCGGTCGAATGAGGGTGCTCTCCTTCATCGCGTTGATGGCTGTCCGCCGAATGAGATCCTGCGTGTCCTGTCCATGACTATGTGGTACGGCCGAGAGCTTCGTGATAACTAGCTCTGGATTCTTGGAGATCGGAGAGAAAAAGAAATCAATTCTATGTCACGAATTAGAGAGGTCCAACTAGTTATTGTTAGTTAGATTTTAGTTGTTAGATTATTGATGGGAAATGTTCCGAAATTTTATTGGCCCTGCGAATACACTCTCGCAGCGCCCAGTGAACTTTGTAGGTACCTTGTCGATGATAACACGCGCTCTGCAATTCTCAGATTTCACCTGAGTACAGCGGCAATATATACGATTACCCTTCTTCGTATCCACTTCGTACAAGTATCCACGCACACAATAGAGGGGGTTCCCTTTTGCGGAAGAAATTTCTTCGACATCCATCTCGACTTTACCGTTGAAAAACCGCTATCGTTTCTCCTTCGCTCAGTTTGGACACCGTTAGGAGCTCACAGAAGAAGACGAAGCGGAAAACGGCGGAGAGCGCTAATTTACGGCGCGCCGCCATTGAGTTTTCGAGTTCTCCCAATCAGAACAAGGGCAGAACTCTACGTGAGGAATTATATTTTTGATCGGTGTACTTCCGTCTCAAGTCGGGCAGGAGTCTTGACCATGGAAAAAACTCTCCTCGTGATTTTCCGATCATTCAAATGCCCCGTATCAATCCGCTGAAGTCGGGAGCCAAGCAACCTTGTCGCCGAGAGCTCCTGTTGATCCAAACCAATTTTTCCCTCAAAGCATTCGAGAATAATTCGCCGAGGGGCACGCGTCTGTAAACGATTGCTATTTCTTGATCGTGTGAGACCATCTGGAATACATCTTTGAGCTCGTCTAGAAGGGGAATACATTCTCGGACGTTCTGGCAATTTATGCCGTTCTCGGAAGTTGTCTCCTCTATGTTCCGGCCTTAGGAATCGGTCTTCCATGGGGGTGAAAGTTTGGAAAGAAGCCGAACTTCAATGGTGACACAAATCGCGGTCCGCAATTTCGAGGCTCGTCGTTAGGGCCCTTCGTGGGTAGGTCAACTGTGACCAATTTGCATCGAGAGGCCTCGGGTCGCCTCTTTCCAAACCGTCTGGCCATCACGAGCTGTATACAGTAAAAGCTCGCCACAACGGACCCCGCGGGACCGGCAACATTTGTTCGCTGCGACGAGAATTCATTATATTATTATTATTAGAACTCATTATAGCGAGAGTCTTTCTGCACTGGACCCTAGAACACATCAGCTGAATATACTTTCGATTCGTTGTACATATGCATGGAAAAGCCGTACAACTATTCTTTAGGAGGTTTTATTGTATTCCTTCTCCATCGGTGCTCCATACTCCGCGCTCTGCATAGAAGGTTCGCTGCGTCCGTGCGAAGACCAAATCGAGGGTGAGAGTTTTCGAGCTCCCGGGTTTTCGAGCTCCCGGGTATTTTTTTCGAGCTCGCGGGTTTTCGAGATGTCGGGTTTTCGAGATGCCGGAGCCTAACCGACCGATCTTGTAAGAAAGACGGAGGGAAACTTCCTCCATCTTGCATGAAGCTGAGGGCACCAATGCTTCCTGTGACAGCATGAGTCTTTTGGCCGCCAGTTGGAAGAAAGACTCTGGAGATGACACCAACTTGGGATGTTTCGTGCTCAAATGGCGACGCGACGTAACTTGACGGGAACCATGCAACTGTTGCTCAGAACGCTTTGACAAACAACGCACAGAGCATCAGGCTTCTTGGGGTCGTTTATTTCCACGAATCCCCACTTAATGTAAGTTGGGTGGTAACGACGGACTTTCACGACCCCTTTGAGACGTTTCGTGGCACGTGGTTCCGGAAATACACGTTGCTGGATGCTCATAGATTCTCCAGCGTCATCTGTGACGGTGATAGAATCGTCCGGCGCCTCGTCATCACTGGTGTCTTCGACTCGGTGCTGTTTTCTCCTGGAAATCTTCGTGAAGGCACAACTATTGTCTTCGTCGGAAGTTTCTACATTGACTGAGAGAATCGATGTGTGAGATTGTACCGTAGGATCAACCCGAGCGCTCTTGGAACAAGAACCGGTCTCCAGCCAACGCTCCATCGGCGAACTTTTTGATCACAGAACCGATTCGAACGCACTGCACAGGTAGACAACACAACTTCAACCGCGCATTGCAGTGAGCGGAGGGAGGCAGCGCGGTGTTTGCACGCATCGCGTCGAGGAAACGTGCAGGAGCTTCGAGATATGATTCTAAATTTGGACAAACGAACACGGGAACATGCAATCATGGTCAATTTTCTCGCATTCAACCCCTGGCTGTCTGCCTGAAATCAGCGGAATTCGGATCGCCGGAACGTCTTGAGGACCCCAAGGGGTCCGCATATTTTCGGCAGCGGACCCCCGAAAAAGTCCCGAGGACCCCTAGGGGTCCGAGGACCCCCGGTTGAGAACCACTGAAGTAGCGGATGACGCGGGGCGCGAGCCTGTAGAGCGGTTTCGTTGGTCTTTCGGAAAATCTGCTGAGGAAGTTCAGTATGCGATATCGAATCGACTTACACCGGCTGTGAACATCATCGCACAGACGATTTCCCGGTACCGGTTGGACTCGTCAGGCTCACCATCGTAGTTCTCCCATGTTGACTTGTCCATTGGGGAAGCTACTGGCTTGCAGTCCTTTATTCCGAACCGCTCCGCCAGCTCATCGATGTATCGGGACTGGTGAATCCTGATTTCACCTTTGTCTGCTGACTGCTCGATGTGGAGTCCCAGGTAGAGGGTGAGCTCCTTCTCGGTGATGTCGAATGTCTCCTGCAGCCTTGCGAGAAACTCGTTGATTTCCATTTCTGTTTCTGCTGCAAGCAGACCATCGTTTACGAACAGGCCAGAATCATCGTTCCGGGCGGTTCCCTGACGTACACGCACGGATCTGCATGCGTGGGCGTCAACCCGAGTTCTCGCAGTACTTTGTCGATTTTCAGGTTGAACATTCGGGCACTCTGACGAAGTCCGTACAGTGATTTGTGAGGCCGGCCCACTCGACCGGAACCATCATCGAATCCTTCGGGTTGGAGAATGTATAGTTCCTCTGGAAGATCAGCGCTCAGGAATGCTGTTGATACATCAAAATGTCTTGTTGTTAATTTACGCCTTGCTACTATGGAGAGAACTATTCTTACAGAGTCATATTTACACACCGGGCTATAGAGTTCTTTAAAGTCACGGGATGGGTCTTGAGTGAACCCCCGCGCTACCAAACGACACTTGAACCGGGTGATGTTTCCAAGTTCGTCACGCTTGGTAGAAAACAGCCATTTTGTATCTATGACCTTCCGACCGGGTGGTAACTCTGTAAGTGTCCAGACCTTGTGAGCTTTCAACGATCCCATCTCAGAAGCCAGTGCCTGTAACCATTCCTGTCGGTTGACTCTGTTTCGTTCACCTTCTCTTCATCATTCAGCAGTGGTTCTTCTTCTTTAACAATTCTGACGTCTTTCGTCTGTATGACTTTCATGGACCCCGTTATCCAAACGTGATACGAGAGACCATCGTCCTCAATTCCGACGATCACACCTGGAAGACCACGATCTTCGAGCTCCTTCTTGCTAGGATCTCGGTTGTAGACGAAACATCTCGTTCCGAATGGTTTCACTAGATTCAGGAAAGGTTTTCGACCCGTTATCATCTCGTACGGACTTTTACCGGTTTGCTCATTGATCTTGACACAGTTGAGGATGTGGGTGGCGAAGGCAACCGCGTTTACCCACAGTGTCTTAGGGACGTTGCCGTCCCTGAGCATGGTCCTGGCTAGGTTCAGCAGGCTCCGGTTGAGCTTTTCTGAAACCCCGTTGAGTTGTGGGGTGTAGGCTAGCGAATAACTGTGATCGGCTCCGATCCGATTGAGGATGTCAAGCACATCCTTGTTTCGGAACTCCGTTACGTTGTCCGAGTGTAGATGATAAACCTGGTGTCCGCTCTGATTGAAGAACCACTGGGTGAACTGTCAACTGTCAGATACAGTTCGGGAATTGATCCTTTGACTGGATGAAGTACACCTTTCTGAAGCGGCTTCTATCATCTGTAAGAGTCAAGAAATGATTTGCTCCGTCGTAACTACGAACGTCGAGAGAGCAGACATCCGCATGGATGTATTCAATCTTTGGGGCGAGAGCGTCCCTGGGTTTCGGCCTGTTGCTCGATCGAGTCATCTTTCCAAGGCTGCATGCTTGACATTGGGTAAAGTCATCAATCACTTCATAGCCTTGCGATTTTAGCATCTGCCTCAAAGTATCAACATTCACATGCGCAAATGTTCGATGTGCCTTTACCAAACTGACCTTCTTCTTTGCGCTGGCGATGCTTGCCTCAGCTGGATACAAAGCTTCGAAGACATAGAGTCCGTCACTCCTTCGGGCGCATACTCTCTGTCCCTCCTTCTCCAGGATCATGGTGTCTTTGGTGACCTGGATGTCGCTTCCTGTATCTGCGATCTTACCGAGCGAGATGAGATTTCGTCGTAAGTCTGGTACATACAGAGTTTCTTCCAGTTCTACGGTGACTCCATCAGAAGTCTTCAGGATGATCAGGCCTGATCCGTGTGCGTGAAGATCCTCTGCTCCTCCAAGTTTTACGGCGCGCTCGTTTCCGTATGGTTCGTAGTTCGTGAACCATTTGAGGTCGTTGACCATGTGATGGCAGCACCCTGAGTCAAGGGTGAACTCGTGGCTGGCGCTTTCCGCCTGATATGCCTCGGGAACATCCATGTGAACAATGAGTGCTTCCACCAGGTTGACCTCCGGGTGAGATTGCTGTTGTCTTGGTCTCCCCGTCCTCGACCACGTGCATTTCCTCGGTGCTGATGCGGCTGAGATTGAACTCTGCAATCTCTGGCGATATGCCCACGCTGGTTACAATTGTAACAAATGATTTCGGTAGTTCGCTGACTCACCATTCTTCTTGAGTTTGAGAATCTGCGAAATCCGCCTCCCTCCGCGGCCACGACCGACTCCGAGGCGTGAGAACATAGCCGATACTACATTGGTATCTTTTGAGCTGCGTCTCAGAGCCTCGGACTCGATTAGGCTGTACAATGCGTTGAGTGTCTTCTTGTCAGTTGGCCGGGCAGTCCAACCTTGCCTCATGGGCTCCCACGATGATGGTAGGGATTCCAGCAGTCTTGTGCATTGGAAGTCCTCTTCAACCCTGGCACCTGGGATCAACCCTCCAATCCTGGGATTTCATGCGGTGGACGAGTTTCTTGAAGTTCAGAGGGTTTGTGCTAGCTGGCAGGCTGCTTTGATACTTGGAGTTCAGGAAGTTGTTTGTGGCCGCTTCCTTCAGTTCGCCATTGGTGTTGGTGAACTTGTTCCTGATGGCTCTCCATATCTCCTGAGCCTCTACAGTCTTGGAGTTGTCTAGAAATAACTCATGCTCCCCAACTCTCTTCCTAGTGCTCCTTAGTGACCTGCCGAGAGAGATTATCAGCCTCCATCCCACAGTCGGAATCACGCTCTACGCGGATGACATTGTTCTCCACAGCCGAATCCGGAAAGACCTTCAAGCTAGTCTCCGCTCTCTCGACCGCTACTGCCAGAATAATGGCCTGACCATCAATATAGAGAAGACAAAAGGAATGAAGTTTAGGAGGGGTGGACGCTCATCCAAGCACGACAAGCTCACGCTGCGGGAATCACCCGTAGAGATAGTCAGTCACTTCTGCTATCTTGGGATAACATTCTCCAGCAGAGGCACCTGCTTCAGGGCCCACGTTGCGGAGCGAACCGCGAAGGGCATCGCAGCCATGGCCTCTATACCGAACCCACACAAACTTTCCGTGGACACCGCCATTCAGCTGTTCCGAATGAAGATAGGGGCGGTCTCGTCATATGGAATCGCTCTCGTTTGGAAGCATCTGAGCACCAGCGACCTGGAAGCGATCGACCGAGTCAAAGCAACGTTCCTGAAGCGAGTCCTTTGCCTTCCCAAGAACACCCGCAATAGTCATGTATACCCTCTCGCAGGCACCATGAACTTCGTGGAGGACCTTGTGGAAAAATTTGGCCTGGAAACAACGCCCGCGTTGACCGACTTCCGTCGAATTTTCTCCGACAAAATGCGTGAAATCCCGCTCGAGTTCTATCAAACCACGGCGATGACGAGCAGCAGATGGAAGGGACCACTCCAAGAGCTCTGCCACCTTGAAACCCGACTTGCCGTACACGGTTTTCACCATAAGCTGTGCCGCAGGAAAGAATTCCACGAGCCGGATCCAGCATGCGTGTGCATACTCTGCAATCAGTTATGCACCCTGTACCACTTTGAGCAATGCGGGGCAGCGCCCAACCTCAAACTCCTGGGGGGACGCTGACTACTGATAATCTTTGTTTTATGATATAATATAAAAATTAAATAGTAGAAATACCAAATCGGTGAAATAAACGAGTATATATAGAAATAACTCAACAGCGATTTCCTGTGATATTGAGTTGAACAGGACATACCGCGCAGCCTTGTTTCCCATGAGGAAGTTCTTCATCTGTGTCCTTCCGTCCGGGGTTTTCGCCTTGGCGGCATCTGGTGGATTGAGGTTTCCACTCACGACTTCCCAGGCCCATGGTTCGCCGTCCAGGACCGTAGGGATGACCGTGAACCAGTTGATCCAGTTCGATCCGTCTGGGGCTAGTACCACACTGCTGACCACTCTAGGACGTGGACCATTGGCCAGCATATCTGGTTCCGCTCTGACCGTTGAGACACCGGGCAGTTGGTCGTCCCCGACCAACTCGAACTCGCGGCCATCCGCAGGCATCCCGGCACACTTTCGTCGTGGAAAGTCCTACCTGACGGAGCTCGTGCTTATGACGCTGAAGAACTGTTGCGACTAGAACCGAAGGCTGGATCGAAGGGTAGTCGGGATCACTAGCTCAGAGGTTAGGAGTGACAACGCTGGAGGTACGCAAGGAACGAGAGCTGCACCACAGTGAATTTTATTTGGAAATGGACCTCTTATATACCTAGTAGGGTCGTACTCTCCCAATGGTGACCCAGATGAGTAATCTAGCCGGGAGCATAAGTAGCCAGGTGGTCAGCTGTCTGAGCACGGAGCTGGGGTTCAGTCCCCATCTCCGTACTCTAGTCTACATGACAGCTGTGCGGCCGGGGGTTCTCTGACAGCTTAACTAGTGTGGGAACCCCGCTTCCTTTGTACTAGGCACGCGTCCTCTGTCTAGACGCCGTGAGTCACTCTCGTGAGTCACACTACCTAGCTCTAGTAGGATCTGAGCCCGACAGTCTTACACCATTATCTCCAACATCCCCTCTGACTGTCGAGTCCGAAGATCCAGGATTAAATATCAGTAATTTGTACCTAGAACTCTGTGCATCAGGTGTGAGTCCCAATTCAATCACCTGTGCTTGAGGAGCCGGTCACAATTGATTCGCCTGGCTTTCTCGGAATACCTAGACAGAGTATCTATAGTGTATGTGCCCGAAAAGACAGAAAGTCTGGATTTACAGAGAGCTGATGAAGAAGAAGAAGTTAGAAGCTAGAGCCGATCGAAAGAGAACTTTCGAAGAGCCGGAGACGCGCAGCGGTGGCGCTGCGACAGCTCACGCTCAAAGAAGAGCGGGAGAGAGAAAATGGAACTTTTTACCTCAAATTTGACAGGAAAATATATACCTAGTTATTGATACTTTGAGTGGACGAATCACATTCTCTGTGTCACAACTGAGCGTTCCATGTTCCCCTCTCACAGAGAACTGTGATGGATTGATGAATAAATGAGGTTTTTCATTTTTTAAGAAGGAAGAAGTTATTTTAGGTTAGGTTTTGGGGGCCGGCGCAAAGTCAGAGAGAGGGCACGACGTCGGGATTCCCGACGAGTAAAGTATAAAGGGTGGAGGCGAGCTATGAGGCAATGTTTGTGCCCCTAGAGGCAGTGATGCAGCTGAGGAGTGGAAGATCCGTGAAGAGTGCGGAGCCCGTTCGCCGTCGAGGCTCCCAGACCGGACCTGTTGCCAGCAACTGTTCCAGCGCAAGCATTCAAAGCAGCCGAACAAGGGAGCGACTCCGAAGTGCAAAGGACAACGAAGGATCGCCGTCAGGAGCAAGGACCAGCAGCAGCGACGAAAGGGCATCGATGAGGACTCAGCGAAATCAGTCGACAGAGCCGGAGGTCATCAGACTGGAGGATCTGCGCAGAGGAGTCACCACGGTCTCAAGGCAGCGCGTGGCAGAACAAGAAGAAGAGACCAGGGAGCGTCCGGACTGGCTCAGTCTCTGGAACGACACAAGCGATCAGGAAATCGTCACCGAGTGGGTCCGAGAAGGCACTCTCAGGGCCGGATCTGTGGAAGGAGGAGGCAACTGTCCGAGCAGAGGGTATAGCCAGCCCGGAAGCCTTGCCACAGCAGCGGACAGCTCGAACATTGGCTGCGGAGCCATGTGTGGTCGTTGGCTGACGAGAGCCATTTCCATGGCCATGATCGTCGTCTCGTTCTTCATTATCGGCTTGGTGCTTGGTAAGTTGGTTGCGGTTCAGACGATCATGTATTGTCGATTACTGAGAAGCAGTTGATTAATGTGCATTATTGGTCTTTGTCCAAGGAGTGTTTCTTCCGGGAGGAGGTCCTCCCAAGGCAGCAGGAAGCGGCAGCATCGATGTGGTGACAAAGCTGTCAGTGGCAGCGGAAACCACCAGGAGCACCACGGAGCGATGGGCGTTCGGAAGTACCGTGCCGATTGTGAATGCAACGGTGGCTCCGGTCAGGACGCGATTGATTGCGACGAGTGATGGCGGCAGTGGCGCTGTCCCGGAAGTCGTGAAACCTTCGGCGAGTACTGGGATAAGGATGTCGCTTAAAGGCTATGCATGTCGCGTCGAGGGGACGCGTCTTGTATGCTATCCCCCAGTGTCGCGTCGATGCGCCGTGCTTTTGGAAGAAAGGGACGAGAGACCCGACGAAATAGTGGCCGTCCGGGGAGGTCACACCTCGCTAGGGGTATGCAAGGAGTACATTGTGTTCACCGAGATATAAGAATTCTATGAGATACATGTTGAGAGTTGTAAATCGATTATTTCGGGGAGAAATAAAGCAGATGAGTGGATGAGAGCAGTATATGGTTGTGATTATTGAAGTCGATGATTTTAGCTTTGGGGCCAATCTTTGGGTGTTTGTTGATGCAGTTGCGATTGAAGTTGGCTAATTTTTCGCTTTAGCGCACAGTTTTCTTTTACGAGGGATATTTGAAGCTTTCTGGAGCGGATCGCCTCGGCACTGGTCTGCTCGTGCCAGGATTGTAGCTGCTCGAGCAGCTCATCCTGTGGTTGATGGTCACACAGGGTAGGCTGCCTTTGATCTGCGGGCTGATTGTTTAGTTGTTGTAGTTGGTTTCTTTGGTTCTCGATGGTCGTCTGAAGATCCGCGTTCCGGTCGATGAGTCCGTCCACTTCGAATTGCAGGGAGTTCACATTTCGTGTGAGACTTTGCTGGATGTCCCGAAGTGTCCCGATTTGTGCCGTCTTGCTGGGCAGCTCCTCTTCCAGCGATTGGAGCTTTTCCTCTCGCAGATGGATTATATGTTTTAGTTGCTCGGTGTAACACTCCAACCATTCAAGGTTTTCGACCTTCTTCGTCAGGTATTCGATGTGATCCTGTTTGGCAGAATCACGGTCCTGCTGAAGCTGCTGGGGGTAGTCATATTGGGCTTCAGCATCTACGTACGGCGACGTAGGGCTATAGACCGGCTCCCAGTCGTCGTCCGCGAGGGGGATTGGAGATTTTGGTTTTGTGGCCTGGAGCATTTTCTCAAGATCGGCAAGTTTGTCTTCGAGGCGGGCTATTTTGATCTGTTCCGCCTCCACGTATTCAAGACTGCTGAGGGCGGTTTCAGCGAGATTCCTTTTACGCTTGCACATATGTGCGGCCTGTTCGTCGGCATCTATGAGTTTGTATGATAATTGTTGGTAGAAGTTCCGCAGGTTGTTTCGGAATTTGGGCCATAAGTTATCGGCAATTCTATTCGCCAGTGCCCTGTCACTGGAATGCAACTCTTGCAGCTCAATGACGTAGAGCCAGAAGGGGCGAACCCTCGGCATGATGTAGCGGGAGTTTGATATTGTTTGGGAGAAACGGAAGGGAGGTTGATGCGGGTTGAGCAAGACCAAATTAAAGCGTTGAAAAACGAGAACAGAACCGGGGAATACCTGCCGAGAAATTACATTGTTAGTCAAGCAAGGATTGATGCTATTGGACATGCAGGACATATGTAATCTTGATAATTGAATTGATTTGAGAGCGCGCCGGGCTGGCCGCGGCCGCCGGAGAGCACAGCACACGGAGGTGCCCTTCTGGAGCGAGCCGCCGCCGCGCCGCGCGCGATGTCATACGAGGCAGGCATGACCAGGCATGATTTTTGGCGCCAAAAAAAAACGAGCGTCCGATGAGAAGCACGGAAGATCGTCTGGCGTGGATTTTGCTCTCTCCCAAAAGCGGGCGGAATTGCCCTATTGGATGGCTATAAGTAGAGGCAGAGGACCAGAAGAGGTCCAATTCTGTCTGAGGAGGCTCTCCGCATTGATATCGATTTAGTGAGCGGAAGCCAGATTACATGCTTTGAGAGTGTTTAGGGTTGAGCAATGAGCTCGGTGGTCGGTTGATAAGGCGATTCGGGGCCTGGGATAGGGGAATGATTTGTGAACTGATCATAACTGTTGCGGTTGTTTGACATCATGCAGAGGAGTGTAAGTCCTAGAAAGGAAACCAGCGCAATGAGGGCGCCAGCGCTTGCCAAGGCAAGATGAAGGATTTTGTGATCTGTGATGTCATCCGGGAGAACCGGAGCCTCAGTAGTGACTGGAGTCTCAGTAGTAATTGGGGGCTGAGTAGTAGTCGGGTTCACCGGGACATCTGGGTAGTAGACAGATCTGTAGGTCTGCCAGATCGCCTCACCGCCAACTGGTGGCAATCCGGGTCGGAGACAAACCACCGAGGCTGATGCTTCTGAATAGCACTCGGAAGGAGATTTGATGCAGTTGTTTAGAAAAACGGCAGATTGCCGTTGGATCGAGCAACTGATTTTTAGAGAAATACAATCGGTGTCGCAGTCTTCGAATCGAAAATAGTTCGGAGACGCCGCTAGAGATGTCGTTGAGAGAAGAACGACAATCATGAGCACGATTGTTTGAATGGCCATGGTTGAACGCCAATAAGTTGTCGGTTTCTTTCGTGAGCGATTCGGTTTAGCGGTTTCGTTAAACCGTCGCTTAAATTTTCGGAAGTTTTTACGTAGCGATACTCGACTTGTTTACGCTCGTAGAGTTCACGGACAAAGAGGACTCTGACCTCTATGTGCTTTGTTCTTTTGTGGAAAACTGGATTGGAGATCAGTTTCAGAGCACTTTGGTTGTCCGAATAAACTACCGGATGAATAGGAATCTTTAGTTCGTGAAAGAGGGTACGAAGCCAGAGGCACGACTTAGAACAGTCGGCGATGGCAAAGAATTCACTCTCGGTAGAGGAAAGAGTAACCGAACGTTGTTGTTGAGAAGACCACAAGATAGGGCCGCCGGCCAAGGTGGCGATGGTGCCACTTACGAAGTATATCGCGGATATACTTGTACTGATTGAGCCAGATGTTATGATTACTGTCGATGTACACGTGCATTCCGAGAAAAAGATTCAACTGAGAGATCTTGATTTTGAAATGCTTACCAAGGTTGTTGAGAGTTTTTGCAACAAGATGGTCGTAAGTGGAGGCAATAATACCATCATCGACATATATGGCAATCAAAATGAGTTCGTTATTCGAACCATGCCAGTGAAATAAGCAATGGTCAGCCTGGCTCTGAGTAAAACTCAGATTGCGCAAAACATTTGCAAGTTTGCGATTGAAGCAGCGCGGTGCTTGCTTCAAGCCATAGAGACTTTTCTGAAGAAGGCAAACTCGGTTGGTATTGTCAGCGAAACCAGGTGGTTGAGTCATATAGATTTCTTCTTCGAGATCACCGTAGAGAAATGCGGTGGTGATATCGAATTGACGGAGGTGAAGGTGCTTTGCCGCACTTACCGCGAGGAGGGTTCGGACGGTGTCCAACCTTGCAACTGGGGCAAATAACTCCTGATAGTCGTTTTCCGTCTGACTGAAACCACGTACTACAAGACGAGCACGATACCTGTCAATCTCATTTTCAGCCGTGCGTTTAATTCGGAATACCCAGCGGCATGAGATGGGTCGTTTGTGCTTAGGAGGTGCCACGAGGGTCCAAACGCCGTGTGCACGAAGAGCGGCAATTTCTTCAGCCATTGCAGAACGCCACTTCAGGACTATCTAATGCCCGGGCGAGAGTTTGCGGCTCAGAAGACGAAGACTCAGCAGTCTGAGCTTCAGTATCGTAGCGCGAAGGCTTACGAAGAGGAGAGCGATTTCGAAGGTTCATTTGCTCCATTGGGGGTATGGTGACCGAGTCATCTTGCTCTGGTTCACTGTCATCTGCCGAGTCAGAAGCTCGAGGCAGGAATGGCTCCTCGTCAGGAGATTCGACCTCTACGATGCTTTCGCGATCGGAGGGAAAAAGCGCGTCCATAGAATAAGTGGCCTCATCGGTGGTTCCCGCACCGGGGACTTGCGCTGCACTCTGAGGTGCCTTCCCCAAGAACCTGACATTTTTACTTTCTCGTATTGTGGGAGGAGAGCCTGGGACATAAACTCGGTAACCGTCTATTTGCGATGTTTAACCCACCATAAAAGCGGGAATACCGCGTCGAGCCCATTTGTCAGTCTCACCTTCATTATAGAGGAAACAGGGAGCGCCGAAAGGGCGAAGATTAGAAGTATTTGTGTAGGGCGCTATTCGCTAAAAACAATGAAGTAGCTAGGGAACCAGCTCAGGTATAAAAGACGCGTAGGGAAATTAGAGCGTCATTCCGTAGAAGTGGTCGAAGCGAGAGTGTCGTTAATAAAGAGGAAGTGCTACCGAATTCGTTGGTGTCGTAGATCGGGTTATCCACGAGGAAGAGAGTTCCCTACATAGCAGCGGTGGGGTAACCGATCTTGAGATAGACTACCGAGGATTCGTTCGCGCGACGGAATCGGCTTCAGTCGTCAGTTTTGGTGCAAGTGGACTCACTCCAGTGACGTGTCAACCTGCGATGTCTGGGATTGATGAAAAGCAATTCGGCGAGATGATGCTAAGGTTCTTCGCGAACATGGCGTCGGGCGTGCCGGCTGAAGGAGAAGAGACTCGAGAGGGATTCAGGTTGGTGGAACGGTTGTCGGACACGTCGGGGGCTGTGCCCCGATTCGCCGGGGGTACTGCAGTTGAGGCGCGTAGATGGCTGGAGCAGTTAGAAAGAGCGAAGAGGACCGGCAAGTGGTCGGATGACTTTGTGAAGAGCGTTCTTACTACCAAACTCGTGGGCGCTGCAGGGCTCTGGCAAGAGAGCACCGGAGACGCTGTGTTCACGAGCTTCGAGCGATGGAAGGTGGAATTCACGGATGCCTTTGCTCCACCTCAGAGGAAAAGTGAGCTGATGGAGGCGTACTTGGGGTGTAGACAAGCACGGGGAGAGTCGCTGGCAATGTACGCGCGGCGTGTGGAGTTGTTCGGAAAGCAACTTGAGGCGAAAGTGGAAGATATCAAAGAACGGATCATCGTTGGGCTCTCTCCCGAGTATAGGCGGGTCGGAGAACTGATTCTGCTGAAGGACCATGAGACAGTAAATCAAGTGATCCACGATTTGGAGTTTACCGCGAAGGTAACCTTGAAGCCAGGACCCAAGGCGATGCCGACGACTCCATGGCGGGGAGACGCGGTTGGTGGGCGAGGCTATCGAGGCTTAGCTTGCTACACGTGTGGGGAGCAAGGCCACAAGGCAGCGTGGTGTCAAGCTCAAGCGAGAGGGGGATCGGCGTCCACGCCAGGTACATCGGGAACTCCTTCACTAGGAGGTTTGCCAACGAGGTCGGCGCAGAGGATGGATTTCGAGCCGACGGGAAGGAGCGGACCGGCGACCGGTGGACAGAGGGCAAGTGACGTGGCAACGCCGGGAATGGCGGCGTCGAGTTCAGCCTCCCAAGGAGTTGGAGCGCCCGTGGCGCAGCGCGGTGTTAATGCGGCTAGACCACCAGGGCGAAGCGTCATCTGTTACAAGTGCCAGCAGCCGGGACATATAGCGAGAGAATGCTCACAAATCAGAGCCGTAGCAACCATCAACGAGGTAGATCTTGAGCCAGCCTTTGCAGTCAAGCCGCGAGCGATCAAAGAAATTTTCGTGAACGAACAACCTTGGACGGCCCGGGTAGACTCAGAAGCGGAGATAAGCATCATTTCGGAATCTGCAGCGAAAAGTCTGGGCCTGTTGGATTCGTTGACGCCGGCGGAGGTTACAACAGTTTACGGTCCCGGGGGCGGCTCAAACAAGACACTCGGGCAAGCAGAGATCAGACTCCATGTAGACGAGCTGGAGGTCGTGAATGCGGTGGTGACAGTCGTTCCGAATGCGTTCTGGTCATTCCGAGAGATTTTGCTGGGGAAAGATCTGATCGAGCATGGCCTGGTAACAGTGCTATGCGCCGGGTTTTCTTGGGTGCTCAAACAAGAAGAGGTATTTCCGGACATGGCAAAGAGATATCTGCCAAAATCAGATCCCACGGTGGGCATTGCCGAGAAGAACAGGTCAGAGAGGGTTGAGCTGACGGTGGAGAACACTGTGAAGTTGAAACCGAGATCGATAGCGTTTGTGCAAGCAAGGCCTTCGGATGGCAGTGAGGGGCCGATAAGTGTTGAGGATTCTTCGAGGATTGAGACATTGCTTATGGCGAACAGCGACGGACTTGTCGTACCCGTTGCTAACTACGGGACGACGGAGGTGTGCTTGAAGCCCGGTACGGTTGTAGCACGCGGAAGTAGACATGCCTCAGAAGATGGGGAGTATTTTCAAGTTTCGACGAAGGAGGCAAGCATAAACTCGATCCGGAAGGACGGAGCTAAGCAGCTGGAGTTGAAAGATCTGGACATCGATGAGGAAGTTCCGATGATCCATCAATTCAGACTCCTAGAGATTCTTAACAACAACAGAGAGGTCGTAGCGACTACGATGGCGGAACTCGGTAGAACCGATCTGACCAAGTTCGAGTTACAGGAGGTTCCGGGTAGTCAACCAATCCGCTGCAAGCCATTCCGACTCTCAATGCTGGAAAGAGATGGTTTGAAAGAGATTCTTCAGCAAATGAAAGACGCAGGCATGATAGAGGCTTCGCAGTCTGCTTATGCAAGCCCTGTCATTTTGGTCAAGAAACCAGATGGGTCGTGGCGAATGGTTATAGATTATCGCAGATTGAATGCCCAGACGGTAAAGATGAATTTCCCGCTTCCACTTATCGACGATATTCTAGAAGAGGTGGGCGGCAAGAAGTTCTATTCTACCTTCGATTTGGCCTGGGGATACTTCCAAATCCCGATGGCGAGAGAAGCTGCAGAAAAATGCGCGTTCGTGACCAGTGAAGGTCATTTTCAACCATGTGTGATGATGATGGGCTTATCGAATGCCCCGAGTGTTTTTCAAGAACTCATGATGAAGGTTAGAGATAAGGCTGGAGTTAAACAAGTGCATCCGTTCCTAGACGATTTGATCTGCGCAGGAGATGGATACAGCGAGCATTTGGAACAGATCTCGAATTTGCTGACGGCACTCAAAAGTGCTGGGTTGACGATCAGGTTGAGCAAATGTCGTTTCTTCAAAGCAACTGTGGAATTTCTGGGGTTCAAGATTTCCAAGAGAGGCATCCAGCCGGGGACGAGAAAACTAGCGGCAGTTGAGGAATTTCCGAAGCCAACGAATGTACACGAAGTGCGAAGGTTTCTCGGCTTGACAAGTTTCTTTCGAAGATTCATCAAGAATTACGCGACCATTTCAAATCCGTTGACGTTGTTGTTGAAGAAAGAGGCCAGTTTCAAGTGGGATCGATTGTGTTCGGAAGCATTCGATGAATTGAAGAGGGCGTTACTGTGCGATCCGATCCTGGAGCGATTCGATCCAAAGCGGGAGACGGAGTTGCACACGGACGCGAGCTCGGTGGGTCTGGATGCCATTCTATTGCAAAAAGTAGATGGAAAGTTCCGAATGGTGTACGCGATCAGCCGAAAGTTGTCCAGCTCGGAGAGGAACTACCATTCCACCAAATTGGAGCAGTTGGCGGTTATTTGGAGCATGGAGAGGTTGCGACACTACCTGCACGGGATTCGATTCACAGTGGTGTCAGATTGTGTAGCGGTTATGGCGTTGAAGAACTTGAACGGTTCCCCGCAGATGAGCCGTTGGTTGAACAAGATTGCGGAATACGACTTCGATGTCAAACATCGAGCCGGGGCGTCAATGGAACATGTCGATGCCTTGAGCAGATGTCCTCTCGAAGAACCGAGAAGCGAGGATGAGGATGAAGAGATGCTGCCGACAGACGCGCGAGTGGGAGTTATCTGCACAGTCATTACAGATTTGAATCAGATAAGAATCATCCAAGCCATAGACGAAGATATAAGAGAGCGTGTGGCGATATTGGAAAAAGCGGAACGGGATCGATCAAGCCGCGAGAAAAGCTTTGTGGAAGAGTTTCGCCTACATGAAGGAATTTTGTACAAAGTCGTGGGAAAGAGAAAGCTGTTTGTAGTCCCGAAGAAAATGCGAAAATACATCCTTGTGCTGTGCCATGACAAAGCGGGCCATTATCAGCTCAAGAGGACAATGGAGCTCATTAAGCAATTCTACTGGTTTCCAAGAATGAAGGAATACGTGAAATATCACTTGCAAGCATGTCCCAACTGCATATTTAACCGAGGCGTTGCGGGTAGAAAAGAAGGGTTTTGCAATCCAATCCGTCCAGAAAGAAGACCTTTCGAGAAATTGTTCATTGATCATTTAGGGCCATTTCCACCGTCGCACGGCAAGCGACATATCATCGTGGTTGTGGACGGATTGACAAAATACGTAGTTCTCGAAGCGGTGAAGACGACTGATGCGGCGAGCGTCGTCAAGTTCTTAGAGAAGCTATTCATGACCTACGGGATGCCGGCGAAGTTAGTCTCAGATCAGGGCTCAGCTTTCACGTCGAAGATATTCCGAAAGATGATAGAGACGTCGGGAATTCAACATGTCAAGGTGTCACCTCAACACGCGAATGCGAATGGTCAAGTTGAGAGAGCGAATAGAGAAGTGAAAAGAATTCTTCGATCCTTGTGCAAGAAGCCAGACAAGTCGGATTGGGTGGCAATGTTGCCAACAGCACAGATGTTGATGAATCGTACTCCGACGAGGAGCACTGGGAAGTCGGCTTTCGAAATCCTCCATGGATACGTTCCACGTTTCGATTCGTTTGGGCAACTGATAGAGCAGAATCAAGATAAAGTATGGGAGCAACCGGCGGCGATCCAAGCACAAGTGAGGGAGAAGTTGGAGGAGCATCAGCGAGAGTACAAGAAGTACTATGACAAACGGAGAAAGCCACACAAAGTTCGGTTCGAAGTGGGAGACGTTGTCGTGGTAGAGAGAACGCCAGTGGCAACAGGGGAGTCGTTGAAACTTGAGGCGCCGGTCAGGGGGCCAATGGTGGTAACTCAGGTGTTGCCGAAAGACAGTTACATGTTGACACAATTCGGATCGCACACGAATTATTCATGTACCGCTCACTGCAGTCAGCTCCGTTGGTATCGGGTGCACGGCGAACCCGACGATGATGAAACCGTTCCACCTAATGATGAAATTTCTGAGTTTTCAGCTGGTAGTCCTTCGCTTTACAGAACCGCGCTCGATCAGTCAAACATGGACGACTCCGAGCAGAGCGCAGATGACGCAGCGTCGGAGCAAAGTTCCGGAGAACGTACAGCTCCAGGGACCTCGGGTGAGGCAGCCGCTGGATTGGATGAGCTGAGCATGCTTTTCGAGGGAATTTCGATGAGACCGGATGGAGAAGGACGCCAGGAAGAGAGTGTGGATTTGTACGCGGATCTCTTGGAGCCTTCCACAACAACTGATAGCTTGGCGGAACAGACGAGAAAGAGCGATGAACGCGACATGGTAGACAACGATTGTGGACCGGAGACCTCAACACCGTTGCAGAGCAAGATGATGAGCGAAACCTCCAGGCCGAATATCATCCCCAAGAGAGAGCTTCCTCCCAGGAGGGCGAGGTTTCAAGGAGATTACAAGACCCTCACGAGGCGCGACCAATGAGGCCATTGGCAAGATAGCGGTGACCGAGCTGATGACAATGTAGACTGACAAAAAAAAAAAAAATTTTGGAATGAGGACATTCGCAGGTAGCTGTGGTCGAGTGTAGGGCGCTATTCGCTAAAAACAATGAAGTAGCTAGGGAACCAGCTCAGGTATAAAAGACGCGTAGGGAAATTAGAGCGTCATTCCGTAGAAGTGGTCGAAGCGAGAGTGTCGTTAATAAAGAGGAAGTGCTACCGAATTCGTTGGTGTCGTAGATCGGGTTATCCACGAGGAAGAGAGTTCCCTACATTTGGTTTCACACGGTAGATCATTTCATAGGGAGATTTCTTCGTTTGAGGACAGATATTCACAATGTTGAGAATATGAACGGCACAACGGCATGCCTCCGGGCATAGGTACTTGGGAAGTTTAGAATCGAGCAGCATAGTGCGAGCTAATTTGGTAGTTGTTTGATTATTGCGTTCCGCCCGGCCGTTTTGTTGGCTGCAAGCAACATTGCTCATAACCAGTTCAGCACCAATGTTGCGGAGAGATGCAATAACGAGAGAATTATTGAATTCAGTTCCGTGGTCGGAAAGCAATTGTTTAACCGGGGTGCCGGTTTGCGTGTGAAACCAAGTGAGAAATTGTTAGATAAGTTGAGGAACTTGATCCTTAGATTGAAAAAGGAAAATTTGATTGAACTTGGAGAACTGATCATGAAGGTTCATGAAATAGCGTTCGCCTTTGAGACCTTTAGTTGACATTGGACCACATAGATCAGTTGATATGTATCCCAGGGACCGTGGCGCAGCCGAAACGGGTTTTGAATGATACGAAACGCGATTCAGCTTACCTTCTATACAGGCAGTACAGGTTATCTGGTCCCTTTTAAAGGGTATCCCCTCTCGAGCTAAGAATTGTTCTACTTGGCGTTTATTAACATGTCCAAGCATTTCATGAGCACCCTGCAGGGTTAGATTTTGTGACGTAGCAAGCAAGCATTCGGCAAAAATGGGAACTGTCACAGCAGTAGCTCGGAGGGCAAAAAGACCCTCGTCCACGGGAACTTCGAGAGTAGCTAACAAGGGAGGTACACGAATTGATAATCGCCGATTCGATCCAGATAGGTTGCATCGTATAGCTCGTTCCTAGTCTACAAAAACCCACAGGGACCTATCGGCAAACAGGCCCTTCCTACGAAATACGAGGCTTTCGTATTTCGTATTTCTAGAATTTAGCATGGGGAAAGCCCCTGACTCTGATGGAAGAAAAATTCCATGATGGGGAAACGGCTCTCTACTGCTAGTTCCCCGGCCGCCCATTTGAATATAGCGCCACGGAGTGCTTGTTATTGCTTGTGCTTGTTTAGCTCTAGGCACTGCGCGCTCTGAGAGTCTTTTGATCTGTGCTGGTGAACCGTGTACGGACCAAGTTCTCATATTCTCGCAGTGATGTCGCAACGAGTTCAAACTTTGATGGTGTTGCTGCATCAGGAGATGTCTTCCATGAATCTGGGCTACTCTTGGGCTAATGAAGTAATACCGCTTGAGAGAAAAGTCGCCAAGGATTTGATCCAGGCTTCAGGCAGTGGAAAGACTTCGCTAAAAGACTGACGGAGCAATGTTTACTGTTCAACTTCCGTGTTGACCAGAGGCTCGACGTGCTGCGTATGCACTCGCTCATATACAACCAATTCCAGCATCCGGCGTTCCGGCCCATGTGGCTATGCGGCTGGCGCTTGGGAGGTTTTGAGGTGCCGGAGATAGAATTCCCGAGTCTGGCAGACATGTTATTCGCGTGCGACGAAGACTGCTCCACGCCGGACTGTAGACTCATGCCATTCATCCGCTGTATATACTGTACCAAAGTGTTATGTGCTAACTGCTTCTATATGATGTATCATTTTTGTAATCGAGAATAAGTTCATGATATCACGAGAGAGATAAAGTTTCGTATGTTCTGTAGTCCGCTGGAATCATCTTCGAGTTTCCCTTCAGTTTTCCCATCATGGAATTTCTCTTCCATCAGAGTTAGGGGCTTTCCCCATGCTAAATTCTAGAAATACGAAATACGAAAGCCTCGTATTTCGTAGGGAGGGCCAATTTGCCGATAGGTCCCTGTGGGTTTTTGTAGACTAGGAACGAGCTATACGATGCAACCTATCTGGATCGAATCGGCGATTATCAATTCGTGTACCTCCCTTGTAAGTCTCGGTTCAGGTGAAGGGAGGTCTTAGTGGCTTTGATAGACCAATTGTCGTTCATCAGGCTGGCCATGCTGAGCAAATTGCGTCGCATTTCGGGAACATGCAGTACATCCCGGAGGTGAATCAGCAGTTCACCAGTGGGAGTATTCACCGTTAGCAGGATTTCACCATCCCCACGGGCGTGAAGCCGTTGGCTGCCACCGACTTTAACAGGTCGGGGCTCAGGAAACTCAAGATAGTTTCGGAAAAAGTGAAGATCTTTGCAGATATTGTGAGATGCGCCCGAATCAATAAGCCAGACAGATAAATCAAGATTGGTATTGGTATTGGTATTGGTATTGGTATTGGTATTGGTATTGGTATTGGTATTGGTATTGGTATTGGTATTGGTATTGGTATTGGTATTGGTATTGGTATTGGTATTGGTATTGGTATTGGTATTGGTATTTATTTATCCTCATTTAATTATGACACTTTCACTTCAGTGGCGAGTACTCTCAGCGGATATTGTATGTTTCTTTCTCCCACTGCTGTAGGAGTCTCTTGGTGTTCCTCATCATCCTGGGGGATTTTCATGAGCAGCAGAGGCAATATAAACCTCAACATCGGAACCGAAAGGGTCCGCTGTTTCAGCAACATAAGCCGAAGGACGAGAGGTACGCCCCCGATTGGGTTGGCGTCCGCGTGGAGCTTTGGGTGAACCGCGAGGTTGGGAGTTCGTAGTGGGGCGCCATGCATTGGTCGGAGCAGATGGACTAGCGAACTGCGAGGGTTTTCTAGAGGAGGAGTTATAGCGAGTCTGAGGGGTACGATTTCCGTACGAATTGTTGGGTCTCGGAGCATTATGCGAGAAGCGCTGTTGGGGAGGTCTATTGTTGGGTTGATTGCGACGGAAGCTAGTCTGTGGTTGGGAGCGGAAGTTTGGGTTCATGCTCGGAGGACGTCTGTCAGAGCGGATGGAGAGGCGAGAGAAGTGAGCGGATGGATCCGTCAGAGCAGCATTCTCTCGGCGCATAGCTTCATCACGGAGAAGAGAATAGAGGGTTGGAAGCGTCTGGTCTTCGTCGGATTTAACACTCCAGAAGAGACGGAGACTTTCCCAAGAAGAGGGAAGACACTGCAGCAAACGCTGACAGGCAGTTTTCTCATCAACGGAAGCACCGCAAAGAGCGATACGCTGCATAATTTGTTGAAAAGCATCGATATTTTTGGTAGCAGGTTTAGAGGGATTATAGCGGAACGAGAAGAAAGAGTTGAGAGCTGAATCTCTGGCGATTCCGCTATTCCGAGCAAAACGAGAGGACAGTTGTGTCCAGAGATCACGAGCACTTAAATCTGCCGTGAGTATACTGAAGTAGGTTGCAATCAAGATTGGAGAGATAGAGTTCATGAGGATGGTTTTTGCCAGAGCATTGGCGACGGGGTAGAGAGCATCTTTTTGTTTGATGGCGCCTTGAACAACCTTGTAGGCGTCAGATTGGGTCTATGTCAGATGAACAACTCCCAAGATGGCGGCGGGGGCATGAAATGAAGTTCAAGCCGCAAACTTGACTTTCAAATCCGACCCGCTGTGTTCAAACCCAACCCACTTAGGACTGCCAATTGATCACATGGCTTTCAATTCGAAAATATCGTCAAAAACCGGAACTCGCTTCCACGGCCGCCATCTTTGAGTTGTTCATCTGACGCATCCCCGTCAGATTGATTCTGAAGAATTGTTGTCACCAGAGCAGACCACGCGAGATAATTTCGCCCATCGTCAGCAAGGGTGATGCTGCATGAAAGGGTAAATTTCGAACCAGATACGCTTGCTGGAGGCGGCTGAACCGTACCCGAAGGATTAACCGGTTTCTTTGGGTCAACCGGTGTTTTCGGGTCAACCGGTGTTTTTGGGTCAACCGGTGTTTTCGGATCAGCCGGAGTTTTCGGATCTGCCGGAGTACCCGGAGGTTTCGGAGTAGCCGGTGGGACGGCAGGAACGGGATCGGCCATCAATCCGTTCATTGGAGACTCAAAGAGCTCGTAGTCGTCAAGACTAAATGGAGCGTCAGTCTCTGGAGCACTTGTCATGAGCCGAAAAGTACCTGTCTGCAGCTGTACGAGCTGGACAACTAGTAAAAGTTTACGTAGGAGTCAGCTTACCCTTGCGGTGGGTGAATCGGACCAACCAGGGTCGTCACGCAAACGAGTGCGGAGAGCGAACTCAACGCGACGAGTTGCGTAAACGTGGCTGATAACGTGTTGCGACTAGAACCGAAGGTTAGATCGAAGGGTAGTCGGGATCACCTAGCTCAGAGGTTAGGAGTGACAACGCTGGAGGTACGCAAGGAACGAAGGCCTGCACCACAGTGAATTTTATTTGGAAATGGACCTCTTATATACCTAGTAGGGTCGTACTCTCCCAATGGTGACCCACATGAGTAATCTAGCCGGGAGCATAAGTAGCCAGGGTGTCAGCTGTCTGAGCACGGAGCTGGGGTTCAGTCCCCATCTCCGTACTCTAGTCTACATGACAGCTGTGCGGCCGGGGGTTCTCTGACAGCTTAACTAGTGTGGGAACCCCGCTTCCTTTGTACTAGGCACGCGTCCTCTGTCTAGACGCCGTGAGTCACTCTCGTGAGTCACACTACCTAGCTCTAGTAGGATCTGAGCCCGACAGTCTTACACCATTATCTCCAACAAGAACGATGACCCTTTCACTCTAGCTCGATGGTCAAGACAAACCTAGACTAGTCGTGTAGCTCTGGAGCTACGCATGGCGCGGACAAAGAAGAGGCAAAGGTTCTGTATCAACTGAACAGCACCGACTCAACACACTGAGTTTATTCGTATTATATAGGGAAAGCGGTGCTGGCTCTCAACCGTATCTAGGGGTGACTCTTGTATCTTATCCTAAGGTATCTATTCCGTAGTGTCACTTGTCTTCTTCTACGCTTGCCGACACTTGGGGCCTCGCGATCATATTACCAACACTCGACTGGGAACTGAAATGACGCAGTCTTTTTTCCAACATATGGGTTATCGATGCTAGCCGTCTCCTGGATTCTTTCGTATTGCATTCTTGCTCTCAGTTTTAGAATCCTCTTAGCAATTATTGTCGAAACCATTACCGCAGTCATCATGCTTTGTGCTAGTGAGAGCATTTGCCACATCCTGCAGTTCACCTGTGGCTTCGGTTCGGGCTTTGGAGGCAATTCTCTGTGCTTGTATGCCTGCCATAACAGCCTTTCTCCGATCGTCGCCTTGTCTTCCGACACGCAAGGCGTTTCCTGATCCGACTGCAGTTCGCAAGCCTTTTGCTCCAGGCACCGCTGGGTAAACATTCCTCCTATGGTCTGTATTATGTTGCAGGATAAACCTTGTCTTATGCATTTCTCACCACAATCAGGATAGCTAAAATATGATTCGATAGGTATAATATCGAGTGCAAACATTATTATGATGAAGCTTATCTGACCTCTTAGCGTTTTCATGTTTCCAGTCCTGACAGGGCTCTCTGCTTCAGGAGAACTCCGGTATCGCAAGGTTTGGTGAGCCAGTCGCTTTTGTTCTGAAGTGGGTATGTATTCGATATCATTCTGTCCTTTCGAGTAGACATCCCTCATGAGAAAATATTTTAGTTCAATGTGTTTCGTTCGTCGATAGAACTGCGGCTGTTTGATGAGCTTGATAGTCGCCATGTTGTCCATATATATAGTACCAGCCGGCCTGCGGCCGGCTGAGCCGGCCGCGCCCCGTGCGGCCCCCGGGGTCGACCGCGCTTCGCGCGGTCGCTTGTCCCCCCGCCGGCACCGGTTTCAGAAGCAGGGTCCAAGTGTGCGAGCTCATTGAAAAGACTCGCGCTGTAAGGCCCGTCGCAAGCAAGCGGGTCAGACTTCGTCGTCTTCTACGACGTCAGAACTCTCCGCCGCCCCTGACGCAAAGTAGATCCGCATTGGAGATGGCCGGAAAATCTGACCGATGAGATTTCCGTGCGAGTATGGGGTCGTCGGCGACGGGAGCTCCGAGTCGAACAACTTGACTTCGTTTTCGGTGCATTTTGTAAAACTTTTTGCCACTGTCACGCTTTATTAGTAAGTATGATGCTTCTCATGAATATCTAGCTCGTCTAGGAGCTTGTTCAACCACATTGATGCCTTGAGAGTTTCGGCAGCAACTATAAACTCTGATTCGCGAGAGCTGTTGGCCACATTCGACTGCTTGGTCGTGTGCCATACGATCGGGCCTGATTGTCTGGTAGTCAGGGTTCCAGACATGGATTTTCTGTCTTCTGGATCTGATCCAAAATCGGCATCCGAATATATCATAGTTCCCTCTGCTGGATCGCTTTTGTACGTTATGCCAAGCGATGGGCACGATCGCAAGTATCTTAGGACTCTGAGTCCTGCTTCCATGTGTTCTGGGGTACATTTGTCGAGGTATCGACTTAGATACGAAGTCACGAACGAGATGTCAGGCCGACTCCCAGTAGCCAAGAACATAATCGATCCGACCAGACATCGGAAATCTTTCTGTGATCTCGGGCCTTGACTTTTGATTGAGTACAAAGAGGGGTCACATGGGGTTCTTGCAGGTCGGCAATCCTGCATTTTGAAGCGTTTCAATACTTCCTCTACATCAGTGGATCTCAAACTTTTTCCATCCATGGACCCCCCTATGGCCCTGTTAATGGGAATGAGGGTCCCTGGGGGTCCATATGGACCATTTTGAGAACCACTGCTCTACATACTTGGTTTGGTGAACGTGAATATTGTGATTCTTATTTATTTCTATCTGCAATCCTAAGAAGTATGATAAGGGTTTCGATGTAATCTTCAAGTGCTTTTGCAGGTTTTCAAGAAACTCCATTGCTAACTCTCGGGTTGCAGTGGCCAGTAATCCGTCGTCCACGTATATGCAAATTATAGTTCTCAAGTTGCCATTCCGAGCAAAGATGCAAGGGTCAGTTTTCGATCGATCATATCCCATTGATATGAGTATATTCGTGAGTTTTTTGTTAAAAAGATTGCTGCTTTGTTTCAGGCCGTAAACTGCACGCTGCAGTCTGAGTACTTTCCCTGGTGGTATGTTTGACAATCCTTCTGGTATTCTAATGTATATTTCATCTTCTAACTCTGCTGTCAGAAAAGCAGTACCGACGTCAAACTGGTGCAAATACAGCTTCTCCTGAGCTGCAATGCTCAATACTGTTCTGAGTCCTTCTGTCCTGGCAACTGGACTGAATATTTGGTCTGCTGAATAGTCTTTTCCTTCTTGTTGAAGGAAACCGCGAATAACTAAACGTGCTTTGTAAACCGTAGTGTTGTTTTGTGGATCAACCTTTTTGCGGAATACCCATTTGCTTTGTGTTGCCTGTCTGCCGTCTGGCAGGTCTGCCAACCTCCATGCATTCAAGCCTTTCATCGCTTGAAGCTCTTTGTCTATCGCCTCCATCCAAAGCTTCTTTTGTGGGCTTCTCATCGCCTCAGTGTAGCTGGAAGGCACGTTCTGGTCTGCCGCTTCCTGCACGGCGTTGCCTTCAGTGTTTCGGTCATCATCTGCTTCGTGAATATTCGCTTCAGCTCTGTATCTCACAAGTAAACATATGTTTTGGTAAAAAACAATTGCCGATCCCGCTATGATGGATGGGAAGGCCTTGGTCCAAGAAGTAATACACGACATAGCTAGCCGGCTATCAGGCCCTTCTTGATAGTTAAAACGGCCGAAAACTTCAGGAGAGACCTATATGAGCAATTTTCAAATGCATGCCATTTCGCTCTCGACGGGGCTATATTCCACCCCGAGCTGATTCTTCCACCATTTTTAAGAGAATTTTGTCCTCTTTCAGATGGTTTTTTGTAGAACCTTCTACGATGGATACTCGCTTTTCTAGAGCACTTTGAAGGTATCGAATAATTACCCTAAAGTCTGGGAGATAAAGGACTTATCAGATAAAGGACTTATCGTATAAAGGACTTATCAGATAAAGGACTTATCAGATAAAGGACTTATCGTATAGAGGACTTATCAGATAAAGGACTTATCAGATAAAGGACTTATCGTATAAAGGACTTATCAGATAAAGGACTTATCGTATAGAGGACTTATCAGATAAAGGACTTATCAGATAAAGGACTTATCGTATAAAGGACTTATCAGATAAAGGACTTATCGTATAAAGGACTTATCAGATAAAAGACTTGTCGTATGAAGGACTTACCAGATAAAGCACTCACCAGACAAAGGACTTATCAGATCAAGAACTCATCAGATAAAGGACTTATCAGCAGAGATAGTCATAGTCATCATTATATTTTCGAAATTATTCCGCGTCCAACCCTGAATCACGGAATGATTTCGAAAAAGGCATTGAGGCACGGACCTTGTTTCGAAGTGATCCCGCGTCCAACCCTGAATCACGGAATAATTTCGAAAAACGCATTGAGGTCCGGACCCTCTTTCGATATTATTCCGTGATTTAGGGCCGGACTCGGTATAATTTCGAAAAACTGCTAATAATGAAATTCTTCGGGAAAACCTCTAAAAACCGCATCTGGGACTACCCTGTGTACAAAGAGTCCCTTATACGAAGAGTCCTTTATCTGATAAGTCCTTTATCTGATAAGTCCTTTATACGATAAGTCCTTTATACGATAAGTCCTGTATCTGATAAGTCCTTTATACGATAAGTCCTTTATACGATAAGTCCTTCATCTGATAAGTCCTTTATACGATAAGTCCTTTATCTGATGAGTCCTCTATACGATAAGTCCTCTATACGATAAGTCCTTTATCTGGTAAGTTCTTTATACGCCGGACGAGTTTTCCGAAAATAGGGTCCTTTATCTGCCAGACTTTAGGGTATCTTGAAAATGGTGGAAGAATCAGCTCGCTAGCCTCATCGAGAGCGGAATGGCATGCATTTGAAAATTGCTCATTTCAGGTCCCTCCTAGAGTTTTTGACCGTTTGAGCTATCAAGAAGGGCCTGATAGCCGGCTAGCTATGTCGTGTATTACTTCTTGGACCAAGGCCTTTCCATCCATCATAGCGGGATCGGCGATTGTTTTTTACCAAAACATATGTTTACTTGTCAGCGGACGTCTAGTTTGTGACCTGGGTCTCAACACTATTTCATTTTCTGCCTCTTCGTCCGAGTTGCTCAGCTCTGATGGTTCTCTGTGATGGAAGGTTAGGTTCGCTTCGCTCAGTGGCGTCTCGAATCAGGCTCGCCAAAACGGTCCTTCGCTCTCGATCCTGTGGTCACTAGCACTAGATCCAAGAAGACAAGCAGTTGCAATGCGTACAAAGCGGGAGCAGTTGCTCGTGCAGAGGTTTCCCTTGCACTGGTCTTAGGTGCCTTATATATCTTTCAGCTAGCCACTGTCTCAGTGGTGTCAATCAGTGTACAGAAAAGTCTGGCACAACACCAGCGGAACAATAGACGATTACCGCTCACAGAAGAAAACACTGTGATTACGACAATAATGGAAATACTGAAAGTAAATGATATGGTCATCTGCAGACAGTAATTTGGGATGACCGTGGTGCTGAAAAGCTGTTGACGAAAAACAAAATACAGAATATCTTGGACGATATTCAACAATCTCCCCCGTTTTCTAAACAGCTTTTCTTTTGGATAATTGGGATACATGCCTTCACCCTACCTAACAAAAATGTGGGTTTCAAAACGTGCGTCTTGGAACGCGCAGGCGGTGCGCTTCTCCTCTGTGCGGCTCAATTCACTCGTAGTCACGGTAGCACGATGCCAGATGTGGGTCATCTAGCCAGTCGTCTCCCTCGGCGTCGTAGTAGTAATCTGAATCGTCGTCGCTCGAACTCGATAGGATCACAGTGGTGTCATCTGAGTCGCTGTCTCCGATGACGATCGGTTCACTCGTACTTGGGCCATCTTCTTCGTCGATGATGATGGGGTTTTCTTTCGTTGTTGTTGTTTCATCCTCAATGATGATGGGCTCGTCACTCAATTTCGTTTCCGGGATCTCCTTCACAGTTGGTTCACTCGGCTTCTCTATGATCAAGTCGAATTCGCGATCGAGTGGATGAATGAAACTTGGCGTGTGTAGAAGCTCGTTCATTCTGTGAAGAAACGTACCTGGCTTTGCAGCCAGCATTCTCTCTTTTAGATCTTGACTGTGTTTAAGTCGGGCCTCGATGACCTCCGGACTGTTTTGTTTGGCCACAGTCATCTCTTGAGCCATGCGGATCCACTTGGAGCGTTGCTCCAAGTTCAGGGACGGCCAGAAGCCATCCACTATTTGTTGGGCTTGGAATTTGTTTATTCCGGCATCCCTGGCGTGTGTTATGACACAGGCTCAGTATGGTGAAACTCTGTTTCCTCGTCCCATGCTTCTGCAATGGTATCCGTTTCGTTAGACGGATCAACATTAGAGAACGCTTGGAGGTGCGATGGTTGAAATCGGATATTTTTCTGTTGAGTTTGGCTTCGAGGAATTTTTCAGGTCAATGGATGCGCATGAACATCCAGAGATCCAAACTCTCTCTATGGGAGAGGGTTTCTCAAAAGTTTGATCCAATTGATTTCAACGAACTCCAGTTCATTCTCTTCTGAGATGTCCGAGCTGTTACGTCGTGGCCGCTGGACAAAGCCTCCAAGACCAGATTTTTCGAGAGCGGCGTTCACCGGACACCGGAGGAACCCCCACCTTCCGACAGCTCTGCGGAGATTTTTAACATGAGCTCCGTCGGGCGGGCACTCAATGAAGTCGCTCAGGAGACTGAACGGTGAGTTCGCAACAGGAGGCATCCGACGTCGCTCTTCGGACGTTGCAGGATCGCCTGCATTTGTGTGACCGTGTTCGTCGTTCTGTTGGCGATCGTCGTTGGAACCGGTGAGTAGAGTTCTGAGGTTATTTGTGGTGATTCTTCTTATAATCAAACGTCTTCCACTGCATCATTTCCTATCAACCCTTTTTTTATTAACGTAGGAGACGTTCTACCCCGGGCTACAGACCGGAACTCCGGACGGTAACGAAACCACTGCGAGTGGCTTCGATTGGCCGCAAGCTTGGCCACCAGAACGCCAACAATGGTTGTACACCATGGTGTGTGAAAATTAGCATACACCACCGACTTGATATTCCTGAAGTGCTTCTCCTGAGGAATACAGTGAACCACCGTTTTATGCGGTCCGTTTCATGCGGTTTACTTTGTGCGGATTCGTTTCATGCGGCTCGGGTTATGCGGTCCCCCGGAACATACGAAAAACGCATTATTTGAGGGTAACCCTAACCGCATCAAACGAATCCGCTCAAAGTAAACCGCAGAAAACGAACCGCATAAAACGGGGGTTCACTGTACACGCGCCCTCGATCGCGTTCGCCGGCAGAAACTCCGTCACTGTTCATCTCAGAGCAGACGACCTTTGCTGGGTTTCTGTCACTGATGCTATTTGCAGATGGCCGAGACGATTCTCTCCTGCGAACTGCTCTCCCAAAGAGGATTTCTAGTGTCTGTTCTGTACGGTCTCAATCGTAGTCTAGAGTATTGCCCGTTTCTCCTCGCCGCGTTGCGTCTAATGATCGTTGATGTCGTATTTCGCTTTCATCGGCATCCCTTGACTACAACGACGTTAGAAGATTTGGTGAATTCGGCTTCGAAAGAACATCCATCATACACAATGACGATCGAAGAGCGCTCAAGACTTGCGCGTCAGAGGGTTGCAGGCGGAAGCCCGGAGAACCGCAGTCAGAAAGCCACAGGCGCATGATCTCCAACCTGCATCTTTGGAGTTCCAAATGAGTTTTCTGCGACAAGAATTCGGCCACGCCTGCATCTAGTGCGATCGGCCCTGATTCTGACTAGATTTGAACAAAGTTAGGCCTCTTCACGTCGACACCCTCAGGCTGATGGGTTGTGAGAGGTAGGACGAGCTCCCGTGTTCGTCTTGTTACTCCACATTGAATTCTGGGAGAATACCGCAGCTTGCGGTGTACAATGGGTTTCCTTTTGTGCTAATCCCAGATCATATCCCTGAAGACCTCCCGAGATCGACGAACAGGAGACCCTTGAATTCGTAGACCCCAAAGATGAACCTGAGTTGCTCCGAGCCGACCAACACACGGTCCTGATGACCCAGGATCCAGGATATATATCAAGAGCTTAGTGCGCGGGCAACATCGTGTTCCGTTGAGTTTCATATATGATGAGCACGCTGAAGAGTTGTCTTTCCCGGATATCTATGGTGGTGTGCCTCGGAGATTTCGTGATGACCTTGGGGTCACACCTATCCAGGACGCAACGTGCGAAGTAGGACGCCGCGATCGTCGCTGGGCAACTTCTGAAAATCGATTGTACATGGCAGTGGAAATTCTGCGGCTACGAATTTCTGCTGGTCTACGTGCAGTGTTCCGTTTCAGTGGTGATTTGCGCAAAAACACGCGTGAGACGATCGCGGATTGACAGTCCCTAGAGCAGTGCCTTGCACGAAATTCTGCGCTCCTGAAGTTAATACCTAACTCCGTGCACTAGTGGTCGACAAGAGAGAAGGATTTATTTGCAATACTCCGGCAGTTCGACAAACCGACTTTCTTCCTCACAATGAGTGCGAATGAGCTAGGTTGGCCTCATTTATTGTATCTATTGAATGAGCTCTGAGAAGGAAGAGCTTTCGTCTGCACGAAAAGCAACGTTAGTGAATTAGGATGCGTTTACCTGCAGCATTCAGTCCTGGATATTGGTCACCAAAATTCTCCGGATTCTGCGATCCCCTACCATCAGTCCGTTCGCTCAGGATCATTTCATTGATTATTTTCTTCGGACTGATTCCAAGCTTGCGGGTCGCCGCACGTCCATGTGTGCTTATGGTTGAATGATACCATACTCCCAGCGACGCAGTATCCGAATATATGCCGGCGACGATCACACTTCTCGAGCCTTTGTGCTCGGTTGATGTTGCGCGAGTGCACGAGCAATCGAGAGTCGAGTTGACTCATTGTTACGAGTGCATCAATGAATTTCAGCTTACGGTTACCGAGATGTTTGAACACACCGGGCGAGCACTGTCTCACGCAAACTACACTTGCACAATCAGTATCACTTACGATTGCGCTCACCCAGTTATACCAGCGATGAGACCTCTCACAATGCCGAGCTTCCTATTCCGTTTTGAATGGCATTCCCCTCCAGCGATGACTGTAGATTATAGATCCTTAAATCAGGTGGCACCTTTCCTGAATCCTATAGAACATCGCCGTTCCCGCCCCAAGTTTTCTCCCCCAGTCCCACACGAGAGCGTCTCCTACGTATCTTGCTTCAATCGCAAGATTGAACTGGCACCAACTTTTTTTTATTGTGATTTCTTTGTTTTCAGGGATGATGCTCCACTGGAGCCTCACCCGTGTTCGAACTTGACCGAATTTGTTGATGGAACCGACGGGGGATTCGACAGAGTCGGCAGAGGTGCTCTCCATCGTTGAGGAGACCACCGCGTCGCTCACCGACTTCACGAGTACATCAGAAGAACTCGTGGCAGAGACCAGCGGTCCAGCCGAGGAGATCGATCTCCGTTCGTACCTCTGCCGTGGAATCGGCAGAGGCTACTTTTGCTTTTCGGCTGAGGCTGGAACATGCGTGCGTGGTTCGGGTCGAGTTCCCGAAAACGGAAGAGTTCGAGTTCGCCCTTCGGGGCGGGAGACCACTGTCGAATATTGTGTCGACAAGAAGCAGTATGTAATAATAAATTAATTTTAATCTTTTGTCCCACATCTATGAGTGATTATTTCTTCCATTTTCTTGAGTGAGCGCAGAAGAGAAGTTGTTCCATTATTGTTCTATGTCCTGGACT